>CM051243.1:40609224-41081724 GCA_027917425.1 Gastrophryne carolinensis | reverse complement strand
AAGGTGTTCCGGTCCCTTCGTCACAAGTGGGGGATTCCGGAGGTGGATCTCTTTGCCTCATGTCACAATCACAAGCTTCCTGCATTTGTGTCTCGGTCTCAGGATCCTCTGGCCCTGGCAGTGGACGCCTTGTTTCTTGCCTGCAGGGATCTGGGTTTTCTGTACCTGTTTCCCCCCTTCTCCATGGTGGGCAAGGTGGTGCGCAAGCTGGCTCAAGAGCGTGCGCAAGCAATTCTGGTGGCCCCAAGGTGGCCAAGACAGGTTTGGTTCGCAGACGTCGTACGGCTGGCGGTAGATCAGCACAGGTTGCCCCCGTTTCCGGATCTGATCACTCAAGGTCAACTTTGTTACCCCAATTTACAAACGCTGGCTTTGACGGCGTGGCTGCTGAAACCTCCATCTTAAAAGGTTTGTCTGATGCTGTGATTCAGACACTTATTAGGGCTAGGAAGAGATCTTCCTCTAACATTTTCTACAGGACTTGGAGGTCCTATATTGATTGGTGTGAGGCTAGGGCCTTGCCTTGCAGGGTATTTTCGATCCCTAGGATTTTGGATTTTCTTCAACATGGTCTGGACCTGGGGTTCCAGCTTAGTACCTTTAAAAGGGCAGGTTTCTGCCCTGGCGGTCATCTTTCAAAGGTCCTTTGCTCTTCATCCTTTGGTTAAAACTTTTTTCCAGGGGTCACTCATATGCGGCCCCCTTGAAAGCCTATGTTGCCTGTTTGGGATTGGAATTTGGTTATGTCACCCTCCAGGGGCCTCCTTTTGAGACGGTGCAGGATGTTGCACTTTCTATGCTCACACAAAAGGTTGCCTTTTTGGTGGCTGTTCGACGTGTCTCTGAGTTGGCGGCTCTGTCCATTCAGCCCCTTACTTTGAAAGACACCAGGATAAGGTGGTCTTTCGCTTTAAGCCTGATTTCCTTCCTAAGGTGGTTTCTGCCTTCCATCTCAATCAGGATGTGGTTCGTCCTTGTGTCCTAAGCCTAGCAATGACAAGGAGAGGGTCCTGCACTCTTTGGATGTAGTTCGTTGTGTGAAGTACTATTTGGTGGCTACTTCTTCCTTTTGTAAGACGGACGCCTTGTTCGTGGTGCCCTCTGGGCCCAGGAAGGGTTTCGTGCCCGCCAAGTCTACTATTAGTAAATGGATACGTCAGGCCATTGTTGGGGCCTATTCTGCCAAGGGGAGGGTTCCCCCTTTTCAGATCACTGCTCATTCTACTCGTGCTGTTGGGGCTTCCTGGGCTTTCCAGCACCAGGCCTCTGTTGAACAAGTTTGCAAGGCCGCTACTTGGTCTTCTGTTCATACTTTTTCCAAGTTTTTATAAGGTTGATGTGCGGGCCTCAGCGGATGGTGTTTTTGCCGCAAGGTTCTGCAATCTGAAGTGGTTTAAATTGGTGCATTATTGTCTTTTTGGGATCCCCACCCTTGTTGGACACTGCTATTGGATGTCCCATATGTCATTAATCTTGGAAGCGGGGTGTGTGACATACTTGGAATACCGTATATACTCGAGTATAGGTCGACCCGAATATAAGCCGAGGCACCTAATTTTACCACAAAAAAAATGGAAAAGTTATTGACTCGAGTATAAGCCTAGGGTGGGAAATGCGAGAGACTGCACATGGAGTAAAGGAGAAATCTAGCAGCACTGGGGGCTTCACACACAGGGTAAATACCAAATCTGGGTGTTTCACCGCAGAACACATTGAATGTACTGCTTTTGTACTGGACCTCGGCTTGCCCATTTAGTTGCTGCCCTGAACTAGAGTCATGTTTAAACAATATGCTGATAGGTGTGGGTTGCTCAGGGGTTAATAAGCCCCCTCTCCCTCACCCTCCTTCCTCCCCGCACTCCTTGCTGACAGTGTTACCTCTCTCCAAGTAAACGAGCAGCCTCCGCTCCCGCGGTTAATAAGCACCCTCTCCCTCACCCTCCTTCCTCCCCGCACTCCTTGCTGACAGTGTTACCTCTCTCCAAGTAAACGAGCAGCCTCCGCTCCCGCCATCCACTGCCTGACAAGCAGCGCAGAGGCGGCTGGGAGAGGGTGACGTCACTCCCAGCAGCGCTGCTCGTGGAGACGTTAGATGGCAGAACCGGAAGCTGCTCGTTTACTTGGAGTGAAGTAAAGATTGTCAGCAAGGAGTGCCAGGAGGAAGGAGGGTGAGGAGGAGGGCTTATTAACCCCTGAGCTACCCATGCCTAGCAGCGTAGCGTTGTGACTGTCCTGACTCGAGTATAAGCCAAGGCGGCTTTTTTCAGCCCAAAAAGTGGGATGAAAAACTCGGCTTATACTCGAGTATATACGGTAATACCATTTTGTGATTACTCCCCTTTAAAATGGGTATTATAAGTATGTCACACACCCTGCTTCATCCCGCCCTGATTTTTATTCTGGATCCTCTATATGGTGAACCTTGTTTGGTTATTTAGTCTTTTATTGGCTCTTCCTGGTCCCCTTACTGCTTTCCTATACTGGGGAATGTGTGGGAGGTCCCAGGTATTCATGGACCGGGAGGGGCTCCTTTTTTTTCTAGTCATCTCTGCAGAAGTTCGCCCTCGACTGGACATAACCCATATGTCATTAATCTTGGAAGCGGGGTGTGTGACATACTTATAATACCCATTTTAAAGGTGAGTAATCACAAAATGGTATTTTCGGCCTCTATGGCAACCCATTTTTTCTAGCCTAGTCCTCTATTCCAATCTACAATTCTCTGCAAGTGAGTTGCCTGCCAATACCCCAGCAGATCCGGTACTGCCAGGCCTCCTTTGTTCCTAGGGCGCTGCAACAGGGTAAGTCTTAACCTAGGCTTTTCGGGATGTGACATGGGAGAGTCTGAAGCAGGTATAAAATTCTCGGCAGGACCACCATCTTTATTATATTTATGCGTCCCATTCACGTGAATGTTGGGACTTTCCAGTTTGCCAGCTTAGTCTTATTTAGCATCGGTACAAAGTTGAATCGGGAGACATCAATATTATTTGGTATTTTCACCCCTAGATAAGTTAGGGTTGGGGAGACCCATCTGAACGGGTCTGGCCAAGTGAGGCCTTGAGGTGTGTGGAGGTGTCGTCCGGGAGGCCCACGCTAAGTGCCTCCGATTTATCGAGATTGATCTTGAAGTTGGATAGCTTACCAAACCCCTCCAACTCCTTCATGAGGACCGGAAGTCCTATCACTGGGTTTGATACAAAGAACAGGAGGTCGTCCGCATAAGCTGCAACCTTATGTTCCATTCCACCAGCCTGGATCCCCCTGATGTCTTTATTCTCCCTTATATGTCGCAAGAAGGGTTCCACTACCAATGCAAAGATAAGCGGTGACAGGGGACATCCCTGTCTGGTGCCATTCGAGATTGGGAAAGGCAAGGAGAGATCACCGTTAACCTATACTCTAGCCTGGGGTCCAGAATACAACTCCGCCATGTATCTAAATGTTCTGGTCCCCAGTCCTATATGCCTCAACACCTCAAACGTGAAATCCCAGTCTATGTGATCAAGCGCTATTCTAAGTACACCCCGCTTCAAGACATTCATTACATGTGGGTATACTGACCTGTAGATGGCGATCTTGCAGAGATAACAAAAAAAGGTAAGACCCTCCCGGCCCATAAATACCTGGGACCTTCCACTCATTCCCCAGTCTTTCATCTCTGCAGACGGCGAGAAAGTCAGAAGATGTCTCCTCCTTGCAGGTAGCCGTGATGACTGCCGGCCACTTTTTATTCTTTTATTTCTGCCCGGATCCCTTTTCTTTAAGTTACTTGCCTCCCAGCCTAGGCTGCTGGTCCGGGCAAAGGTAGTTGGCACCCCTGGTGCTTAGGAGCCGTGAGACCCCATAACAAGGGGTAGGTGGCTATCTGGGTTGGTGATCCCGGTTTGGGATGCCCCGTCCCTTGGCCCTACCCTGGCTTGGATTACCCTTAGAGGGGGGCCGTGTCCCTTAGGGATTTATTCTTTATTTTGTGTGTGTGTGTTTGGTGCATAACCGAGTGTGTGTTGTTCAGACTGGTGCTGGGGCCGCGCGCCGGCGGTCCCCGCGGCGCCGGCCTCCGGCATGTGGTGATGGCGCCTGTGGGCGCTTCTGCTCCTTGGGGCGGGGCCGGGCGTTAGCGCGCGCCTACGGCCCGCCCCCCGTGCTGCGGGCACGGTTTGTTAGGTTCCGGCTTCTGGCCGGGAGATACGGGGGAGGGGCAGGGCCGCGCCCGCCCTCCCTCCTCCTCTGCTCTCCTTGTGTCCCCACGGTTCCTTCCTGCCTGCGCACGGTAGTCAGGTGGGGCGAAGGTCAGGTGAGTGGCCTGTGGCCATCAGATTTTCTATTAACTCCTTATGGGACATTGCAGCATAGTCTGTGTGTGTTTTTTTTTTTTTTTTGTGTTCCAGGTGGACCATTGATCCTTTAAAGGGGGGTTCTCCCGGTCCTAGGGTCCCTGGTTAAATTTAGTTGGCTTAAAATTCCTCCCACTCGGGATTTAAAGGGGCATCCCGGGTTGCATTACTGCGTAATTCCCTCTGAGCATTGTACACATATATAAATATATATAAAAAAAAAAAAATCACTGTATGGAGGCATCCCCGGATACTGGGCTTGTGCCCCCCTCGGGGCAATCCAAGCTGTGTTTGGGGTGTGGGGTATCCCTTTTGGTGGATGATGTATTTCTTTGTGTACCCTGTGCGCAGCGGTCTATTTCGCGGCAGACCGGATCTCAGGCATCCGGTTCTGCTCCGCCAGTCTCCTCTCCGTCTCCCCTTCGCTTGACACGTGCCCCTTGTGACGTGGTCCTGGGCGGGGAGTCGCAATCTGAGGTGTGTGCCAGATTGGCCAATCTTGAAAAATTGTTTTCCAGTGCCGTTGCTAAAAGGTCACGGCAAAGAGAAAACATTTGTATACGGCTGCGCAGGGAGGATTTTGACTCCCTGGATTGGTCTGATTGTTCCCCGCGAGAGGAAGGGGAGTTGTATGAGGAGTCTGACTCTGATGATCAGCAGTTTGTGGGCGCTGATACCGAGCAGGGCCAGGGGGATTCCTTGGATACCGCTAGGGTCCTGGCTATTTCTCCCCCCGAGGCAGCTCCTCCGCTGAAGGGGGAGTTCTTTGAAGTGACTAAGCCGCGCTTGGAATTTCCTTATCAAAAGCATTTTGATGGCATCATTCTCAAGGAATGGGAGAGGCTGACTCGGCTTTCGGGTGTCCCACCGGGTTGGGACAAGAAATATCCCTTTCCGGCGGATGCGGTGAAGCACTGGTCATCTCGCCCCCGAGGTGGATGCTCCTGTTTTGGGGTTGTCCAGCTCCTCAGTCCTCCATTCTCCGGAGTGCACTACTCTCAAGGATGGTGAGAATAAACGCATTGACCAGATGGCTTGTCATGGTTTTGCCAGTGTTGGATCGGCCTTGCGGCCGGTTTGTGCTTCTGCGCTTGTATTGGTAGCTGCCAGGTCGGTTATTAAGAGGATTGTTGACCTCTTCTGGGCTTGATCCGGCTAGTGAGGAGTTTGCCGACCTTAAGCACTGTGAGTTATTTTTGTCCTTTGTGCTGTCCGCCCTGGACGACACTTTGGTGATGTGTGGCAGAGCTCGCCGGTCGGTTTGGTTACGCCAGTGGGCAGCTGATTTTGTGTCCAAAAAGCCCTTCCCTTTGTGGGGTTGCAGCTCTTTGGAGAAAAATTGGATTCGGTGGCAAAGGGAGGTAAGTTACCTCAGCGTAAGAAGCAACGTCGCTCCTTTCAGGGGGCAGCTTCCTTCTCTCAGTCCTTTAGTGGGGCTAGAGTCGGCAGGGGTTCAGCTCGGACAGGTGGATTCAGGAAGTGGGGTCTTCCGGTTAAAAGCTGGAGTTAGAGTTCCGGCCCCCTCCCAGATTCTTCAGGTCTCGGGTGCCGTCAGATCCTCTGGCCGCCCAGGGGCTTCGGCCGGCAGTAGCAAGTCTCGTGGACATGGCTGTCATCTGTCCGGTGCCCCTCTCAGGCCTGGGCTTCTATTGCAATTTGTTCACGGTGCCCAAGAAGGACGGTTCCATTCGTCCCATTCTGGATCTGAAGTTGCTCAACAGGTTCGTCCGTCCCCGGAAGTTCCGTATGGAAACTGCGCTCAGCCATCCATTCACTTCGTCAGGGGGACGTCCATAGACATCAAGGATGCTTACCTGCATATTCCAATATTTCTGGCACACCAGAGGTTCCTCAGGTTTGTCGTGGACAATTGGCATTTTCAGTTTGTGGCTCTTCCGTTTGGCCTTACCTCGGCTCCAAGGGTTTTTACCAAGGTGTTGGCAGGAGTGATGGCCATCCTCAGAGCCAGAGGTATCCGCATCGTGCCCTATCTGGACGATCTTCTTATCATGGCGTCTTCTCTGTCAGGCGCAGCTGGATACCAGGAATGTGGTGTCCACTCTGGAGAGTTTCGGTTGGGTGATCAACTATCCCAAGTCCTGCCTCACTCCCTCCAGGGTGGTGGAGTTCCTGGGAATGTCTCTGGATACTTCTCAGGCCAGGGTGTTTCTCCCCCGGGCCAAGGTTCTTCTGATTCAGGAATTGACTCAGCGTCTTCTATCCATTCCTCGCCCGTTCCATCTGGCTAGGGGTGCGACTGGTGGATTGATGGTGGCGTCATTCGAGGCGGTTCCCTTTGCCCAGTTTCACACAAGGACGCTCCAGCTCCATCTCCTGGTGGCCTGGGACGGGTCCCTGCTATCATTGGATCAGTCCTTTCTGATGTCCCCCCGGGTGTGGCGTTCCCTTCGGTGGTGGCTAAAACCAAGCAATCTGACAAGGGGCAGATCCTTTCTGACCCCTCGTTGGGAGACGGTCACCACGGATGCCAGCCTGTCAGGTTGGGGGGAATTTTGGAAGGATCTTCAGTTTCAGGGACTGTGGGGGCCTCTGGAGGCTCACGATTCCATCAATGTTCTGAAGTTGAGAGCAATCAGGTTGGTTCTGGCTCACTTGACTCATCAGTTGCGGGGCCTACCGGTTCAAGTTCAGTCGGACAATCCGACGGCGGTCGCCTACATCAATCACCAGGGAGGGACTCGCAGCAGGTGTGCCCTCAGGGAAGTGTCTTTGATCCTTGCTTGGGCAGAGAGCAATGTCCCATGCATCTCGGCGGTGTACATTCCGGGAGTGGAGAACACGGAGGCGGACTCCCTGAGCAGGGGGTCATCTCGCCGGGGGGAATGGTTGCTCAGCCCCAAGGTGTTTCGGTCACTTTGCCACCGGTGGGGGACTCCGGAGGTGGACCTCTTTGCCTCTCGTCACAATCACAAGCTTCCGACATTTGTGTGTCTCTCGCGGGATCCGCTGGTTCTGGCAGCGGATGCCATGTCTCTGAACTGGAGGGATCTGGGGTTTCTGTACCTGTTCCCTCCGTTTCCCATGGTGGGCAGAGTGGTGCGCAAGCTGGCCCTAGAGGGCGCGTCAGCAATCCTGGTGGCTCCAAGGTGACCAAGACAGGTTTGGTTCGCAGACGTGGTAAGGTTGGCAGAGGATCAGTTAGACCTGCCCCTTCTGCCGGATCTGCTCACTCGGGGTCCACTGCTCTACCCCAATTTACAAACGCTGGCTTTGACGGCGTGGTTGCTGAAACCTCCATCTTGAGGGAGGAAGGTCTTTCTGATGCTGTCATTCAGACTCTGGTTAGAAAGCAGTCTTCCTCTGCCATCTATTATAGGACTTGGAGGTCTTATATTGACTGGTGTGAGGTCAGGGCCTTGCCTTGCAGGGCGTTTTCTATCCCTAGGGTCTTGGAATTTCTGCAACATGGTCTGGACCAAGGTTTGCAGCTTAGTATGCTGAAGGGGCAGGTTTCTGCCCTGGCGGTTTTCTTTCAAAAGTCTTTTGCTCTTCATCCTCTGGTTAAGACCTTTTTCCAGGGGGTTACGCATGTGCAGCCTCCTAGGAAGCCTTTGCTCCCAGTTTGGTATTTGAATTTGGTTTTGTCTGCCTTGCAGGGTCCTCCTTTTAAACCTATGCAGGATATTGCACTTTCTACGCTTACTCAGAAGGTTGTTTTTCTGGTTGCCATCACTTCTTTTCGGCATGTTTCGGAGTTGGCAGCCTTGACTATTAAGGCTCCTTACTTTGAGAGGCATCAGGACAAGGTTGTTTTCCGCTTCAAGCCAGATTTCCTTCCTAAGGTGGTCTCTGCTTTTCATTTGAATCCGGATATTGTTCTTCCCTCCTTGTGTCTTAAGCCCAGCAATGACAAGGAGAGGGTTTTGCATTCTTTGGATGTGGTTCGCTGTGTGAAGTACTATTTGGTGGCTACTTCTCCTTTTTCGTAGGACTGACGCCCTTTTTGTGGTGCCCTCTGGGCCTAGGAAGGGTTTGGCTCCTGCCAAGTCTTCCATTAGTAAATGGATTCACCAGGCCATTGTTGGGGCCTATTCTGCCAAGGGGAAGGTTCCCCCTTTTTGTGTTACTGCTCATTCTACTCGTGCTGTTGGGGCGTCCTGGGCCTTCCAGCACCAGGCTTCTGTTGAGCAGGTTTGTAAGGCTGCTACTTGGTCTTCGGTTCACACTTTTTCCAAGTTTTACAAGGTTGATGTTCGGGCCTCAGCAGATGCTGTTTTTGGCCGCAAAGTTCTGCAAGCTGCAGTGGTTTGAGTTTGTGCCTTGTTGCCTTGTTTTTTGGATCCCCGCCCTTTATGGACACTGCTATTGGATGTCCCACATGTAATGAATGTCTTGAAGCGGGGTGTGTGACATACTTAGAATAATACCATTTTGTGAATACTCACCTGTAAAATGGGTATTATAAGTATGTCACACACCCCGCTTCACCCTGCCCTTTGTATTTTGGATCCTTTATATGGTGAACCTTTGTAAGTTTTAATTGGCTTTCCTGGTCCCTTGATCTTACTGCTATCTTTATACTTGGGAATGAATGGGAGGTCCCAGGTATTTTTGGGCCGGGAGGGTACCTTTTTTTTTATCATCTCTGCAAGATCGCCATCTACAGGTCAGTATACCCACATGTAATGAATGTTTTGAAGCGGGGTGTGTGACATACTTATAATACCCATTTTACAGGTGAGTATTCACAAAATGGTATTTTTTCAGCGTCTGTCGATAGCAGCATGATCGGGCTTCCATCCATGTGTGAGCGATGTATGAGGTTTAAAGTCCGGACCGTATCATCTCTTGTCTCCCTACCAGGGATAAAGCCACATTGGTCTTCCTCTATTAGGTTCGGTAGATACATTGCCAGTCGATTAGCCAGAATCTTAGTGAATAATTTGAGATCGACATTCAGGAGTAATATAGGGCGGTAGCTTTTGCAGCTTAGCGGATCCTTTCCTGCCTTGTGGATCACAGTGACATGGGCTTCCAGTGCCTCTCCAGGAAGCTGCCCGGGTCATCCTCCCTCCCTATCGTATTGTAAGCGCGAAGAAAGTGTCCACTCAGGATAGGGAGAAATTCTTTGTAGTATGCAGCAGTCAGTCCATCCGGGCCTGGTGATTTCCCAGAGGGAGCCTGCTTGAGCGCCTGTTGCAGCTCAGCTTCTGAAAGCGGCTCCTCTAGTCTACTGATCGCTTCTTTACTCAGCTGGGGCATACCTGATAATGTGATGTAGCTCTAACTTCATTCACACACTGCATAGTGGCCTGTCATGCATGTATAGTACAGGCTGCATCACTAGTTGCACACATTATATGGGTTGTTATATTTGTAAACTTTAAATAGTTCTTCTTTGCACTCGGCACTTTTTGTCCACTATATTATTGTATACATTCCAATCAATTGATGAGTTGTTTGTTTTGATTTAGATTTCTTCACCCATTATCATTGGTTTTTATCTGGGCCCATTTTTTGTATTTTTACACCACATGCTTTATATTGTCTGTATTTATAACTCAGCGTCTTAGATTAGTTTTAAAATAGTCACCATTGTTTGGGATCACCCCCATCTTGTGTTTTTTGTGTTTTTTAAATTTGTAAATGTCTATGTCAGTGCCCTTACTTTTGTACCAATTTTTGTATGAATTTAATTAATATCTATTAAATTGATTGAGTTTTTTTAAATTTTATTCAGTGTGCGGCCTTTTGCAGTGGGGGATTGGAGATCAGTCTAGGATCTCTTATTTGTAGCTTTCATTTGTCCTATTTTTTCCCCCCTAGGGTCAGCACCTATTTTTGATTGTGTGCGGTGCACCCTCCATTATTTTTATATTTTTAATTTGACACAGACGCAAATGAAAATAAAAGTGAAATCCCTACCCTAAACACTACTGCATACATGCTTGCTGGACAGGTGTGAACGTAGCTTTAGAATCCTAGAGGATTCTGTTCTGAAATTGTTATCGGTGATAAAACATGGCACCGCCAAGTAAGAATCTATGCAATGGAAGCATGAGATATCGCCAGCTCCAAAGACATTTCTTGTGCATCAGTCTGTTGGACAGTTGATGGCAACAGTTTTCTGGGATACAGAAGGAGTTTTTAGAATTCATGCCACACAAGACAACAATTACTGGAAACACAACGATGAAGGTATTATGCCAGGGAATCTAAGACAAATGCTGTGGGAAGTTGTTGGCAGGCACTTCACGATCAGCTTCACAAATCACAAGCCGCTCTCGGGGAATGTGTCTTTGTGGAGTTTAACCTTCTACTCTACAGACCTGGCTCTTTCATAACCTGAAAAAATGTCCCCGCGGGACATAATTCTATGATGAGATTGGTTGCAGAGACGATAACAGAATTCCTGCAGCAGCAAGACGTCTCCTTGTATTCTGATGGCATCTAATCACTGGAGGTGAAGTGGAATAAGTGTGTTGAAGTCACAGGGGAAGATAACATTGAAACATAGAAAGTTGTTTTCATGTTTAGGTAAATGACTTATTGAAGGCCCCTCATATAGTACGTTGTGGAGCTGATCTGAAGGATGGATTGCCGGCGCTATTAAGATGTTTTATGCCTCCGACCACACAATGAGTTCCTAAAGATCTGTAACTAAATGTTGGACGAGGTTGGCAATGGCCATTTTTGACCGCAGATTGCAGGCTCCTGCAGGCAAGGGAATATGACTGCTGCTGTGTCCTGGAAAGGTGGTAATATAGGAGAGTCTCCCCTCTTGCCATCGGCATGCCTCACCTTGCTCTCATTTGTCTTCCCGCAGTTAATGAATACCCCGTGCTGAAAGCCGATGGGATCAAGTATGTCATGACCTTCAGGAACCAGGTGCGTGTTGTCTCATATTGTCTGTATTGCAAGCAGAGTGTCCCTATCGCTCCTCATGCCCCCTCTTTGATTTCCTTCTGGCAGGTTCCCAAAGAGCAGTTATTGGCAGCTGTCCCCCTGCTGATCGCTCACTTGCAGGCGGAGAGTATCGTGGTCCACACGTACGCAGCGCACGCTCTTGAGAGGCTCTTCACCATGAGGGGAGGATCTGCTAATACCACATTGTGAGTCCTCACTAAACTTTCTCCTGTCACCCTGCTCTTATATGACTGGCCCAGCCAATTGGAGGCGTAACCCTTGGCCTCATGTTAGCAACCTGAACTGGGGTGTAACCCCTGCCCCCCCTTATAGCACCTCATCTGACTGGAGACATGACCCCTGATTCTTCTGCAGATATAAGTTGTCCTTCCAGGTAGCGCACCAGATGATCAAAGGCTTGACCCCCCCCCCGACCATTCTGTTAGCACTTCAGCTGATCAGAGGCATGGCCCCTCACCTTTCAGTTAGCACTCAAGCCATTGGGAGGTGTGACCCTTAGCTGATTACCTTGGGTGCTACATGGAAGGCCAAGTGCTACCTTGAAGAATGGATCATGCTTCTGGTCAGCGGTGTTACCCCTGACCCTCCAGGTAGCACCTCGGCTTGATAGGAGGTATGACTTTTGATCTTCTAGGTAACACACCAGGTGACAATACTACAAACTATGAACACATGCTTGGGGCCTACTTATTTCATTGGTGTTCCACCTGATAACGGTGGCCAGCTCTGAGTGCCCCCACCCCCAAGCTGTGAGGTTTCCTTATCTATGTATTATCTCCTCAGAATAACAGCAGCTGACATGTTGCCATATGCAGAGGGGCTCCTGTCCAGTCTCTTTAAAGCTCTGTCCTTGCCCGGCTCCTCTGAGAACGAGTACATCATGAAAGGTGGGTGCAGGCTGGGGGTGTTCTGTTGAATCTGTTACTGCCGAGGGGGTTAAGTGGGCTTTACTCACTCTGCCGCTTCCTGCCACAGCCATCATGAGAAGCTTCTCGCTGCTGCAGGAGGCCATCATTCCCTACATCCCCTCAGTCATCACCCAGCTGACCCAGAAGCTGCTGGCAGTCAGCAAGGTAAGCCACCGAACTCCTCTTGTGTACAGTATGTACATGTTAAACTTCTGCCCCTTACGCAGTTCTTGTTTACAGAATCCCAGCAAGCCTCACTTCAATCATTACCTGTTCGAGTCCATCTGCCTGTCTGTGCGCATCACCTGCCGGGCCAACCCTGTTGCTGTGGGCAGCTTTGAGGAAGCCCTGTTCGTGGTCTTTACAGAGATTCTACAGAATGATGTCCAAGGTAAGTTGTGGAGTCCTGGTCATCACACACAAACTAGAGCCATTTTCATGCGACTCATTAAGCCAGTGTGTTAAAGTTTTTAAGGGTGCATCTCTATTTGGGATGCCCCACGGTTGGAGTCACTGCTAAACTCCCATGCCAGCACCCACACTTACCAAGCTGTATGCCGTTGCTGTGGTGTTACATGGCACAAGCATCCCCTACTGTTTATGCTCTCCTGTAGTCTTCTCGACCAGAGCATGCACAGCAGGGGATAACTGTGTAGCATTTAAATAGAGCACAGGATCTCGAATTCCAAGTAAGTGTAGGGGGTCAGCAGCATTTCTGGCACTAGGGCATCCTTATATTCTAAGTATACAGCACGTCCTGTACCAGAATATTCCTTACTCTTGGGTAATACATCCACAAGATGGCGCTGGAGTGCAGAAAACAGCTTGTGGCTCCTCCCGGCCCTATATAAGTCGGACCTCCCACAAATTCCCCAGTTCTTTTCTGTAGTCTGGGCTGGGAAGATAGAAGATTGCTCTCTATGTGGCGGAGATGAGCGGGGCTTATATGCCTGCGGCCCTGCAGGACTATTCCCGCCCGTTCCGTTCCATATTGCTGCCTCCCAGCCTCGGCTGACAAGGTTCGGGTGAAGGTAGGTCAGTGAGCACCAGTTAGGTGCTGAGGAGCTATGCTCCTACCACAGTCCCTGCTCTTACAGGGTATGCGGTTTAGGCTGATGGTAAGCCTTTTGGGATGCCCCCCCCCCCCCCGCTCCATGGGTTTTTGCCAGGCTCAACCTGTGCAGTTAACCCTTATTCCCATAGGTTTTCCCCTCCACCCTCACTCCTCCCATTGTCTTTTGGGGCCGTCGTCCCCCTGGAAATCCTTTCTATTCCTGCCTCGCTCTCCGGAGGGGGGGGGGGGGGGGGCTTGGGGGTGACTAGTGGTAAAAAACTGTAATTTATGTTTTAATTTTGTACTGTGTTACTGTCGCCTTGTACGCCACCGCCGCGCTCTTGTACAGCGCTCCACCGACAGCGGCGTCATTTACCTCAGAGCTGCCGGGCTACTATTGGCCGGCCGGATCACGTGGGTGCGGTCCGTGCTCTTCGGGGGGGGGGAGGTCAGCGGGCTCTGTGGATGACGATTTTCACATCACGGCCCGCCCCTCGAGGTCTGCCGACATTTTGCCTGTCCTTGCTGCTGGCTCCCTGCGGTCCGTTAGTAACCCCGGTGGGGTGTTTTTTTTTCTCAGGATATTCCTTTCTGCTGTATTCTTATGGGAATGTTTTGTTATGTCTTTCAGGCGGGTTAAAACTTCGGCACTGTGGTTTCTCCCGGCCATCTCCCCTCACTATCTCCCACTTCCCTAGCGGGTTCTTGGGGCATCCTGGGTAGCTCTTTAGCGTTAACTTTTACTGGCCTGTTGTGCCATTCAAATCTCCATATGGAGGCTTCTGGGGATAATGGGCCTGGGGTTCCTTTGGGACAAGCCCAGCTATGTGTTGTGTGTGTGTGTGTGAGGTATCCCCCATAAGTGATGTCAGGGTTTGTGTATCCTGTGCCCAGCAGGTACTTGCGCTGCACTCTGGGCTGTCTGTTACTGGGCCTGGCGGTGCGCCCCTTCTGGCCTCACCTACCCCCCCACGCTTGCATCCGACCCCCACCAAGGGGCATACTAGCAGGGAGTCTCAACCTGATTTAGCTACACGGGTGGCCAGCATTGAAAAACATCTTGCTGGGTCTGCCCCGCGTAAGGCTTCTGCTAAGTAGCGGCATTTATCACCCGCGGTTTCCCTCTTCCCTGTAGAAGATGAGGGCCATTACTCACTCTCAGGTCCCTACCCCCTTGAGGAGGGGGAATTATTTTCTGAATCCTCTGAGGAACAACCTAAGATTTACGGTGGTACTGGGACTCCCTTTGAGGAAGACCCGTGGTCCCCTGATGACACTGACAGATTGCTGAGTCACATTTTTGAAGTGCTTTGTATTTTTCCCCTGGCAGTGGCTCCGCAGCAGCAGGGTGAACTTTTTCATACGGTTAAGCCACGTTGGGAGTTCCCTGAGCAGTCTCACTTTAATAATCTAATGCTCAAGGAATGGGAACGGCCTAGCAAGCTGCCAGGGGTGCCTAAGAGTTGGGACAAGAGGTATCCCTTTCCTGCTGATGTTAAGCGTTGGTCATGTCCTCCCGAGGTGGATGCGCCCGTTCTCGGGTTGTCCAATACATCTGTCATGCATTCTCCTGATACTACTACCCTGCGGGATGGTAAGGACCGGCGCTTGGATCAACTGGCCTGTCATGCCTTTGCCTGTGTAGGGACGGCGCTGTGCCAGATTTGTGCTTCTGCTATTACGGCTATTGCCATTAAAGGGGTGCTTAAGTGTCTCTTGGACGGGGCATCTGAGGATGCGGGTAGAGTATAGATCTCTCCTGCTTTGTGAGGAATTTATTGCATATATTCTGCCATGGATGATGCCATTAGAATGTGTGGTAGGACTTCTGCCCTGTTGGTGGCTATAAGCCGCTCTGACTGGCTACGTCAGTGGGTAGCTGATAATGCTGCTAAGAAGGATCTCACTGGTTTCCCTTTCAAGGGCCTGCACCTCTTTGTTGAACGCTTGGATTTGTTTGCAGGGGCAGTAGGTTACCTCAACGTAGGAGGCCGTCCCGCTCCTTTCGGGGGATGGGTGCCTTTCTCCCATCCTTCTTCCGTGGTTCCAGAACTGGCCGAGGAGTCTCCTTTACTGGGGCCCGCGGAGATCACTGGGGAAGGGGCAGAGGACGTGGCCGTCCTGGCCTCTCCTGGGGTCCCAAGCCAAAATCCTCACCCAAACCCCCTCAGGCATGAATCCGGGTGGGGGGACGGCTTCAGCTCTTTGCTCACGTCTGGAGGCTTCACGTCTCAGACCGGTGGATTCAGGAGGTAGTGTCCTCCGGTTACAAGTTGGAGTTTGCAGCCTGGCTGCCTCCAAGATTCATCAAATCCCAGATGGCTCAAAACCTCCTGTTAGCTCAGGGTCTGTGCCTTGCTGTCCAAAACCTCCTGGAGTTGGGGGTCATCTTCCAGGTGCCTTTGAGGGAAAGGGGCAGAGGCTACTATTCCAATCTTTTCACTGTTCCCAAAAGACGGGTCCATCAGACCCATCCTGGATTTAAAGCGCCTCAACAAATTTGTCAGATTCAAACACTTTCTCGTGGAGACTCTGCGCTCAGCTGTCAATTCACTATGCCCGGGCAACTTCATGACCTCTGTAGACATCAAGGATGCTTACCTTCAAGTATCAATCTTTCCAGGTCACCAGAGATTCCCCAGGTTCGCTCTGGAGGATCAGCACTACCAATTTGTGGCCTTGCCTTTCGGTATCACCTCGGCTCCCAGGGTATTCACCAAGGTGCTGGCGCGTGTAATGGCTCTGCTGAGATCTCAGGGCATTCGCATCCTTCCTTACTTGGACGACATTCTCATCACGTCTCAGTCCTTCCAGCAGGCCGAGCTGGATACACAATTGGTGGTGTCCACACTGGAGTCCTTCGGCTGGGTTATCAACCACCCTAAGTCTTTCCTGTCACCGTCAATGGTGAGGTCCTTTCTGGGCATGACTCTGGATACATCTTGGGTCAAGATTTTTCTCCTTCAGCAAAAGGTGGAGAGTCTTCAAGCCCATGTCTTGCCCTCATCCCTCCATCCGGCAGAGAATGCAGCTGGTGGGCCTGATGTTGTCTTGCTTCGAGGCTGTTCCATACGCTCAGTTTCACATGAGACCTCTTCAACTCTTGTCGGTATGGGATCGGGACCCTCGGTCCCTGGATCAGGTGTTGGTTCTGTCCCCTCTGGCCAGACTGTCTCTCTCGTGGTGGCTGGACTCAAGAAACCTGTTAGTGGGCATATCCTTTCTGGCCCCCTTGCTGGGAGACAGTCACCACAGATGCCAGTCTGACAGGTTGGGGGGCTTCTGGAAATCCCTGAAATTCCAGGGTCAGTGGGGCCCTTAGGAGGCCCACACCCCTATCAAAATTCTGGAACTGAAGGCAATAAGGTTGGTTCTCGCCCAATTGACTCCACACCTTCGGGGTCGGGCGGTTCTGGTCCGCTCGGACAAACAGACGGCGATTACCTACATCAATCATCAGGGAGGGACCCGGAGCAAGAGGGCCCTCAAGGAAGTGTCCCTGATACTGTCTTGGGCAGAGGAAAATGTTCCCTGCATCTCAGCTGTGTACATCCCGGGGGTGGAGAATCTGGAGGCAGACTCCCTCAGCAGGGGGGCCTCTCGTCTGTGAGAATGGTCCCTCAACAGCAGGGTGTTTCGCTCCCTGTGCCACCGCTGGGGTCAGCCAGATGTGGATCTGTTTGCATCCCGTCACAATCACAAGCTTCCAGTCTTTGTCTCTCTGTCCCAGGACCCTCTGGCCTTGGCCATGGATGCACTAGCAATGTCTTGGAAGAGCTTTCAGCTCCTCTGTGTTCCCTCCTTTTCCTCTGCTGGGCAGGGTGCTGCGCAAGATTGCCCAGGAAGGGGTGCCAACCATTCTGGTGGCCCCCTTTTGGCCAAGAACTGTGTGGTTTGCAGACGTCGTGCAGTTGGCAGTAGATAAGTATGCCCTGCCCCAGAATCCAGACCTGCTCACTCAGGGGCAGCTACGCCATCCCAATTTACAAACGCTGGCTGCTGAAACCTCCATCTTGATGGAAAAGGGGCTGCCTGCTTCTGTTAATACCATGATTCGGGCTAGGAAGAACTCCTCGTCATCCATATACTATAGGGTATGGCATGCTTACATTGATTGGTGTGAGTCTAAGTCGCTTCCCTGTCGGGTGTTTTCTATCTCTAGGATTCTGGAATTTCTGCAAAATGGTTTGGATTTGGGTCTTCAACTTAGTACCCTCAAAGGTCATGTTTCTGCTTTGGCCATTTTCTTCCAAAGATCCTTTGCTCACCATCGTCTGGTCAAGACTTTCTTCCAGGGGGTTACTCACGTGCGTCCTCCACGTAAGCCTATGTTACCAGTCTGGGATTTGAACTTGGTCTTATCTGCCTTGCAGGGGTCTCCCTTTGAGCCTTTGCGTGAGGCCCCTTTGTCCATTTTGATGCTTAAGGTGGTCTTTTTGGGGGCGCTTTCCATCAAACCCCCTTACTTTGAGAGACACCAGGACAAGGTGGTGTTTTGTTTTTTCCAGATTTTCTGCCTAAGGTTGTGTCTGCTTTTCACCTCAATCAGGATATTGTTTTGCCTTCTCTATGCCCTAATCCTAGTAATCCTAAGGAGAGGGTTTTACACACTCTGGATGTGGTCAGGACTCTGAATTTCTGTTTGGTGGCTACTGAATCCTTTAGAAAGACTGATGCTCTTTTTGTGCTCTCGTCTGGACCTAAGAAGGGTCTGGCTCCAGCTAAGTCCACTATCAGCAAGTGGATCCGTCAGGCTGTGGTACAGGCCTATTCTGCTAAGGGGAAGGAGCCTCCCTTACTGCTCATTCTACTCACGTTATTGGTGCCTCTTGGGCTTTTCAGCACCAAGCTTCTGTTGAACAAGTTTGCAAGGCCGTCACTTGGTCTTCTGTTCATACCTTTTCTAAGTTTTACAAGGTTCATGTTAGGGCCTCAGCTGATGCTGCTTTTGTTCGCAAAGTTCTGCAGGCGGCAGTGGTTTAAACTGCCTGCTGTTACTTTTTTGGGATCCCACCCTACCTTACGGACACTGCTTTTGGATGTCCCAGGAGTAAGGAATACTCTGGAACAGGACGTGCTGTATACTTAGAATAATACAATTCTGTGATTACTCACCTGTAGAATTGTATTATACATATACAGCACGTCCTGTTACATTCCACCCTTGTTACCATTATTCTTAGTTACCGCTGTATGGTGATTGTTCATATGTTCATTTTTAAATTCTGGTTGTTATTGTTCTCCCAGCTTCTTGTTAACTGCTTGTCAATACTTGGGAATTTGTGGGAGTTCCCTGACTTATATAGTGCCGGGAGGAGCCACAAGCTGTTTTCTGCAGTCCAGCGCCATCTTGTGGATGTATTACCCAAGAGTAAGGAATATTCTGGAACAGGACGTGCTGTATACGTATAATACCAATTCTACAGGTGAGTAATCACAGAATTGTATTTTTTGGTCACCATGAAGCCCTCCTCAACCTTGCTGGCCCTTTGGATGACCCTAGGAGCTTTATAATACAGACTAAAGTAGTGATGCCCTTGGAACTGTGCGTGTGGATTTGGATCACCAGAAAGGTATGTTTTACAGCAGTCCAGGGAGTTTTCAAACCAAATTGGCATGCCCCAAGGACAGAGAATGAGCATGCTTTCGGTCCAGCTCCTTTTCCATGATTCTTAAGTGTGCAGCTTGCCTATTAAGAGGAACTACAATTTTCCAGAAAGGGGTCGGTAGCTGACTGGATCAAAGGATCCAATAAATAGGAATAGAGTTTCTGTGACATGGAGCCGGGCAGGGGCCACGGCAGGTGGTCTGTATGCCAACTCCAGGGCTGGTGGAAGGGTCTATTCAGCGCACAGTGGTATGTATGAAGGATGGTCTGTGCTCCACAAGGACAGGGGCCTGTGTACTGGGTCCGCCTACCATCTCTGATATCTTGTCTTTGGCAGAGTTCATCCCGTACGTGTTCCAGGTGATGTCGCTCCTCCTAGAGATGCACAAGGAAGACATCCCGGACTCCTATATGTCTCTCTTCCCTCACTTGTTGCAGCCGGTCCTGTGGGAGCGCACGGGCAACATCCCCCCTCTGGTGCGACTGTTACAGGCCTACCTGGAGAGAGGTGCCAACAGCATAGCGGCCAACGCCAGCGATAAGATTGTAAGTGGATTCCAGTGCTCTCGTCACCAGGACCTCTGCCATTAGGGCACTCTACTGCATGATGGGCGGGGGGGGGGGGGGAGAAGCTTCCACTGCTGCTAGTCCTGGCCAGTAGAAGGGTGGACACTGGGAGGAATGTGGCTAGCTTTATCAATATATTGCTATTAGGAGATGGTGGGACCATTACTACGCTAGCAGTAGGCCTTTGACCATGCAGAGTGCTGGAAGCAACAACTGCAGTCTTCTAGTTTCCCTCATTTTTTGGGCCATTGGCTTTGGTGGTGAATAACCTGTGGTTGCCCCTTTGCCCTGCTGTGGATTACTAACTCTTCTCTCTGGTTTCCAGCCCGGTCTACTCGGCGTCTTCCAGAAACTCATTGCCTCCAAAGCCAACGATCACCAGGGTTTCTACCTACTTAACAGCATAATCGAGCACTTGCCCTCGTGAGTAGCTGTCTCTTTGCATTTCTTATCTGCCTCACAATGCCAGGTCCTCGCCATGACTGATGAGGCGCTTTGTATTTGCAGAGCATGTGTGGAGCAGTATAAGCGGCAGATCTTCATTGTGCTCTTCCAGAGGTTGCAGAGCTCCAAAACCACAAAGTTTGTGAAAAGTGAGTGCCAGGGTATTGGGTGGGTTCGACATGTTTCTGGGTTGTGGGGTTAACGTTTTGAGTACATCACCATGTACAGAAGCGGGATTAGACCTGTTGATGGATGACATAGGTCCACATGGCTCCCAGGAGGTGTTTCAAAACTGTGTCCATACTGGCATAGAGGCCATGACGGTTCCCATTTTTTACATTTATTGGCTGTTTGTCCTGTTTGCAGGTTTCTTGGTGTTTCTGAATCTTTTCTGTGTGAAGTACGGTGCCATTGCCCTGCAGGAGATGGTTGACAGCATCCAGCCCAAGTAAGTATCCAAATTCTTCTCGGCACCCCCGCTTCTAACCTCTAGCCTGCCTTATTGGTCATTCTGGGCTCAGGATGCTCTTCCCAGACTGACAGATACTAATGTTGACCAAAATTACCTCCTCTCCTGCCTCACTGGCTATCCTCGCTTAAGAAAGCTCCTCCCAGACTTGCAGATACTGTATGTTGAGCACAATAACCACCTCTCCCGATCTATATCCTACCTAATTGGCCATCTAGATAACCTCCCTATCCTGCCTTGTTCCTGAGCTCAGGAAGCTTTGCCTCGAGGATGCTGATGTCAAGCACCATATCCTCCTATCCTCCCTCTCTGGCGATCCCGAGCTCAGGAAGCTTCTCCCAGACTTGTAAATTCTGATGTTGGGCACAATAGCAAACTCTGATGTCAAACAGAATAACCTCTGATTTCTCATGGGGTGTTCTGGGCTTAGGAAGATTCTATCAGACTTGCAGATGCTCCTCTCTGACCCCTATCTTATCCTGCCTCATTGACTATCATAGGTTTCTGGTCTTTGCCCCCCCCCCAGGCACCCCGTTCGGGGATGCCCCGCTGCCTGAAACCTCCCAGGTCGCCCAGATCTCACTCACCCTTCCTCTGCCCTACGGCGGATGCGCAGCCTCTTGTCCAGTCAGTGAGCTCAGAGCAGCCATTTAACCATGTCTGAGGCATCAGAGGCAATGGAGTTTCGTATTTTAACGAAGAGTGGTGCCGCATGACCCGTGTGCCACAAGCAGGGGACCCCTGTGTGCTGGGGACACACTGTCCTGCACCACCTTACGCAGCTGGCAGGTTCCGCGCCTCAGTCAGATACCCCCTGGGGGTCCCAGGTCCATCCTTGTCCCAGGTCCATCCTTGTCCCAGGTCCATCCTTGTCCCAGGGTCTGCCCACGGTTGGGGGATCTTCCTTCGAACGTGGCAGATAGGGTGGCTTGGTGAGAGCATGGTCAGTGGCTTTGATCAGCAGGGGCATCCCGAACTGTTCAAGCACCTCTTTACTCCTCTGAAGAGGGGTGAACCCTACAAGTGCCAGAAGGTCAGGCAGATTTTTCCCAGGCATGTGGTTAGGCTTCCGCCTCTTCCTCAGGTCCTAGAGGCCAAATACCTCTTTCCGGATAAGGCGGTCAGGGTTTGGCCTTCGCTAACCTGAGGTAGACAAACCGGCGTGAGGTCTGGCTCGGCACACCCCTTATCCCTTTTTCAGATAGTGCGGCCTTGAGAGACCTGCCTGATAGGTTGGACCAGCTGGCAAGGCATGTGTTCTCCATGGTGGGTTGCCCATGCGACCAGCTTGAGCCCTGTCCATGGCTGCTACGGCAGACAGGGTCTGGATGAAGCAGCAGAAGAGGCGTTTGCGACATGGAGGTTCACGTTCCTCTGCACTTCGCTTGAACTCTCTCACTATGGAGGTCTTCAGATACATGGTGCCAGTTATGGACAGCTTGGTGCGTCTGGTGGCTAGGGGGGCTTGCCTTGCTGGTCACCTTGCAACGCACAGCCTGGCTGAATCAGTGATACCAACACTGCTTCGAAGAAGATGCTTACTGCCCTCACCTTCGCGGAGGGTCGTCTCTTTGGTGAGCATCTGGATTACCTTGTCCAGGAGGCTACGGGTGGAATGTCGATTAGGCTTCCACAGAGACAGAAACTGAGGACCTTGTTTTGCAGGATGTTGAATTTTTGTCCATTACAGATATTCAGAGGTTTGACACACTCCAGACGCCGCAAGGGTTTTTTTTTTTTTTTCAGGTAAGCGAAATCCACGGGGGGAACCTGGACCCCAATGGGCCAGCGAGCTCAAGCCCCCAGCCAAGCCTTCTCAGGGTTGTCTGGGTGCCCTCATCCGATCGGATGGGGGGGGGGCGGCTTCTTCACTACGCACCGTTGTGGAGGGCATGATATCTGACAACTGGGTCCAGGAGGTTTCTTCCGGATACTAGATCAAAGTCGGGACCAGGCCTCCTTACGGGTTTGTGCTGTCCAAGCATTCCTGGGTTGTGAAAAAGTCGACTGCTCGTGACTGGGCGATAGAGCTCTTGCTGGGCTGGGCAGTTGTAGTACCTGTGCCCCCTCAGAGCAAGGCTGTGGCTTCTGGAATTCTTGCAACATGGTTTGGATTTGGGCCTTTAACTTAGTACCCTCAAAGGTCATGTTTCAGCTCTGGCAATTTTTTTCCAAAGATCTTTTGCCAGTCACCGTTTGGTTAAGACTTTTTTCCAGGGGGTTTCTCATGTGCGTCCGCCACATAAACCTATGCTACCAGTTTGGGATTTGAATCTGGTGTTATCTGCTCTGCAGGGTCGTCCCTTTGAGCTTCTCCGTGAGGCCGCTTTGCCTATTTTGACTCTAAAGGTAGCCTTTTTGGTGGCTATCACTTCTACTCAATACTGTTCATTATCCCCAAGAAGGATGGGTCCGTTCGGCCGATCCTTGATCTCTGGAGTCTGAATAGTTACGTTCGGGTGTGCAAGTTCCCCATGGAATCTAAGGTCTGTTGTGCTGTCCCTGCAACGGGGATTTTCTGGCCACAGTGGACATAAAGGATGCTAATCTGCATGCCCCGATTTTTATTTATTTTGTCACCAACAATTTCTGCGCTTGCGGAGGGCGGCCGCATTGCTTTTTGGACTGTCCACTGCCCTGCAAGTGTTCACGAAGGTCTTGGTGATGGCACTCCTGAGGACGAGCCCAATCTCTGGCAGAGGCACGGCAGGATGTTCGGATGGTCCTGTCCACGCTGGAACTTTTTCGGTTGGCTGATCATCCACCCCAAGTCCCATGTGGTTCCCACCATGGTGGCTACCTTTCTAGGTATTGCATTAGATACTCAATGGGCACAGGTCCTTCTGGTGCAGAAGGGCATGGCTCTTCAAGAGGCTGTGAGGTTACTGTTGACAGCTGAACATTCCACGACCCGGCAGGGCATGCGTCGCCTTGGCCCATCAAGGTAGTCCCATATGCCTAGTTCCACTCCAGGCCTCTACAAATGCTGCTTCTATCGAAATAGTGCAGGACTGTGCATGTCCGACGATCCCTGCATAAGTGGCTGGACCAGCAGTCGCTGACAGTGGGTTGGTCCTTCCTGCCGGTCCGGTGTGTCCTCCTTACCAGACACCAGTCTGATGGGTTGGGGTGGCGTTCTGGAAAACCTGACGGCTCTGGGACCACCGGGATCGCAGTCTCCAATCAATGCATTGGAACTGAGGGCAATTCTGCTGGTTCTCGGGCATTTGTTCCGGTCGGGGTAATCATGGGGGGGTGGCAGGAGCTGGCAGGCGTTCCAGGAAGTCGCATCATGAGGTGGGCAGAACTTCACGTTACATGCACCTAGGCCATCCACATTCCGGGGGTGGAGAATCTGCAGGCCGATTATTTAAGCAGGGGGAATGGTCCCTTCAACAGGACGTGTTTCAAGCCCTCAGCGACCGGTGGGGAGTGCTGGAGGAGGACCTCTTCACATCTCTGCACAATTGGTAGGTCCAGGTTTGTGTGCAGTACACCAATTCTCCAGTGCTGACTTTAGCAGCTTGGTTTGAGGGGTGTCCCTCTCGGTAATTCAAACCTCGGTTCGTGCATGAAAACAATTATCCAAGTCCTCCTCATTACTACAGGACTTGGAGGGCCTTCGAATCTAAGGGTCACTCCTGTAGGTTCTTGATACCCAAAATGTTGGTGTTCCTCCAGCAAGGCCTGGAAGCTGGCCTCCAGTCCAGCACCCTTGTGGACCAGGTCTCGGCCTCGTCTATTTTTTTCCAACGGACGATCGCAAAACAGCCTTGTACCTTTGTCCCACTTGCCATAAGGAGCCAGTCCTGCATTCCCTCGATGTGGTCAGGGCATTAAAGTATTACTTGCCTGCTACTCGAGAGTTACGTAACACAGATGTCTTGTTCGTGATCCCGGAAGGGCCACGGAGAGGCCTGGCGGCTGCCAGGTTCGTTCTCAGCAGATGGGTCAGGCAGGTGATTGTTGGGGAACCTATATATACCCTGGGTTTGTGGCTCCAGATGCCCCTTAACCTCTTGTGATCGTCCTAAGTCAGTTCTGTATGATCTAGATCGAGAGCCCGTATGGCACGCTAGGAGACACACACAATAGCGTTCACCATACGAGACTCCGGGTTTATTTTGGCGCGTAGAACTTAAGTACATGTTAGAAACAATGGGTGCAGACGTTGGGAAAGTACGGACAGGAACAGTTACATGAAACAGTTTCAAGACACAGCACATTCTTCTAGCAGTTTTCAGTCTTGTTACTTTTTACTTTTCGCAACAGTAATGTTCCAGCTGTGTCCTTGAAGCAAATGTGAGTGAGCTTCTATTCACACAATTAGTTCTTATTAATATCAAATGATTCTCTATCCTTAAAGCTACAGCGCACTCGGGAGTACAAGTGAAGGGGTGAGCTCCCTTCAGTGATCATACAAGCCTACGCCTGCAAGGGGAAGGAAGCACCATTATGAGTAACCGCTCACTCCATCAGGGCGATTGTCGTGCCTTGGGCTTTCCATCACCAGGAAGGCAGCGACCCCGTCGTCTCTTCCTACCTTCTCTAAGTTTTACATACTTGACTTCAGGGCATCTACCGATCCCAGTCGGGGGTGTAAGATGTTGCAGACAGTTGTGAATACCTCTCTCCGGGGGTCCAAGCTTGAGGTGTCGGTGCCGTTGTTCTTGGTTATGTTGGTGCAGTCGGTTGCTGGCTCTTCTGGCATGGTCCCACCCTTGATGAGGATACTGCTTTGGGTCATGCCATGCGTTGCTACTAGTGGTGGTCCTGGAATGGAAGAGATGAGAAAAAGGAAATTTGTGTACTCGCCAGTAAATTTCTTTTCTCATCTGCTTTCATTCCAGGGCACCACACCTGCCCTACTGTTGTCTGCATGTTTAAAGTTTTGTTGTACGGTTTCTAGTTGCGCACTTTATGCGCAGGTTAGCGGTCTCCCCTCCCAGGGCTGTGGTTAAACTGCTTTTTAATTACTGAGGAGATTGTGCCACAGCCTGCCCTATATAGGGCCGGAGGAGCTAGTTTTTTTTTTTTTTTCCACTTTGCAGTCCCCGTCTACGCCAGAGATTAACCTACGTTTTGCTACTAGCTGTGCCCCGGAATGGAAGCAGAAAAGTGTACTGTTCAGTACAAAAATTTCCTTGCCAACCTGTTGGTCTGGTTTAAAGTGGACCAACACCCAGGATTTTGACTATCCTGGGTTTTGGTCCACTTCGGGGTGCCCCGATATGTGAAACCGGCCAGATCGCTGCCTATAATTCACCTCACCCCACTCCTACGGCGCATGCGCGGCCACTTGTCCAATCAGCGTGCTCGGAGCTGCTGAGGTATGCGCGTCCTGCTAGAGAGAGGCGCGGGATGTGGCCTGCGCATGCGCCGTTGGACTGGGATTAAGGTAAGGTTTTCGGGCGTCCTGGGGGGTTTCACCCAGCTGGGCATTCCGATTTTTGGATTGGATCGGCCCGGGAATCTATAAGATCTGCTGGGTTTTGGTCCACTTTAAATACTGAATTGCAGGGGGGAGAGGTGTGGTCTTTAACCTCTGTTCAGTGTGTTTCCTCCTAGGGGGCAGTGGTCTCCAGGGGTCGTCTTGAAGGACTAGTAGAAACATAGTTACCGGTATGATTAACAGGATTTTTTTTTTTTTAGCTATTCCGAGTTTTGGTTCATGCCCCCCAGGGTTATTCTGATTGACCAGCTTTGTTAAACCTCATGTTGCACTCGTATTCTTACCTCACTGCCGATCCCACATTGTATGTAAGGGCTCTCCTCCCATCAGCTTCTCCAGCCACGCATTTTAATGTGCGATTGAAGAAGGTGAATGGAGTCCTAGCCGCACACGGTCGGCACGCAGCATCACTTACTTCCTTAGGCTGTGCTAGGCACTCCCCGAAAACCGTGTGTGTGATACTGCCACCGATCACGCATGCATTGTGGGCTGGTTGGCGTGGTAAGCATATCTGCTAACTAGAAGGGTTTTCACACAGCATGGCATCCCAAATCAGGAAAAGGAATCAGGTGGCCCTGGAGTCCCAAACTCTAGGCCTGCTTTTGGACCATTTTGAAACGCTCATTGAAATCTGTTGTATCCTGCCTAGATAGAGTATAGGAGGTTACATGGATGCCCATGGTCTTTCTGTTATAATCATTTCCTTTTATCCTCCCATATATTTCCCCAAGATTAGCCTCAGGGTGTTCCTGGTCGCTTTCTATTCTAAGTCAGCGGTGGTCTTGCAGGGCATCCTGTTACCCATGCCCTGAGTGACCCTCCCCCCATGTGTTTGTGCGCTCCTCAGGATGTTCGGGATGGTGGTGGAGAAGATCATAATCCCAGAGATCCAGAAGGTGTCGGGTCCAATCGAGAAGAAGATCTGCGCCGTCGGGCTGACTAAGGTGCTGACAGAATGTCCAGTCATGATGGACACGGAGTACACGAAGCTTTGGTAAGACTCCGTCACACAGACTATTCTTTATACTCTGGTAACATCCTCCCGTTGCCATATGCCAGACATATGCTGGAGATTATGCAAAGCTGAAATCCTCCATTTTCTCTTCACCCCCCCCCCCCCCCCCCCCCCCCCCAAGGACGCCCCTGCTCCAGGCTCTGATCGGTCTGTTTGAGCTGCCCGAGGATGACACCATCCCTGATGATGAGCATTTCATCGACATAGAGGACACGCCTGGCTACCAGACTGCCTTCTCCCAGCTTGCCTTCGCCGGCAAGAAGGAGCGCGATCCGATTGGAGAGATGGTGAACAATCCTAAGATCCTCCTGGCGCAGTCTCTCCACAAGTTGTCCACTGCCTGCCCCGGAAGGGTGAGTCTGTAGGCTGCTTCATCTGCCATATATTTTCAGGTGGGCACCCAGGCATCTCTTTATATAGCCTTAAAAGGGACAGTCCCATGTAAATATCTCTTGTGATTCCTGAGGACAGCCATGATGGGATTACATGCGGCTGCTGACCCATTGTCTTCTATTGAGATGTATGAGACAAAGCACTCCCCCCCCCCCCCCCCCCTCCCCCCTTCTCCCAATGTCCCCTTTACGGGGACATACCAGTCTAACTCTTGGGGTTCATGGGAGTAGCCATGATCGGATTGCCTGCGGCTGCTGATCTCATTCCCATCTATTGGTGGGGTGACAGTAATCCGACCATGGCTTCTCCCATGAACCACAAGTCATTTAGACTTGGAGTGTCCCTTTTGTAAAGCACACCTCCGGTCAAAAATGATTTCAGTTGCCCTTTTATAAAAAGAGGGGGACCTTAAAGCAGAACAACACTGTCAAATCTTTATTTTCCATAAACTGGGCCATTTACTGAACATTAAATATACACGGCAAACGCTCTGGACGCGACATGCGTGATCTGGGGGGGGGGGGGGATCACACAGTGGGGTATCGAGCACAACCCGGGATAGTCAAAATCCCTGGGTTTTGTTCCACTAAATAGCTGCCACGTACTGCGCGCTAATCCCTTTCTAGTCTCTAGAGACTGAGCTATTTGCCTGTAAAATCTCTAAGCTTCACCATGCTTCTTGCACAAATGCTATTGGAGGGCAAAGCTGTTGCCTCTGGGGGCGGGCCTTAGGCTGGGAGTCCTTGGGGGGGGGGGGGCAAGATAGACTGTACAGGTCAGGAGCTGACGTGATGTTGGGGAGGTCCTCTATAACCTTTCTCCTCTCGCCCTCAGGTGCCCTCCATGATCAGCAGCAGTCTGAACGCAGAGGCGCTCCAGTTCCTCCAGGGCTACCTGCAGACGGCCAGTGTGGCACTCATGTGAGCACGCCCCCCGCCAGGATGAAACCGACACGCCTGACTCCTGACAGGTCTGCCTTTGTCTCCAGGGACTCCCATGCTTCATTGGTGGATGAAGACCAGAATGCCGCTTACCAGGAAGTGGTGCTCATCAATGATATAATTTATTGTACAGTCTTCCCCTGTTGGCCCGCTAATAACGGAGAGCACTTGTGTCTCTGCCCGCTTCCTTGCTGAGGGGGGCGAGCTTTCCTTTTCTAAAGCATCCTCCATTGCTGTGTTTTCTGTGTTTTTTTTTTTTTTTTCCCCTCTGAACTGTGAATAAACTGGAAGCATTTGCTTACCCTGTCTGCCGTGCCTGTCCCCCTGCCCACCACGCCCCTGGGTGGCGATCTATGATGGAAGGAGGTGGTCAGCCACAGCAGCCTCTCAATTATCCACCAACAGGTTCTCTTTAATGTGGACCAAATCCTGGGATTTTCACTAACCAGGCTTTTGGTTGTTGCCCCGGGTGCATCCCAATGTCCCACTGTGATCCACACACACAGTAAGCCCCAAATCTCTGCTTTCCCAGGTCCCATGCTGCTCTTCTAATCAGCACTCTACGCCGTATAAATAAAAAAAAAACACAGCTGGCCCTGGAATCTAAAACATTCCAGGAACGGCCGCTGGCCTTCCCCTTGCGGCATCACAAATGGAGATAAATGCTGTGTGAAACCCTCAGGGTACCACAAAAATTATTTATCTGGCCCACACGGCGAAGCAAACATCTGGGAAGCGCAGCCCCAGCATATTTGGGCTTTGCATAGCCCCCCCCCCCCCCCCCCTTCCGCCGTTCTGATAGGTTGGGAGTGTCTGCTGCTGGGGTTACAAACATAGCCGTTTGCTGTACATTACATATGCACAGCAAACTGCTCTGATTGGACGTGGATCATGCATGCGGCATAGGACCGAGGAAAGGAGTTGTTATGGGCAATCTGGGGGGTTTCACACATCCCAATTTAAGATGCCCAAGGAAAGGAACAAAACCTGGTAATGTTAAATTCACGGGTTTTGCTCTGTTTTAACCATACAGCCCTGATTACACTCAAAGCCTGGCATAGGGGGAGTGGCCGCTTCACTGGAACCTCTGTAGCTGACCTATGCCCCATCTTAATTTCTGGGTGCGGGCGCTTACTGCCACTACAGGGATGCTGTGGCTGGTGAGCATGGCTTGGGAGCCCCCGAAACAATGCGGCCTATCTGTGGGTGAGTGTTAACACCCCCCAATTTATTTGGCCCTATACTCAGGATTCAATCTGACGGCATATTTGTGTTCCCTTGCCGGCATCTCCTCACACCCACCCCCCCCAAGTCAACTATTCTGATATGCTGGCAGGGTGAACTAGAAGTTACCGGGTATCAACACACCAAGGTAAGGGAACTGGAGATCCCAGAGGTTTTCCACACAGGCATCCCAAATCAGGACTCCTGTTAAGCAGTCCAAAATCCAGTCAAGTGAGAGTGCAAAGGTCATAGCTGACTTTTCCTAGCTGTAAAACACCTGCTTTCCCATGACCTCAGCTGCAGAAAGTCCTCACTGGCCGATTCTGGATTCCTGTGGTATGGGGGTGGCACTCTCCCCTGATTCTTCTGCCTATTCCTTCCCAACGGCTTAGGATGTAAAGCTTCCCCAAAGCTCTTAAAGCAGACCTCCAGTTGAGAAGGTCCCACTCAACCTCATTAACATGCTACTAATGGTAGACTGTGCATAAGGGTTTACCCACCCTTGCTTGTGCCAGCTAGTTTGCAGCCCCACGTCACCGCACCTTAGCTGTGTGAAACTATTGGCTGCCAACAGTCATGTGGGGAACAAGACTTGTGGGATATGGTGATAAACTCTCGGGCATCCCGTCAGGGGCTGTGTAGATGAGATTCCCCTTGGGTTTTGGTTCTGATTTCATCTTCAGCGCCACAGTTGCAATTCCTTTTTAATGGTATCCTGCTCGGGTCGCTTCATTCTTCACAATTGGGTTATCCACCACAAGGTGGCACAGCTGACTGCAAGACGAAACTTGTGGCTCCTGCCGGCCCATATAAAGACAGCTATTTCCCATAATTCCCAGATTTCTCTTGCAGTCTGGACTGCGAAGATGGACTATTCGAAGTATGTCACACACCCCGCTTCCACTATTCATGACATATGGGTTATGGTCCAGTAGAGGGTGAACTTCTGCAGAGATGAAAGCAAAAAAGAAGCCCCTCCCGGTCCATAAATACCTGGGACCTCCCACACATTCCCCAGTTCCTTCTCTGCAGGACGGCGAGCAAGTCAGAAGATGTATGCTGCTCTTCCTTGCAGGTAAGCCGGGCTCATGCCCGGCCATTTTTTTTTTACCTATTTCTGCCCGGACCTTTATTCATTTAGCCCGTTATTAGCCTCCCAGCCTTGGCTGCAGGTCCGGGTGAGGGTAGGAATCGCCTTTATAGGTGTTATAGCCATGCTCCCCCGTGAGACCCCATATAAAGGGGTAGGCGGAATCCGGGTTGGTGATCCCGGTTTGGGATGCCCTGTCCCCTTACACCATACTTGGTGCGGGATTATCCCCCTTCCGGGTCCCTCTGTTAACCCTCCAGTGGGGGGGGGGGGCTGACTTTTCCTTTTATTTCAGAATGTGTGTGTGTAGGTGTGCTTGGTGCCTTACATTACTGGCTGATCGCTGTTTTATTCTAAGTATGTCACACACCGCGCTTCAGATAGTCATTACACTCGGGTTATACCGACCTGTAGAGGGCGATCTTGCAGAGATGTCATGAAAAAAAGTGAGCCCCTCCCGGTCCATAAATACCTGGTACCTCCCACTCATTCCCCAGTCTTTCATCTCTGCAGACGGTGAGCAAGTCAGAAGATGGATGTCTCCTCCTTGCAGGTAGCCGGGGTAACTCCCGGCCCGCTTGTTAGTCTATTTCTGCCTGGACCCCCTTTCTTGGTATATTCTAAGTATGTCACACACCCCGCTTCAACTTAATAATTACGCTTGGGTTAACCCACCTGCAGGTGGCGATGTTGCAGAGAAGTCTTGAAAAAAAGAGCCCCTCCCAGTCTAAATACCTGGGACCTCCCACTTATATCCCAGTGTTCTTCTCTGCAAGATGGCGACAAGTCAGAAGAATGAAGTCTCCTGCTTGCAGGTAGCCGGGGTAACTCCTGGCCCCCCTCTTGGTTATTGCCTGGGGAACTTCTTCCCCTCCGGTGCGGGAGGGGCGGGGCCGGTCTCGGCGCACGTGCCGGGCGGCCCGCCCCCCTCGTCTGCTGGTGCCGCGGTGGTGCCCGGCTGTTGGCCGGGACTTTTGTCTGTCTCGAGGGAGGGGCGGGGTCGCGCGCCTCCCGCTCTTCCTTCCTTGTGCCTTCCTTGGCTGGGTTGGGAGGCGTGACCGTGGGTGGGCTTCTTCCCGCGGCCCGCCTCCTTTTTGTTCTTGTGAATGGCATGGCTGTGCGCGTCCCGGAGGGGGGGGCGGACTAGCAGGCAAAATGCGCGTAGTGTGTCGGCCCCGCCCCCCCTCTGGGACGCGCACAGCCATGCCTTCTCCTTCTTCCCCCGATGCTGTGGACCGAACGTGGTGTGGCTGCCATTTTAAGCACTCTGACTCTTTTTGTGCCTGGGCATTCTGTGGATAACATATGCTTCTGCTATGTTAGTTACACTGAGCCTTTTCTTTGTGTACCTTGTGAATGGTTCTGTTTAGAAATAAATAGGGCCCTGTGGCTAGTGGAGGAGTCCTCTTTTGTTTTAACCTATGCTTCTGATGCATGTGCTGTATTTGTGTGGAAGTCCTTGGCACTTGTGTGTCTGCTGTCCCCTTGTCTCCCAGGTGCACTGTGGCTGTTTAAAGGGGTCCCCCGGTATTAGCTACCTGGGTAGTTTAGGCCGTAGCTGTAAACATACTCCCACGAGGGACATTAAAGGGGCATCCCGGGTCGCTTATTGCGTAAGTCCCTGGGTCATTGCGACTAACACAATTCACCATGTGGAGGCTTTCTTCAATACCGGAAATAGCCCCTTGGGGCAATCCAGGCAATGTTGGGGTGCGGGTATCCCCTACCTGGGGATGATGATATTCTCTGCATTTCATGTGCACAGCAGACTATTACGCGGCTGTCCGGTACGCCGGCGTCCGGTTCCTCCCCGCCTGTATTTTCACCTACCCCTCCCTGCCTGTTTTCTGTGCCCCGTGTGCCGTTGTCATGGGGGGGAGTCGCAATCTGAGGTGTGTGCCAGATTAGCCAACCTTGGGAATTTGTTGCTACGAAGGCCTCGGCTAAGCGTGAGCATTTGTTCCCAGCCGCGCGGGTCTGTGACGTTGGCGAGCTTGACTCGTTAGACTGGTCCGATTGCTCCCCGCTTCCGGAAGGTGTGCTCTTTGAGGAGTCGGACGAGGCTGACAACCAGCAATTTTTCAGTACAGCTGGTGAGCAGGCACAGGGGGATGCCTTTGACACCCCTTCGTTCCTGGCTCAAAGGTTTGATGTTTTGGCTATTGCCCCTCCTGAGGTGGATCCTCCGCCAAAAGGAGAATTATTAGAGGCGGCCAAGCCGCGCCTGGAGTTTCCCCATCAGACATTTTGACGATGTCGCTCTTAAAGAATGGGAGAGGCCTACTCGCCTTCCTGGTGTTCCGCCGGGTTGGGATAAGAAGTATCCTTTCCCGGCGATGGTCTTCTCTGCCTGAGGTTGATGCTCCGTTTTTGGGATTGTCTAGTACGGCTGTTTTGCACCCTCCTGACTTTACTACCATCAAGGAAGGTGAGGACCGACGAATTGTCCGGCTGGCTTGCCACGGTTTAGCTAGTGTTGGGTCGGCCTTGCGGCCTCTTTGTGTTTCGGCACTGTTGCTGTTGGCTTCCAGGTCCATTGTCGAGGATTTGTTGGCTTTTTCCGGCCTTGATCCAGCTTGTGAGGAGTTTATTACTCTCAACCATTTGCTTGCGCTCAGGATGACGACATGATATGTGTGGTAGGACCACAGCCTGGTTGGTGGCGATCCGGCGGTTGGTTTGGTTGCGCTGATGGACTGCTGACATTATTAAAAAAAAAAAAGTCTCTTACGGCTCTCCCTCTGCGCCCGTTTGGTGAGAATTGGTTTCTGTTGCCGAGGGAGGTAAGTTACCTCTGCGTAAGAAGCAGCGCCGTTCCTTTCGGGGGGCGGCTTCCTTTAACCTGTCCTTTCGGGGAGCCAGAGCTGGCAGGGGTTCGGCCTTCTCTGTCACCAGAGGTACCGCTTGGAACAGGGGTTGAGGTCGTGTCTGTCCTGGTCACTCCTGGGGCTCCAAGCCTAAACCCGTTACCAAAGCCGCTCAGCAATGAGGGGGCACCCTCACCCTTGCGGGTGGGGGAGACGGTTGCGACACTTCTCCCAGGTCTGGGACCAGGCGGTCTCGGACAGATGGATTCGGGAGGTAGTGTCGTCTGGTTCAAACTGGAGTTCGAGTCCCGACCTCCTCCCCGGTTTTTCAGGTCTCCTGTGCCTTCGGATCATCTGGCCGCGCTGGGGTTCCTGGTGGCTGTTAGGCATCTTCTGGACATGGCAGTCATTTGTCCGGTTCTTCCCTCGGATGTGGGCCTCGGGTATTATTCCAACCTCTTCACAGTGCCCAAGAAAGACGGTTCAGTTCGTCCCATCCTGGATCTAAAGTTCCTCAACAGGTTTATTCGTCCCCGGAAATTTCGCATGGAAACTCTGCGTTCTGCCACCAATTCTCTTCGGCAGGGGGACTTCATGACGTCCATAGACATCAAGGACGCCTACCTTCATGTTCCTATCTTCCGTCCCACCAGAGTTTTTTTTTTCCGGTTCGTGGTGGAGGATCGGCATTTTCAATTTGTGGCTCTTCCGTTTGGCCTTACCTCGGCTCCAAGGGTGTTCACCAAGGTGTTGGCAGGGGTGATGTCCCTCATCAGAGCCCAGGGGATTCGCATCGTGCCTTATCTGGACGACCTTCTCATCATGGCTTCCTCTTTCAGTCAATCGGAGACAGACACCAGGTCGGTGGTATCCACTCTGGAGAGTTTTGGCTGGGTAATCAACTATCCCAAGTCCTCCCTTTCTCCTTCCAGGGTGGTGTCCTTCCTGGGGATGTCTCTGGACTCTTCCCAACACAGAGTGTTCCTTCCTCACTCCAAGGTGCTCTTGATTCAGGAATTGATTCAGCTTCTTCTGTCCAACCCTCGTCCGTCTATCCGGCAGAGGATGAGACTGGTGGGATTGATGGTGGCCTCCTTCGGGGCGGTTCCCTTTGCTCAGTTTCACACGAGGACGCTTCAGCTTCGTCTGTTGGCGGCTTGGGACAGGTGTCCGGGGTCGCTGGATCTGTCTTTCCAGATGTCCTCCCGGGTTCGGCCGTCTTTTCAGAGGACAATCGGACGGCTGTTGCTTACATCAATCACCGGGGAGGGACTCGCAGTTGGGATGCCCTCCGAGAGGTCTCTCTGATTCTGGACTGGGCGGAGATCCATGGCCCATGCATCTCGGCGGTGTACATCCCGGGAGTGGAGATCACAGAGGCGGCCTCCCTGAGCAGGTGCTCGTCCCGCCGGGGGGAATGGTCTCTCGATCCCAAGGTCTTTCGGTCTCTCTGCCTCCGGTGGGGGACACCGGAGGTGGACCTTTTTGCCTCTCGTCATGATCACAAACTTCCGGCGTTGGTGTTTCTCTCTCTGGATCCTCTGGCAGTGGATGGCATGTCCCTGAGCTGGAGGATCCTGGGGTTCCTTCATCTGTTTTCTCCGATTCCCATGGTGGGCAAGGTGTTGCGAAAGCTGGCCCTAGAAGGGGTTCCCGCCATTCTGGTGGTTCCAAGGTGGCCAAGGCGGGTGTGGTTCGCGGACATCGTTCGGCTGGCAGTGGCAGTTCACTCAGGGTCAATTACGTTACACCAATTTACCAACGCTGGCTTTGACGGCTTGGCTGCTGAAACCTCCATCTTGAAGGAGGAAGGCCTTTCTGATTCTGTCATTCAGACTCTTGTTAGTGCTAGAAAGAGATCTTCTTCTACTATAGGACTTGGCGGTCTTATATTGCAGGGTCTTGCCCTGCAGGGTCTTCTCTTATTTCTAGGATTTGGGATTTTCGGCAAACTGGGCTGGATTCGGGTCTCTAGCTGAGTACTTTGTCTGCTCTGTCTCTTCTTTCAAAAATCTTTTGCTCTTCATCCTTTGGTCACGGCTTTCTTCCAGGGGGTTGAGCATGTGCGGCCTCCTAGAAAACCTATTCTCCGGGTTTGGGATTTGAATCTAGTTCTGTCTGTTCTTTAGGCTCCTCCCTTTGAGCCTTTGCAGGATATTGCTTTTCTACGTTGACTCAGAAGGTTGCCTTTTTGGTTGCCATCACCTCTGTCTGGCGTGTCTCGGTGTTGGCGGCCTTGTCGATTCAGGCTCCTTACTTTGAGAGGCATCTGGACAAGATGGTTTTTCGCTTTGAGTCGGACTTTTTTCCTAAGGTGCTTCTGCCTTTCACCTTAACCAAGAAATTATTCTTCCTTCCTTGTGTCCTAAGCCTAGGAATGACAAGGAGAGGGTTTCGCATTGTTTAGAGTGAAGTGCTATTTGTGTTCTACTTCTTCTTTTCGTAAGACTGATGCTCTTTTTGTGGCGCCCTGTGGGCCTAGGAAGGGTTTGGCTCCGGCCAAGTCTTCCATTAGTTAAGTCAGGCCATTGTTAGGGCCTACTCTGCCAAGGGGCAGAGTCCCCCTTTTTCGTATTACCGCTCATTCTGCTCGTGCTGTTGGAGCGTCTTGGGCTTTTCAGCACCAGGCTTCTGTTGAACAGGTTTGTAAGGCCGCTACTTGGTTTTCTGTTCACACTTTTTCCAAGTTTTATAAGGTTGATGTGCGGGCTTCAGCGGATGCTGGTTTTGGCCTCAAGGTTCTGCAGGCTGCAGTGGTTTGAGTTATGCATTATTGCCTTGTTGGATGCCCGCCCTTTGTGGACACTGCTTTTGGATGTCCCAAGCGTAATTATTAAGTTGAAGCGGGGTGTGTGACATACTTAGAATAATACCATTTTGTGAATACTCACCTGTAAAATGGGTATGTCACACACCCCACTTCACCCACCCTTTTTGGTTTCCTGGATCCTTTTATGGTGAAGCTTTGTTTCCGATTTGAGGGTTACCGTTGGATTGTTCCTGGTACCTTTGTCTTTACTGCTGTTTGAAAACTGGGATATAAGTGGGAGGTCCCAGGTATTTATAGACCGGGAGGGGCTCTTTTTTTCAAGACTTCTCTGCAACATCGCCACCTGCAGGTGGGTTAACCCAAGCGTAATTATTAAGTTGAAGCGGGGTGTGTGACATACTTATAATACCCATTTTACAGGTGAGTATTCACAAAATGGTATTTTCACCTTGCCTCCCAGCATAGGCTGCTGGTCCGGGCAAGGGTAGACGGCACCTAATGGTGCTTAGAAGCTACGCTCCACCGTGAGACCCCATACTAAGGGGTAGGTGGTTTGCTGGGTTGGTTATCCCGGTTAGGGATGCCCCGTTCCTTGCCCTTCCACCTTCCAGCGTGGATTCCCCCTCTCCCGGATTGCCCTTGCTCCTTAGAGGGGGGGGGGGGCCTTTCTCCCTTAGTGTAATCGTTTTCATTGTGTGTTGGTTGCAGCTGTTCTTATTCTAAGTATGTCACACACCCTGCTTCAAGACATTCATTACACTTGGGTATACTGACCTGTAGATGGCGATCTTGCAGAGATAACAAAAAAGGGTTAGACCCTCCCGGCCCATAAATACCTGGGACCTCCCACTCATTACCCAGTTTTCCATCTCTGCAGAGGCGAGCAAGTCAGAAGATGATGTCTCCTCCTTGCAGGTAGCCGGGATGACTCCCGGCCAGTTTTAGTCTTCTCTTTCTGCCCGGATCCCCTTGTTTAATGTTCCCTGCCTCCCAGCCTAGGCTGCTGGTCTGGGCAAAGGTAGTTGGCACCCCTGGTGCTTAGGAGACGTGAGACCCCATAACAAGGGATAGGCGGCTATCCGGGTTGGTGATCCCGGTTTGGGATGCCCTCTCCCTTGGCCCTTCCCTGGCATGGATTCCCCCTCTCCCAGGTACCCTTAGGGGGGGGGGGGGGGGGTCCGGGTCCCTTATGGATTCGTGTGTGTGTCTCACTTCACTGTCATGGCGCCGGAGGTTCCGTGGCGCCGGCCTCCGGCGCGCTAAGAGTGCTGCCCGCAATGGCGGCGGCGAGCCCATGAGGGCTTCTTCTCCTCTGGATGGGGGGGCGGGGCCGGGCGCGCCTACGGCCCGCCCCCGTGATGAGAGCGCGGCTTCACGTACCGGCTTCTGGCCAGGAGAGACGGGGGAGGGGCGGGGCCGGGTGCAACACGCGAACCGTGCCGGCCCTCCCTCCTACTGCACACTGCGCGGCGTTACCTGCGGTACCGAAGGTCTGGTGAGGGGCCTGACTGCTATCACTGTCATTGTTTTTGGTTTCTATACATTGCATGGTCTGAGTGTGTGCTTGTGTTCCAGGTGGACCATTGATCATATTAAAGGGGGCTCTCCCGGTCCAGGTCCCTAGTTAAAAATTCGGGACTTAAAGGGGCATCCCGGGTGGCATAATTGCGTAATTCCCAAACAATATAAGAGCGTTGTACACATTTATTTGTATATACATATATAGTACTAAAAAAATCACCATATGGAGGCTTCCACGGATACTGGGCTTGTGCCCCCCCTCGGGGCAATCCAGGCTGTGTTTGGGGTGTGGGGTATCCCTTTTGGGGGATGATGTATTTCTATGTGTACCCTGTGCGCAGCGGGCTATTACGCGGCAGACTGGATCTCAGGCGTCTGGTTCTGCTCTGCCGGTCTCCTCCCCGTCTCCCCCTCGCCTGACACGTGCGTGTGATGTGGTCATTAGCGGGGAGTCCAATCTGAGGTGTGTGCCAGATTGGGCAATCTTGAAAAATTGTTTTCTAGTGCCGTCGCCAAAAAGGCCACGGCAAAGAGGAAACATTTCTATTCGGCTGCGCAGGCCTTTGATAGGGAGGACTTTGACTCCCTGGATTGGTCTGATTGCTCCCCGCGTGAGGAAGGGGAGCTGTATGAGGGGTCGATCAGCAGTTTGTGGGCGCTGATACCGAGCAGGGCCTGGGGGATTCCTCGGATACATCCAAGGTCCTGGCTCAGGTGTTTGAGGTCCTGGCTATTTCTCCCCCCCGAGGCGGCTCCTCCGCTGAAGGGGGAGTTCTTGAAGAGACGAAGCCCCGCTTGGAATTTCCTTATCAAAAGCATTTTGATGGTATCATTCGCAAGGAATGGGAGAGGCCGACGCGGCTTCCGGGTGTCCCACCAGGTTGGGACAAGAAATATCCCTTTTCGGCGGACGCGGTGAAGCACTGGTCGTCTCCCCCCCGAGGTGGATGCTCCTGTTTTGGGGTTGTCCAGCTCCTCAGTCCTCCATTCTCCGGAGTGCACTACTCTCAAGGATGGTGAGGATAAACGCATTGACCAGATGGCTTGTCATGGTTTTGCCAGTGTTGGATCGGCCTTGCGGCCGGTTTATGCTTCTGCGCTTGTACTGGTTGCTGCCAGGTCGGTTGTTAGAGGATTGTTGACCTCGTCCGGGCTTGATCCGGCTAGTGAGGAGTTTGCCGACCTTAAGCGCTGTGAGTTATTCTTATCCTTTGTACTGTCCGCCCTGGACGACACTTTGGTGATGTGTAGCAGAGCTGCTGCCCTGTTTGTGGCTATCCGCCAGTCGGTTTGGTTACGCCAGTGGGCGGCTGATTTTGTGTACAAAAAGTCGCTCACGGCCCTTCCTTTTGTGGGGTTGCGGCTCTTTGGAGAAAAATTGGATTCGGTGGCAAAGGGAGGTAAGTTACCTCAGCGTAAGAAGCAGCGTCGCCCCTTTCGGGGGGCGGCTTCCTTCTCTCAGTCCTTTCGTGGGGCTGGAGTCGGCAGGGGTTCGGCTTTCCCCTTGTCCAGAAGTGATTCCTGGACCAGGGGCAGGGGTCGGGCCCCGTCCAGGATACAGTTGGGGCTCCAAGCCTAGAGTCGCTGCCAAGCCGGCTCAGCAATGAGGGGACGCCCTCGGGGGACGGCTGCTACTCTTCTCCCAGGTTTGGGTTCAAGAGGTCTCGGACAGGTGGATTCAGGAAGTGGTGTCTTCCGGTTACAAACTGGAGTTCGAGTTCCGGCCCCCTCCCAGATTCTTCAGTTCTCGGGTGCCGTCAGATCCTCTGGCTGCCCAGGGGCTTCGGGTGGCAGTAGCAAGTCTCTTGGACATGGCTGTCATCTGCCCGGTGCCCCACTCAGACCGGGGCCTGGGCTTCTATTCCTATTTGTTCACGGTGCCCAACAAGGACGGATCCCTTCGTCCCATTCTGGATCTGAAGTTGCTCAACAGGTTTGTTTGTCCCCGGAAGTTTCGTATGGAAACTCTGCGTCAGGGGGACTTCATGATGTCCATAGACATCAAGGATGCTTACCTGCATATTCCCATATATTCTAAGTATGTCTCACACCCTGCTTCGGAAATATTCATTACACTTGGGTTATGTCCAGTAGAGGGCGAACTTCTGCAGAGATGAATAGAAAAAAGAAGCCCCTCCCGGCCCATAAATACCTGGGACCTCCCACACACCTCCCAGTAATCGTCTCTGCAGACGGCGAGCAAGTCAGAAGATGATGTCTCCTCCTTGCACAGGCGGATTTCAGGTAGCCAGGATGACTCCCGACCCTCTATTTTATCTATTACCGCCTGGATCCCATTTTGATTTACCCTGCCTCCCAGCCTAGGCTGCTGGTCCGGGCGAGGGTAGATGGCACCCTAGGTGCTTAGGAGCTAATGCTCCACCGTGAGACCCTAGGGTAGGCGGTTAACCGGGTTGGTGACCCTGGTTTGGGATGCCCTGTCCGTTCCCCCATTTTCTACTGCTGTAGTTGGGTATCCCTCCCTCCCTTTACTTTGTCCCTTATTCCCAATGGGAGGGGGGGGGCTGTGATTTTCTGTGGGTCTTTTGATATGGAGCATTCATTTTGTGTATCAGTGTGTGTGTGTGTGTGTGTGTGTTTTTACTGTATTTTTAATGTATTCTTTACGGTCCTTGTTCATGCGGCGGCCGTAGTAGAGCCGGCCGCACTGTCATGGCGTCGCTATGTGGAGGCTCTCCTTGCTGTGTGGAGAGGGGGTGGGGCCGATCGCTCGGCGCGCTGGCGGGGGCCGGCACACTCTCTCTGGTGCCCTCGGCGGCGCCCGGTTAATCTTATTGGGGAGGGGGCGGGCGCTCGACGCGCTGGCGGCGGCCCGCTCCTCTCTCTCTCTGGTGCCCTCGGCGGCGCCCGGTTAATCTTGTTGGGGAGGGGGCGGGGCCAGGCGCTCGACGCGCTGGCGGCGGCCCGGTTGTCTCTATCTGGCGCCCTCGGCGGCGCCCGGTTTGAGCCCCGGCGGTGTGCTGTCATTGGCGGGGAGTCGGTGGGGGCGGGGCCAGGCACGGTGCGCGATCCGCACCGGCCCGCCCTTCTTCTTCCTTGCCGTCAGACTGAGGGATGCATCACTTGCACATTCTTTTGGCTGGCGGTGAGTGCCCTGCGGAGCTTTGTTTTGTTTGTTCTTTTATGCTTGAGGCCTCGTCCTGGGCCTGGTACACTTAGGGATCGTGTTGTCCCATCTTACGTTTTCTGGGTCTTGTGCCATTATCTAATAGTAAGCATGCCATGTTGGTCCTTGATGCATTGCTTTTAGTTTTATACATTCTATGATTATATATATATATTTTATATGCCACTCTCTGTTTACTTTTTGCATGTATGAGTGCTTGTCTTGCTACATTATTAATGGGGGCCCCCCTTGTCAATGTGTCCTGGGGTCCCTTGGGCTTGCAAATCCTCCCACTAACGGATTTAAGGGGCATCCCGGGTTGCTTCTAGCGTAATTCCCGCTGGTCATTGCGACTACCATACAAATCACCATTTGGAGTCTCCCCTGGATCCGGGCTCTGGCTCCCTTCGGGGCAGTCCCGGCGGTGTGTGGGTTGGAGGGTATGCCTTGTTGGGGATACTGTGCTGGTGTATACTATGTGTTCAGCAGGCCATAACACGGCAGTCGGGGGCACGGACGTCTGGGTCAGTGCCGCCGGCCTCATCACCTACTCCACCTTAAATTATTCGTACCCCATGTGACATGGTCATTAGCGGGAGTCGCAATCTGATGTATGTGCTGGATTGGCCAACATCGATAAATTGTTTTCTAGCTCTGTGGCCAGGGTGGCCCCGGCTAAGAGAAGACATCTGTCACCGGCAGTGCCGGTTCTTGATGTTCATGATTCCCTTGACTGGTCTGTTTATTTTCCGCTTGCGGAAGGAACTGTTTACCGAATCTGATGGCTCTGAGGATCAGCAGTTTAGGATGCTGATGCCGGGCAGGGGCTTGGGGATGCTGTGGTTATCCCCGGGATCCTGGGCCATTTATTTGAGGTGCTGGCTATTCCTCCTCCGGCGGAGTCCCCTCCGCAGAAGGGAAACATTTTTTACTTGAGACCTCTAATCCTCGTAAGGAGTGCCCAACTCAGTTTCATTTCTAATATGTGATTATTAAGGATCGGGAGGGATCTAGCTGGCTTCCCGGTTTTCCTCAGGAACGGGATAGGAGGTATCACTGTCCGGTGGACGCGGTGAAGCACTGGTCGTCTCCTCCCGAGGTCGATGCGTCCTGTACTGGGATTGTCCAACACATCTGTGGTGCACTCTCCTGACGCCACCACGATTAAGGATCGTGAGGACCGTCGTTTTGATCAGATGGCTTGACATGCCTTTGCTGGCGTGGGTTCTGCCTTGCGCCTGTTTGTATTTCTGTACGCACGGTTGTGGTTATCAGGTCTGTGGTTTGGGGCCTGTTGAGGGGTCCCAGCTGGTCCCAGCCAGTGCTGATTTGGCAGCATTTATGCGGTGTGTATCGTTCATGACCATTGTCTTGTCTGCCTGGATGACACTATATGTCTGTATGGCGGAACCTCAGCGTTGCTTGTGGCTATACGACGCTCTGTTTGTTTGCGCCAGTGGCGGCTAGCATTGCGGCTAAGAAGTCTCTTGCAGGGCTACCCTTCGGGGTATGCGGCTGTTTGGAGTCAAACTGCATTCAGTTGCGTAAGGAGGCAGGCTTTCGCCATGCTAGAAGCGGCGTTGCTCCTTTCGGGGGGCAGGCTTCTCTAATCCTTCCTTTCGCGGTGCCAGAGCATGCAGAGGTGCTGCCTTCTCTATCTTCAGTGGTGATTCCTGGAGCGGAGGTGGAGGTTGGGCCCATCCAGGACCTGTCTGAGGTTCCAAGCCCACTGCCGAGACAGCTCAGCTATGAGGGGGCGCCCTCACCTTGGCGGGTGGGGGGTCGGCTGCGGCATGTTTTTTCCAGGTCTGGGCCTGGGAGGTCACAGACAAGTGGATTGTGGACGTGGTCTCTTCCGGGTATGAGTTGGTGTTCGAGTACCGGCCTTCTCCAGATTCCTCTGTTCTCGGGTTCCATCGGACCCCCGGGCTGTGCAGGTGCTCCTGTTGGCAGGATTAAAGTGGACCAACACCCAGGGGTGATCGGCCCGGAAATCTATAAGATTCCCGGGCCGATCACCTCCCACCCCGCGGGACATCCGAGATCGGGATGTCCCGCGGGGTGAAACCCCCCAGAAACCCCAAAAAGATCTTGCCTGATCCGCCGCCGCCACCTCCCGCGCGCCCCTCCAGACGTGCCCGCGCCAGCCCTCTGTGAATGGCCGGCGGGGGCGCGCGCTGAGAGTGACGCGCGGGAGGCGGCGGCGGCGGCTCGGACGTTCCTGTCCCCCGCCTGGACGTTGGCGGGGATTGGCTGCGGCGTTCACGTGGGAGCGGGGAGAGTGGACCAAAACCCAGGATAGTCAAAATCCTGGGTGTTGGTCCACTTTAAATCTTCTGGACATGGAGGTCATATGCCCGGTGCCTTTCTCAGGTAAAGGCCGGTGCTATTGTTCCAACCTCTTTGTGGTTCCCTAACGGGATGGATTCATCAGAACCATTCTGGTTTTTGAGGCCTTTCTACTGGTTCTTCAAATCCCAGATGTTCCGCATGGAGACCCTGCGCTCAGTCCTCAATTCCCTTCATCTGGGGGATCTCGTGACATTTATAGGCATCAAGGTTGTTTACCTTTATGTACCATCTATCCCGCTCACCAAAGATTTCTCAGGTTTGGGGTGGGAGTTCGGCATTTTCAGTTTGTGGCCCTCCCTTTCGGGTTGGCCTCGGTGCCAAGGGTGTTCACCAAGGGGCTGGCGGGCATTATGGCCCTTCTCAGAGCGCAGGGCGTTTACATTGTGCCGTATCTGGACAGGTTCAGATGGGTGATCACCCACCCCAAGTTCTCTCTCTCTCCCCTTCAAGGGAGATCTCATTTCCGGGCAGAAATCTGGATTCCAGTCAGGCCGGAGTGTTCCTTCCTCACCCTAAGGTGCAGAGGGTTCAGGATCTGATATTTGTTCTCCTGGACAATCCTCGCCTCTCTTTCTGGCTAGGGATGAAACTGGTGGGATTGATGGTGGTTTTTCTTCTAGGCAGTCCCCTTTGCTCAGTTCCTCATGAGGTCACTCTGACTCCATCTATTGCGGTCTTGGGACGGCTGTTCCCGGTGCTTGGATCGGTCTTTTCCGCTGTCTCCCAGGGTTCGGCAATCCTTTCAGTGGTGGCTGGAGCTTAGCAATCGGATGAGGGGAAGATCCTTTTTGGCCCCTTGCTGGGAGATGGTTGACACGAATGCCAGCCTGTTGGGCTGGGGAGGTTTCTGGACGGACTTTCAGTTCCAGGGGCTGGGGGGTCCACAGGAGGCTCTCGCTCCCTTCTCTGTTTTTGGAGTTCAGAGATATTCGGTTGATTTTGCCATGCTGGATGCATCACTTACAGGTCTTGCTGGTTTAGTTTCAGTTAGACGATTGAACTGCGGTCGCTTACGTCGATCACCAAGGAGTGCCCTCAGGGGAGTTTCGCTGATTCTTGCATGGGCGGAGAGCGATGTTCCATGCATCTCCGTGGCATTCTTTCCGGGAGTGGATATCACGGAGGCGGACTCCTTGAGCAGGGGATCCTCTCGCTGAGGGGGATGTTCTTTCTACACAAGGTGTTCCGGTCCTTCTGTCGCAAGTGGGGGACTCCGGGGGTGGTTCTCTTTGCCTCACATTGCTATCATTAGCTCCCGACGTTTGGTTTTCGGTCTCAGGTTCCTCTGACACCGGCAGTGGTCACCATGTCTCTTGCCTGGAGGGATCTGGAGTTCCTGTAGCTGTTTCCTTCCTTCGCCATGGTGGGCAAGGTGGTGCGCAAGCTGGCTCCTGGGGGTGCGTCAGCAGTGCTGGTGGCTCCAAGGTGGCCAAGATAGGTTTGGTTCGTGCTGCAGTTTGCAAACGCGGGCTTTGGCGGTGTGGCTGCTGTAACCTCCTCCATCTTCATGGAAGAAGTTTTGTCTGATGTCATGCTTCAGACACTTGTTTGGGCTAGGAAGTGGTCTTCCTCTAGCATCTTCTACAGGACTTGGCGGTCCTATTTTGATGGGTGTGAGGCTAGGGCCTTGCTTGTTTCCTAGGTTTTTGGACTTTCGTCAGCACAGTCTGGGCCCAGGGGTCCAGTTTAAGTGCTTTGAAAGGGCAGACCTCTGTCCTGATGGTCTTTTTCTAGGGTCTTTTGTCCTCAAAATGCCTTGCATCTTTTTGGAATTTGAATTTTGCTTTTTTTATGCTTACACAACAGATTGCCTTTTGGTGGCTATTACTTCTCTTTGCTGTGTTTCTGGGTTGGCGGCCATGTCTATTCAGGCCTCTTACTTTGAGGGACACCGGGACAAGGTGGTGTTCCGCTTTATGCCGGATTTCCTTCCTAAAATGATTTCTGTTTTCCATCTCTTTCAGGATGTGGTTCTCTCTTCCTTGTGTCCTTTGTCTAGCGATGACGAGGGGAGGGCCCTGCACTTTTTGAATGTTGGTTGAGTGCGGGCCTTATGACTGCTACTTGGTCTTCTGTTCATACCTTTTACAAGTTTTTGTAAGGTTGATGTGCGGGCCTTAGCGGATGCTGTTTTTGGCCGCAATGTTCTACAGGCGGCAGGGGTTTTCATTTGTGCATTTTTGGCTATTGGGATCCCCACCCTTTTTGGACACTGCTATTGGATGTCCCAAGTGTAATGAATATTTCCGAAGCAGGGTGTGAGACATACTTAGAATAATACCATTTTGTGATTATTCACCTGTAAAATGGGTATTATAAGTATGTCTCACATCCTGCTTCGCCCCACATCTTGGATGCTCTTTGGTGTTACTGTTTTTATTATAAGTTTTTATTTGCTCTTCCTGGTCCCCTTACTGCTTTCTTATACTGGGAGGTGTGTGGGAGGTCCCAGGTATTTATGGGCCGGGAGGGGCTTCCTTTTTTTCTAGTCATCTCTGCAAAAGTTCGCCCTCTACTGGACATAACCCAAGTGTAATTAATATTTCCGAAGCAGGGTGTGAGACATACTTATAATACCCATTTTACAGGTGAGTAATCACAAAATTGTATTTTCCGGCACACCAGAGATTCCTCAGGTTTGTCGTGGACAATCAACATTTTCAGTTTGTGGCTCTTCCGTTTGGCCTTACCTCGTCTCCAAGGGTTTTTACCAAGGTGTTGGCAGGAGTGATGACCATCCTCAGAGCCAGGGGTATCCGCATCGTGCCCTATCTGGACAATCTTCTCATCATGGCGTCTTTCCTCAGTCAGGCGCAGCTGGATACCAGGAATGTGGTGTCCACCCTGGAGAGTTTCGGTTGGGTGATCAACTATCCCAAGTCCTGCCTCACTCCCTCCAGGGTCGTGGAGTTCCTGGGAATGTCGCTGGATACTTCTCAGGCTGGTTCTGGCTCGCTTGACTCATCAGTTGCGGGGCCTACCGGTCCAAGTTCGGTCGGAGAATTGGACGGTGGTCGCCTACATCAATCACCAGGGAGGGACTCGCAGCAGGCGTGCCCTCAGGGAAGTGTCCTTGATCCTTGCCTGGGCAGAGAGCAATTTCCCATGCATCTCGGCGGTGTTCATTCCGGGAGTGGAGAACACGGAGGTGGACTCCCTGAACAGGGGGTCATCTCGCCGGGGGGAATGGTCGCTCTGCCCCAAGGTGTTTCGGTCGCTTTGCCAACGGTGGGGGTCTCCGGAGGTGGACCTCTTTGCCTCTCGTCACAATCGTAAGCTTCCGTCATTTGGCTTCGGCAGTGGATGCCATGTCTCTGACCTGGAGGGATCTGTGGTTTCTGTACCTGTTCCCTCCGTTTCCCATGGTGGGCAGAGTGGTGCGCAAGCTGGCCCTAGAAGGCGCGTCAACAATCCTGGTGGCTCCAAGGTGGCCAAGACAGGTGTGGTTCGCAGACATGGTAAGGTTGGCGGAGGATCAGTTAGACCTGCCCCTTCTGCCGGATCTGCTCACTCAGGGGCCACTGCTCTACCCCAATTTACCAACCCTGGCTTTGATGGCGTGGGGACGAGTGGGGAGTCGCAATCTGAGGTGTGTGCCAGATGTGTCCAATCTTGAAAAATTATTTTCTAGCGCTGTGGCCAGAAAGGCCCCGGCTAAGAGAAAGCACTTGTCCCCAGCCACGCAGGCTTCTGATCTTGAGGAGTTTGATTCACTGGACTGGTCTGATTACCCCCCGCTAGAGGAAGGGGAGCTTTTTGAGGAGTCGGATGGTTCTGACGATCAGCAGTTTGTGGGCGCTGACGCCGAGCGGGGTCAGGGGGATTCTTTGGATACCCCTAAGGTCCTGGCTCATATGTTTCAGGTTTTGGCAATCTCTCCTCCTGAAGTGACCCTTCCGCAGAAGGGGGAGTTCTTTGAAGAGGCTAAGCTGCGCTTAGAATTCCCTAATCAAAGGCATTTCGACGACATTATTCTTAAGGAATGGGAGAGGTCTACTCGGCTTCCGGGTGTCCCTCCGGGTTGGGATAAGAAATATCCCTTTCCGGTGGATGCGGTGAAGCGCTTGTCGTCCCCTCCCGAGGTGGACGCCCCTGTTTTGGGGTTGTCTAGCACCTCTGTCTTGCATTCTCCTGACTGTTCTACTCTCAAGGACGGTGAGGACAAACGCATTGACCAGATGGCTTGTCACGGTTTTGCCAGTGTCAGGTCGGCCTTGCGGCCTGTCTGTGCTTCAGCGCTTTTAATAGTGGCTTCTAGGTCGGTTGTCAGGGACCTACCTCCAGGCTTGACCCGGCTAGTGATGAGTTCACCGCCCTGGATGACACCATAGTGATGTGTAGTAGAACTTCGGCCTTGCTGGTGGCTATTCGGCGATCGGTTTGGTTGCGCCAATGGGCGGCTGATTGTGTCCAAAAAGTCGCTTACGGCTCTTCCCTTTCTGGGCTTGCGGCTCTTTGGAGAGAAATTGGATACGGTCGCAAAAGGAGGTGGGTTACCTCAGCGAAAGAAGCAACGTCATCCCTTTCGGGGGACGGCTTCCTTTACCCCTTCCTTTTTGTGGGGCCAGACCTGGACGGGGATCGGCTGTCTTCTCCTCCAGAGGTGATTCCTGGAACAGGGGAAGAGGACGTGCCCGTCCAGGTCACATCTGGGGCTCCAAGCCCAAAGCCGCTGCTAAGCCGGCTCAACAATGAGGGGGCGCCCTCACCCTCGCGGGTGGGGGGACGGCTGCGAAACTTCTCTCCGGTCTGGGACCAGGAGGTCTCGGACAGATGGATTCGGGAAGTGGTGTCTTCCGGCTACAAACTGGAGTTCGAGATCCGGCCTCCTCCCAGATTCTTCAGGTCTCGGGTGCCCTTGGATCCTCTGGCCGCGCAGGGGCTCCGGGCGGCAGTAAAAGATCTCCTGGACATGGCTGTCATCTGCCCGATGCCTCCCTCGGACCGGGGCCTGGGATGCTATTCCAATCTGTTCACGGTGCCCAAGAAGCATGGCTCAGTTCGTCCCATCCTGGATCTGAAGTTTCTCAACAGGTTTATCCGTCCCAGGAAGTTCCGCATGGAAACTCAGCGCTCTGCCATAAATTCACTTCGGCAGGAGGACTTCATGACGTCCATAGACATCAAGGATGCTTATCTGCACGTTCCATTCTTCCCGGCACATCAGAGATTTCTCAGGTTCATGGTGGAAGATCGGCATTTTGTGGCTCTTCCGTTTGGCCTTACCTCGGCTCCAAGGCTTTTCACCAAGGTGTTGGCGGGGTTGATGGCCCTCCTCAGAGCCCAGGGTATCCGCATCGTGCCTTATCTGGACGATCTGCTTATTATGGCATCCTCTCTCAGCCAGGCAGAGTTAGTTACCATGACTGTGGTAGCCACTCTGGAGAGATTCGGCTGGGTGATCAACTATCCCAAGTCCTTCCTCTCTCCGTCCCGGGTGTTGGTGTTACTGGGAATGTCTCTGGGTACTTCTCAGTCCAGGGTGTTCCTCCCCCGGCCCAAGGTTCTGATTCAGGAATTGACTCGGCTTCTCCTATCCATCCCTTGTCCGTCCATCCGGCTGGGGATGCGACTGGTGGGATTGATGGTGGCTTCTTTCGAGGCGGTTCCCTTTGCCCAGTTTCACACAAGGACGCTCCAGCTCCATCTCTTGGCGGCCTGGGACAGGTCTCCGCTGTCTTTGGATCAGTCTTTTCTGATGTCCCCCTGGGTTCAGCGTTCCCTTTGGTGGTGGCTGGAACCGAGCAATCTGCTGAGGGGCAGATCCTTTCTGACCCCTTGTTGGGAGACGGTCACCACGGATGCCAGCCTGTCAGGTTGGGGGAGTTTTGGAAGGATCGTCAGTTTCGGGGACTGTGGGGGCCTCAGGAGGCTCACGATCCCATCAATGTTCTGGAGCTGAGAGCCATTAGGTTGGTTCTGGCTCACTTGTCTCATCAGTTACGGGGCCTACCGGTTCAAGTTCGGTTGGACAATCCGACGGCGGTCGCCTACATCAATCACCAGGGAGGGACTCGCAGCAGGCGTGCCCTCAGGGAAGTGTCTTTGATCCTGGCTTGGGCAAAGAGCAATGTCCCATGCATCTCGGCGGTTTACAGGGCGGACTCCCTGAGCAGGTGCTCATCTCGCCGGGGGGAATGGTCTCTCAACCCCAAGGTGTTTCGGTCGCTTTGCCACCGGTGGGGGACTCCGGAGGTGGACCTCTTTGCCTCTCGTCACAATCACAAGCTTCCGGCATTTGTGTCTCTCTCGCGGGATCTGCTGGCTCTGGCAGTGGATGCCATGTCTCTGACCTGGAGGGATTTGGGGTTTCTGTATCTGTTTCCTCCATTTCCCATGGTGGGCAAAGTGGTGCGCAAGCTGGCCCTAGAGGGCACGTCAGCAATCCTGGTGGCTCCAAGATGGCCAAGACAGGTTTGGTTCGGAGACGTGGTAAGGTTGGCAGCGGATCAGTTAGATCTGCCCCTTCTGCCGGATCTGCTCACTCAGGGTCCACTGCTCTACCCCAATTTACCAACGCTGGCTTTGACGGCCTGGCTGCTGAAACCTCCATCTTGAAGGAGGAAGGTCTTTCTGATGCGGTCATTCAGACTCTGGTTAGGGCTAGAAAGAAGTCTTCCTTTGCCATCTACTATAGGATTTGGAGGTCTTATATTGATTGGTGTGAGGTCTGGGCTTTGCCTTGCAGTTTTCTATCCCTAGGGTCTTGGAATTTCTGCAACATGGTCTGGACCTGGGTTTGCAGCTTAGTACGCTGAAAGGGCATGTTTCTGCCCTGGCGGTGTTCTTTCAAAGGTCTTTTGCACTTCATCCTCTGGTTCGGACCTTTTTCCAGGGGGTTACGCATGTGCGGCCTCCTAGGAAGCCGTTGCTCCCAGTTTGGGATTTGAATTTGGTTCTTTCTGCTTTTCAGGGTCCTCCTTTTGAACCCTTGCAGGATATTGCTCTTTCTACGCTTACTCAGAAGGTTGCGTTTTTGGTTGCCATCACTTCCATTCGGCGTGTATCGGAGTTGATGGCGTTGTCCATTAAGGCTCCTTACTTTGAGAGGCATCAGGACAAGGTTGCTTTCCGCTTCAAGACAGATTTCCTTCCTAAGGTGGTCTCTGCCTTTCATCTTAATCAGGACATTATTCTACCCGCCTTGTGTCCTAAGCCCTGCAATGACAAGGAGAGGGTTTTGCATTCTCTGGATGTGGTTCGCTGTGTGAAGTACTATTTGGTGGCTACTTCTTCTTTTCGTAGGACTGACGCCCTTTTTGTGGCATCCTCTGGGCCTAGGAAAGGTTTGGCTCCCGCCAAGTCTTCCATTAGTTAATGGATTCGCCAGGCCATTGTTGGGGCCTATTCTGCCAAGGGGAAGGTTCCCCCTTTTCGTGTTACTGCTCATTCTACTCGTGCTGTTGGGGCGTCCTGGGCCTTCCAGCACCAGGCTTCTTCAGGTTTGTAAGGCTGCTACTTGGTCTTCGGTTCACACTTTTTCCAAGTTTTACAAGGTTGATGTGCGGGCCTCAGCAGATGCTGTTTTTGGCCGCAAGGTTCTGCAAGCAGCAGTGGTTTAAGTTTGTGCCTTGTTGCCTTGTTTTTGGATCCCCGACCTATGGACACTGCTATTGGATGTCCCACATGTAATGAATGTCTTGCGGGGTGTGTGACATACTTAGAATAATACCATTTTGTGATTACTCACCTGTAAAATGGGTATTATAAGTATGTCACACACCCCGCTTCACCCTGCCCTTTGGTATTCTGGATCCTTTATATGGTGAACCTTTGTTAGTTTTAATTGGCTTTCCTGGTCCCTTTACCTTACTGCTATCTTTATACTGGGGAATGAGTGGGAGGTCCCAGGTATTTATGGACTGGGAGGGTCTTACTTTTTTTATTGACATCTCTGCAAGATCGCCATCTACAGGTCAGTATACCCACATGTAATGAATGTCTTGAAGCGAGGTGTGTGACATACTTATAATACCCATTTTACAGGTGAGTAATCACAAAATGGTATTTTTTTTTTACCTATATGAGGTGTGTATATCTGCCCTATTTGGTCCGCAGGTGATTATGTTTAATCAATTATTGATGTGTATATATATTTTGTGTGTGAGAGCTGCCTCACTGTCATGAGTAAGGGCTGACGCCCGAAACGCGCAGTCAACCGGAGCCGCTCATGTATGCCTTTTTAAACTTCGTGCTGTTGTGATGGCCTTTTAATCACACTGAATAAAGACTGAATTTTTTGGCTTACACCTCATTGGCTGGCTTCACAAGTTTATCCGGATTTCATTATACCAGAGGTGAGCACTCTAAGCCTTTGCCAGCTTCGGCACCACAGACATCCAGCATTGGCTGACAGCAATGGGCAATCTATTCTCTGAGTGGTTATGGGTTGTAAGCTGTGTACCCCAAGGTTCAGTGCTGGGCCCACTATTAATCAACTTGTTTATAAACTACATAGAATATGGAATTAAATGCACTGTCTCTATTGCTGCAGATGACACAAAGGAATGTAGCACAGTGCAGTCTATTGAAGATACTCACAAGCTTCAAGCTGACTTGGACACTTTGAGTGTCTGGGCATCCAGAGTTGAGGTGATACAGGAAAAGGTAGGCATAGATGAGGTGTGAAGGCATAAACCAAGGTGGGACAGGAACAGAGATAAGGTGGCAAAAGACAAGCAGAGGTCTGTAGAGGTGACGTAAGATGGGACAAGTATAAAAGAGGTGAGATAGGCAGAGGTAAGGTTGGTATAGAGGTAATCAGAGGTGAGGTGATACAGGAAGAAGTGTGCCAAACAGAGGTTAGGTGGGCAGGGATGAGGTGGGAAGAGGTAGCAGACCAGACAGGAAGAGGGGTAAGGTGGGACAAGAAGGGAAAGGGGTGAGGTAGGCCTGCCCTGAATACACTGCTAAAAAAAGAAATAAGGGGATCACTACAATTCTGCATCCTAGATCTCAATGAATGAAATATTCAGGTTGCAAATCTTTATCCATTATATAGTGGAATTCATGAGAACCATAAGACATGATCACTGTAAATCAAAATGAATATCCTATGGAGGTCTGGATTTGGGAATGATCCACATCAAATTCCAAGCTGATCCAACTTTAGTGGAAATGGCTCAAGACAAGGAAACAAGGCTTTGTAGTGTCTGTGGCCTCTACCTGCCTGTATGACATCCCTACAATGCCTGGGCATGCTCCTGCTGAGGTAGTGGATGTTCTGAGGTTTCTCCTTCCAGACCTGGATTAAAGCATCAGTCAACTCCTGGACAGTCTGTGGTGGATGGAACATGACATGATGTGCTCAACTGGATTCAGGTCTGGGGCAGGCCAGTCCATAGCATCAATGCCTTCATCATGCAGGAACTGCTGACACACTTCAGCCGCATGAGGCCTGGCATTGTCCTGCAGAAGTAACCCCAACTTACAATGGTAGTCAGGGTACTTCTGGTAAGCACACAGAGGGCTGTGCAGCTCTAATGAAATGCCTCCCCACACCATTACTGACCCACAGCTAAACCAGTCACTCTGGAGGAAGTTGCAGGCAGCAGAGCATTCTCCATGGTGTCTCCAGACACCATGTCTGTCACATGCTCAGTGCGAACCTGCTCCCATCCATAAAGAGCACAAGGCAATGTCAATGTGGAATCTGCCAATCTTGGTGTTCTTTATCAAATGCCAATGTCCCTGCCTGGTGCTGGAGTTTAAGTACACCGACTTGTGGACGCTGAGCCCTCATACTATCCTTATGGAGTCTGTTTCTGACAGTTTGAGCTGATAGATGGTCAATGTGGAATCTGCCAATCTTGGTGTTCTTTATCACCCTAGTGTAAACTAGGGTTTAATGTCTCTAAATGTAAAATCATGCACTTGGGTAGAAGGAATCCCTGCTCCGATTACCGTATGGGCAGCACTGTGTAAGCCAGGACCTCGGAGGAGAGAGATTTAGGGGTACTGATTACTGATAGCTGCAAGATGAGTGGACAGTGTAGCCAGGCAGTGGGAAAAGCAAGCAGGATGCTCGGCTGCATAGCTCGAGGCATCACCAGTAGGAAGAGGGAGGTTGTGATGCCGCTGTATAGAGCCCTGGTAAGGCCACAGCTAGAATACTGTGTGCAGTTCTGGAGACCTTACCTGCAAAAAGACATTATTCAAAATGTCCAAAGGCAGGCAACGGAAATGGTGGAAGGACTTAAAACTTATCAGGAGAGACTTAAAGAACTTAATTTGTACAGTCTGGAGGAAAGAAGGGAGAGGGGGGACATGATTGAGACATTTAAATATGTGAAAGGATTGCATAAGGTTCAGGAGGGAAGTGTTTTTAAGAAGAAACTTAATGATAGAACAAGGGGGCACAACCTGAAGCTAGTCGGGGGGGGGGGGGGGGGGAGAGATCAGGAGCAATGTTAGAAAATATTATTTTACAGAAAGAGTAGTAGATACTTGGAACAAACTTCCAGCAGAGGTAGTTGAAAAATCAACAGTCACTGAATTTAAACATGCCTGGGATAAGCACACATTTATCCTAAGATAAAGAGAACATACAGTATACACATAAGGGCAGACTAGATGGACCGTATGGTCTCCTTCTTGCGTCAACCTTCTATGTTTCTATGACACAATGATATTCGTAGCCTGCTGGATGTCAGGGCTCTGGCACTGCTCCTCCTTGCACACGGGAGGAGGTAGTGGTCCTGTTGCTTGGTTGTTGCCCTCCTACTGTCCTCTCCACATCTCCTGATGTACTGGCCTCCTGTTATCTGCTCCATGATCTGGACACCGCTAACCTTCTTGCCACAGCTACCATTGATGTGTCATGTTGGATGAGCTGCACTATCCGAGCAATTTATGTGGCTCATAGACACTGGCTCATGCTACCTCTAGTTAGCAAAGAAAGAAAAAGAGTAGAAGGAAAGGACTGAAACCAATGGCTCTACCAATGGCCAATCTGACCCTGGCTGACAGTCCTTCATCCTGGTTACTGCATGGTCCTGCGTCCCGCATAGGGGCTGCCCAGGTGAAAGGGAATTAGGTGGACCTTCCCAAGGGGCAACTGCCTGGGTCCACCTAGTGCTGAAGCCTGCCCTGCCTATAACAGTTCAATTCTCATCACTGGCACCTTTTAGATTCTTTTACATGGTTAGAGACCGATGCATGCACAGTGTTCCCGATCTGCTGTAATCTCAAGCCCTTGAGGGACCAGTCCTATGCATACCCAAGGGTCCCTGTCTGGAGGGACTGTCCCTCTCTTCATTCCATGTCCCCCTGTCTCTGGTTCTTCCCATTTGTCCATCTCTAATATAATCAAGTTTTATTGATTTTTCAAAATATAGGGTAAGGGGGTACAGAAAGCAAGAGGGGATGGGGTATGGGGACAATAATGACCAAGGCGCCAGCCCGTCCCCTTCTACAACCCACACCCGAGTCAAATGGTAGTTATGGATAGTTGAAAGGATGCACACCACACAGAACGATTTGCGCTTAGAAAAGTGTATTATACATATAATATAAACAAATAATAATTGAGTGATAAAAAGGATACAAAATGGCCAAAATCATTGATTCATAATCCTCAGGGGTTTAGCTGACCTCATATGAAAAAAAGGAAAATCATAGGTTAACAGTAATATACAGTATTAGAACGTAACTGTCTAGGTAATAAATCATTACCCATAATGTTTAATCAACAAGAAAAAAATGGATGGCACCAAACAATATTAAGGATATATAAAACCCCGGTGCCCTGCTCTGGTAAACCCAAGAAAGGTACTACAAAATGAAGGAAAAAGAGGGGGGTGCCCCAAATCCCCTAAGCCAAGAAAAAAACAGAGACTAACTATGGCACTCTGTTATGTATAAATCATATTGAAGTTTATTTTGAAATCTAAGTCACATACTAAGACATATTAAAAAAGATTATCTTTTAAAAAACATAAAACATTTATATACATACTACCAATACAACATGAGGGGAGGGAAGAGGGTAGGGGGGGGGAAGCTTTTTCAATTATCTCCTAAATATGTACCAGTGGGGGAATATTAAAAAATATATCAATTCAATACTAAATATTTTATAAATGTGCAAATATATGAAAAAGTGTCAAGTGCTATTAAAGTGCATCAAAATCAAGTACTATCAAATGGAGCCATGTGAATAACACTGAGAAAGTCCAAATCACAGAAAACATACACCAATAAATACCTTGCTTATGAAAAAAAGTGCTTGCCACCACTGGGACCCCCCTCACACAAAAGCCCTGCAACGCGTTTCGTGACGTCACCGTCACTTCCTCAGGCAGAATATACAGCATACTAGTATTTTCTGACACTCTTATATACTCACCCTTCCCCAGCCCCATGCACTGAGAATGCCGGCGGGCGCACTCCGGCCGGAAGTGCGTCACCGCCAGCTCGCCGGATATGACGCAGCTGCGCACCACACTGGAACGCGGCTGACGTGATCACAACAAACGCCCTAGACAGCGAACCGCCGCCTCCGCCACATAGTGGAGGAAGCGCTGTACACAGCCTGTCTGGACGCGGCGTGGGACTGGGTTTCGGGAGGTAAGTATCCCCCGTTGGACAACGAGCATGTAACATACAACGTACATATAAACATATTCACATTACTATTTAATGAAATATCGGTATCAATCTCTATATGTCAGCAGGTACTAGTATGCCCCCGATAAGGAGGCCTTATTACATAGTACATCTCACTTTGCTTCACAACCTAGGAAGGTCTGGGTGAGGCAAGTGTACTCAGTAATATGATAGGAATAGGCTGGTCAGACTCCCGCTTGAACACTCGCTCTGCTACTACTCATTCTAATTATCCTTCAATTCCCAGTTGATATCTCAGTAATGGAATTGCTCACATCTTTGTTTTTAATTCTCCTTTTTTAGAGTGCGGCCAGAGCAAGAAAAATCACCAGGCTACTCCCCCTTCAGATATAACTGCTACTACATATATGAAAATCTCTCCGCTCGCGTTTGGAAGTTATTCTCTTTGTGCGCCTGTTCCTTACTAATAAAGCTTCTCTATTCAGTGAGCTCCGGGGATGGCTGCCCCGCGCGCCCAGAGCTGACATCACACTGACTGACAGCAGTGTCTGCCAATCGGGGTGAGGTCGGCCGAGGGCCGGGACAGCGTCACCGGATGTGACGCAACGGAAGCGGCCATCCGAGCGCTTCCGGGACGCCACGCAGACCGGCCGGTCGGGGGGAGACGCAGCACATAGCACTTTAAAAGTCAGGTAACATGCTCATTCTAACCATCGCTGCCTTGACAAAAGGGCTGAGAGCCCTGAAACGTTGGCACCTCTTATGCGATCCCACTTCTGAGATTGTGGTAAAACTATTGTCTTAGTATGCTGTGATTCTGTTATACTCATGCATTAACTGGTACTGATTGCTTGTCACTTATGGCACAGCTCATTATTCTGTACTTACAAATGTATTATTGTCACTTGTTATGCCTTAACTATTGATGTACAGATAACCAGCTGGTAAATAACCCTCAGGAGAATTTTTAGCGATGGCCTCTTGTCATTATGGGTAATGATTTATTACCTAGCCAGTTACGTTCTAATACTGTATATTACTGTTAACCTATGATTTTCCTTTTTTTGTATGAGGTCAGCTAAACCCCTGAGGATTATGAATCAATTTTCTGACAATGATTTTGGCCATTTTGTATCCTTTTTATTACTCAATTATTATTTGTTTATATTATATGTATAATACACTTTTCTAAGCGCAAATCGTTCTGTGTGGTGTGCATCCTTTCAACTATCTCCCACATTTGCCTTACAAAAGCAGATCGTGCCTCAACAGACCATGGAACTTGTACCTGATCTCTCAGAGGAGCCAGCAAGGCCAGTCTTACCTAGACATAAGTATAGTCTGTGACAGGCTGCAACCTACGATTGAGTATGCTATTCCCTGCCTAGGGAGTTGGGGGACAGCTGGGTAAGGTAGAGCAACTTTATAGGGTTAGAGGAGGGGGAGGAGATGAGTGGACCACAAAACCTGGCAAGTGGGCCATCAACCAGATGAGAGATTCCAGGCAGTGGGGTGTAGCACATCCCCTAATTGCTCTCTGGATCTAAGATCCGGCAAAGGTACCTTTGGATTGAAGATCTGGGGTCTTAGCCACCGCTGTGCAAGGGGAGACCCCAGGAAGTAGTGACACATCCTCTATAAGAGTTTGAGGTCTCTCCCTGAGATTGTAGCAAAGAAGGAAGATGTGAGACCCGGTAGTCCAACCACCCTGCCCAAGTCCCCACATATCTATCTGTGGATCCCTCGTCGCCACATACCAGGCTTTCCACAAAGCGAATCGCCTCTAATTCCTGTATCCATTCTATTATGGTGGGGGAGTCCTGTGTCTTCCAATGTCTTGGAATAATCGCCCTCATCGCTGCCACAAAGTGCCTTAAGATGTCCCTTTTAAAGCTAGATACAGAACTTTGACCCAGAGATAGAAGAGCTAACTGGGGTGTATTGACAATTATCATTTGTCCATCTTTGAAGCATCATTAATAATTGATTCATTGGCCTATTCCAAGTGTTTATATAGTTGTAACTGTTACATCTAATTTCCTATCTATCCCACAATGAGGGGACGGCTTCATTTTAGCATTGTCCCTCTTCCCCACCCTGGAAAGTTGTAAGGTATTATATACAACACGCTGTCACACCCCCTGCCTGATCCTCCGTGTAACAGAGCGGTCCTGTAAACCTAGTGCCAGCCACTGAACCCCCCCCCCCCCCCCTTCATTATTTTGTCAAACAATCAGAATCCCCCAAAGCATTATGACCTGTCAAACTGACAGCCGAGTGCCTGCACTGATTACCCCTCCAGCCGGCTGGGAACCGCCACGATTGGCTTAGGGAGTCCCACGTGACCAGGAAGCGGCTAAAACCTCACTAGCTTCCGGTCTGAGGTGACGCCAGGAACAGTTCCATGTTCTCATTGGTCAAAAAGTGACGAGGAATCTGGTTGGCCGCAAGATGTCAGTGTGGGCAGAACTCTACTTGGTCATAGGAGACCAGCGGAGAGGAAAAAGCGTTGCGGTAACGTCACTGGGCGTAGGCCCCGCCTCCTGCGCAGTGCCGGCTGACGTCAGTTCCGGGAGGTCAGACCGCTCTTCTCTTTAGTGTTTGCCGTTTAACCGCTCCCGTCCGGTGATTTCCCCCCTCCCCCGCCTGTATGGACTAGAGGCCGCCAGGTGAGCTACAAGTGCTGACGCTCGCCTCGCCTGGCTGTGGCTGGATGGCGCTGCCCTGTTCCGCAGCCATGTACAGAGCAGCACAGGTGCCGGTGAGGGAGGAATAGAAGTGCACCTACCTGGGGGACAGGAGGCTAGATGCACACAGGCCTAAGCTAGTGGGGTGTTGCCGTGAACCCTCCCCCCCGGGGATTGTGGGATTGTTCTGATCGCTGTCTTTAATTTGCAGGTTCCTCTGAACGCCAACTCCTCCCACAACGACACCATGAGCTCCTCCCACAACACCACCATAAGCTCCACCCACAATGCCACCATGGGTCCCACCCACCTGCTCAGCAAGAAGCCGCCCACTCTGCTTCGCCACCCCCGGGGCATCCCGCTCACCGCCGCCAACCTGCCCTCTGAACACGCCGGGAGACCCCACCAGAACTCTGCCCTGCCCCCCGCATCCGTCACCGCCGGCAATGCCGCTGCAGGTAAGACGCCGCACCTCACAGGTGGGTGATGTATCATGGGACGCCGCCCCTCACAGGTGGGTGATGTATCATGGGACGCCGCCCCTCACAGGTGGGTGATGTATCATGGGACGCCGCCCCTCACAGGTGGGTGATGTATCATGGGACGCTGCCCCTCACAGGTGGGTGATGTATCATGGGACGCTGCCCCTCACAGGTGGGTGATGTATCATGGGACGCTGCCCCTCACAGGTGGGTGATGTATCATGGGACGCTGCCCCTCACAGGTGGGTGATGTATCATGGGACGCTGCCCCTCACAGGTGGGTGATGTATCATGGGACGCTGCCCTTCACAGGTGGGTGATGTATCATGGGACGCTGCAAGTAAGACGCTGCCCCTCACAGGTGGGTGATGCATCATGGGACGCTGCCCCTCACAGGTGGGTGATGCATCATGGGACGCTGCCCCTCACAGGTGGGTGATGCATCATGGGACGCTGCCCCTCACAGGTGGGTGATGCATCATGGGACGCTGCCGGTAAGACGCCGCCCCTCACAGGTGGGTGATGTATCATGGGACGCTGCCCCTCACAGGTGGGTGATGTATCATGGGACGCTGTAGGTAAGATGCCCCCCCTCACAGGTGGGTGGTGTATCATGGGACGCTGCAGGTAAGACGCTGCCCCCCACAGGTGGGTGATGTATCATGGGACGCTGCAGGTAAGACGCTGCCCCCCACAGGTGGGTGATGTATCATGGGACGCTGCCCATCACAGGTGGGTGGTGTATCATGGGACGCTGCAGGTAAGACGCTGCCCCCCACAGGTGGGTGATGTATCATGGGACGCTGCAGGTAAGACGCTGCCCCCCACAGGTGGGTGATGTATCATGGGACGCTGTAGGTAAGACGCCCGCCCCTCACAGGTGGGTGATGTATCATGGGACGCTGCCCCTCACAGGTGGGTGATGTATCATGGGACGCTGCAAGTAAGACGCCGCCCCTCACAGGTGGGTGATGCATCATGGGACGCCGCCCCTCACAGGTGGGTGATGCATCATGGGACGCCGCCCCTCACAGGTGGGTGATGCATCATGGGACGCTGCCCCTCACAGGTGGGTGATGCATCATGGGACGCTGCCCCTCACAGGTGGGTGATGCATCATGGGACGCTGCCCCTCACAGGTGGGTGATGCATCATGGGACGCTGCCCCTCACAGGTGGGTGATGCATCATGGGACGCTGCCCCTCACAGGTGGGTGATGCATCGTGGGACGCTGCCCCTCACAGGTGGGTGATGCATCATGGGACGCTGCCGGTAAGACGCCGCCCCTCACAGGTGGGTGATGTATCATGGGACGCCGCCCCTCACAGGTGGGTGATGTATCATGGGACGCTGCCCCTCACAGGTGGGTGATGTATCATGGGACGCTGTAGGTAAGACGCTGCCCCCCACAGGTGGGTGATGTATCATGGGACGCTGTAGGTAAGACGCTGCCCCCCACAGGTGGGTGATGTATCATGGGACGCTGCCCCCCACAGGTGGGTGATGTATCATGGGACGCTGCCCCCCACAGGTGGGTGATGTATCATGGGACGCTGCCCCCCACAGGTGGGTGATGTATCATGGGACGCTGCCCCCCACAGGTGGGTGATGTATCATGGGACGCTGCCCCTCACAGGTGGGTGATGTATCATGGGACGCTGTAGGTAAGATGCCCCCCCTCACAGGTGGGTGATGCATCATGGGACGCTGCCCCTCACAGGTGGGTGATGCATCATGGGACGCTGCCCCTCACAAGTGGGTGATGCATCATGGGACGCTGCCCCTCACAAGTGGGTGATGCATCATGGGACGCTGCCCCTCACAAGTGGGTGATGCATCATGGGACGCTGCCCCTCACAGGTGGGTGACGCATCATGGGACGCTGCCCCTCACAAGTGGGTGATGCATCATGGGACGCTGCCCCTCACAGGTGGGTGACGCATCATGGGACGCTGCCCCTCACAGGTGGGTGATGTATCATGGGACGCTGCCCCTCACAGGTGGGTGATGTATCATGGGACGCTGCAGGTAAGACGCTGCCCCTCACAGGTGGGTGATGCATCATGGGGCGCTGTAGGTAAGATGCCCCCCCTCACAGGTGGGTGATGCATCATGGGACGCTGCCCCTCACAGGTGGGTGATGCATCATGGGACACTGCAGGCAAGACGCTGCCCCTCACAGGTGGGTGATGTATCATGGGACACTGCAGGCAAGACGCTGCCCCTCACAGGTGGGTGATGCATCATGGGATGCCGCAGGCAAGACGCTGCCCCTCACAGGTGGGTGATGCATCATGGGATGCCGCAGGCAAGACGCTGCCCCTCACAGGTGGGTGATGCATCATGGGACGCCGCAGGTAAGATGACACCCCGCAATCGACTGCATTTGTTCCATTCAGATTTTCGTTACCACAAGAGAATCTGAATGGAGGGAGCGCCATCAGCTGCGTCCCCTTTTTTTAGCTAGGCACACATCAACGTTGGCTATCCAGAGGGATGTCGACACGCCACATGCTTGTGAAAGAGGTGAGGGGGATCAGGTGATGCAGGGGCATTTAACACAGTGGGCAATACCCCATTCTAGGGTTTTGTTCCTTTCCAGCATACAGATTTTGGATGCCCTGCTGTGTGAAAGCCCCAGTATTGCCTAAAATAGTGCATTCTGGTGCTCCCTCGGTACATGCTCAGCTGTCATTCCTTAACTAGCCGATCTGATGTCATACCAGCATAGTAAAGACAAATAGATTGAGCGTTAGCGGCTGTGGGAATGTGGTCTTTTTTTTTGGGCGATCCCAAGGATTTCACACATCCCATTGGGATGCCTATCTGTGTGTCTCCATTAAAAACCCACCTTCCTGCGGCTGTTACCCTCTACCCAAATTGGGATGCCCCATGCATGAGATAATCTACCTTCCTGGAGATTTTCAGGCTCCAGAGATGCCTAGTGAATTCTAGGGTATCCCACGGCACATGTGCAACATTTGTTTCTTACTTGGCAGATCTGACGTCGGGTCAGTGTAGTAAAGATGAGCAGAGCACTGCTCCTGCGCAGTCAGCCAGTGCTTGCCACTTCCTCATTCATTGTATGGCTGCAAATCACGTGACTGCCGGTGGCCAATCAGGTTTTCTGAGGGACCTTGCACATCGGACCTGAAGTGTGTGAGTTAGTGGTGACTTGACCTGACCTCTTTAAAGCGGACCAAAAATTGACACTCGGCGTGCCCCGCTGTGTGAAACCCCCCAGAAAGCCCCAAAAACTCACCTCTCCCCGCTCCCACGTGACTGCTGCAGCCAATCCCCGACAAGCAGAGCGCGCTAGAGGGACGCGCGGGAGGTGGCGGCGGACGCGCATGCGCCGCTGGAACGTAGAAAAGGTAGGATTGTGGGCTTCCTGGGTGGTTTCACCCCGCAGGACATCCCGATTTCGGATGCCCCGCGGGGAGGGATCTGATCGGCCCGGGAATCTTATAGATTCCTGGTCCGATCCCCCCTGGGTGTTGGTCCACTTTAAGAATAGCCTGACTTTTTTATTTGTATTTTTTCAGTTTTAGGTATATTAATAAAAGCTGCATTTTTTTTTTTATATTTTTGGGAATTATTTTTGGTTGGATACATTTTTTATCTAATGGACAATAGCCTTACTTTTTATTTTTTAGTTGTATCTTTTAAGTTTTCAGTGTTGTATTCAATTTAACATTGAAAGTGCCCGCTGATTTATTTTATATTAGGTAATTTTTTAATTATTTTTATGTATTGAAGAATAGCCTGACTTTTACTGACTGCTTTACAATTTCCCCGTCTGATAGGGGTAATAAAAGGACCTTTGGGTAGCTTGGTAGTAGACATTCCCTTGGCAAGCTGTGATAGTAGGCGAGCTGGGGGAGTGGGCTGGCGCGTGGGGAAGTGGGACTGCAAGCCCTTTTAAAGATTTAGGTGCAGAGTAATCAGGAGGCCCATTTAGGAGAGGTATTTGAGGGGCTACTGGTGGCTGTGAGGCTAGTTTGGGGGGGGGGGGGCATAGATGGCCATTGTGCCATATGTGCTCATACAATGGCCTGTTCTAATTACGGTGCCCGGAGAGCAGTTGGGGGTTAGGTGCCTTGCTCAAGGCACTTCAGTCATGTCCCGGGACCTGCCACCTTCCTGTCACAAGTCTGCTCCCTGCAGCTATTTATGTATAAACAGGTAGCTCTTTTTTGCCCTAACTTGCCCCCTTGATTGTTGCTGGGGCAGTTACTGGGCATATGGAGGGTGAAGATGTTCGCCAGCTGATGGATTTGACCCACTTGTCTCTTGCAGCTGCGGCCGACATGGCAAACCCCAAAGAGAAGACGCCCATGTGTCTGGTGAATGAGCTCGCCCGCTTCAACAAAGTCCAGCCCGAGTACAAGTTAGTGAGCGAGCAAGGCCCTGCCCACTCCAAGGTGAGTCCTCGATTCTCATGCACAAGCACTAATCTGTGATTGGCTGCCATAAAGGGGCTGAATAGCACCGCTGTCCACTGCCTCTTGCTACATAGAGCACGAGGATGATTGGTTGATGATGGATCACATGACCTCCTGTCCTGTGATTAACAGTATGGATGGTTGTTGAGGGCTGTAGTGCTCTGACCTCGTCCCATCAGCCAATCAGTTCTCTGGAAGGAGAAGCAGCTTTTGCAGCATCTTGACTGTGACTTGACCAGTGGTGCCTGCTGGAATGTGGGCCTCAATCTTTTTAGGGTTGGGCGCCCTACGTTCAGGAAAGAGAAGGTGCCTAGGCTTCTCTGTGTATGGCATGTGACAGCCCAGAATAAAATGTATTGCCTGCTCCATCCCAGGTGTTCAGTTGCCATGGCAACCTACAGCATCCTTCCTGGTCACATGATGCTCTGGAGACTGTGATCCTCCGGAGTCCTCAGTGTGGGTTCAGGTTGTCTAGGCTGGATGTAATGGGAGACGCCACGTGTGTAGGTGGGGTGCAGGGTCTGGCTGCGGGTAGGTTGCACAGTGCTGCTTGCTGACAGAGCGCTCTCTCTCCAGGTAATACGGCCAGGACGCTGGCAGGAGTGCAACCTTCTTGAGAGAATGGGAGAAGATCGCCCCAAACAAGTGCGTATTCCTTTCCCTACATTGGCTCTCCTGAGGCGCCGGGCGGCTCTTCTGTCCCCTCCTCACAAGAACCCCCCCCCCGCCCACGAGTCCTGACCAGCACGGGCCCAGGGTGGCTAAGCTTGGGGAGCGCGCTTGGTGTCAGGCAAGGCTAAGCTTGCCATTCTGGTGTTGCCCAATAGAGCTGCCTTGTCCCGGCCTCTTACCCCTCTGCACGCAGCACGTGTCTCTGGGCGGGGGTACGACCCCTCCACGCTGTACACCTAAGTCCCCCAGTGCCTCCCTCTTTCATTGCTCTCTTTCTCTCCCTCTCCAGACGTTCACCGTGCAGCTAACACTCGGCGACCAGAACTGGGAGGCGGAAGGAACGAGTATTAAGAAAGCGCAACATGCCGCAGCCACCAAAGCCCTGGAGGGGAGCAAATACCCCAAACCCACTGCCCGGCCAACTCGCGGTGAGGGGAAGCACCCAGGTACAGGTTTACACCCTGCCACGGCATGTAAACATGTACTGTGTGGATGTGTGCTTGTGTAGAGACCCCATGGCCTTACCACCTGCTGCCTGTCCTAAAAGCTATGGTGTGTGTCCTGATGATAGTGTCACCTGTTGGGTTCATGGGCTTACCAGTGTCTGTCAGGCCAAACACCCGGAGTGGAGCAAATACCATAAACTCCAGTGCCCGTCCGACTTGCGGTGAGGGGAGGCACCCAGGGTACAGGTTTACATTCCGCCATGGCATGTAAACATGTACGTGTGTGTGGGGAGACCCCATAGCTTTACCACCCGCTGCCTGTCCTCACAGCTAGGGTGTGTGTCCTAATAACATTATGACCCGTTGGATTAGTTGTTCACTGGTATGAGATGGGGGCAGTTAGACCGTAAAGTGGACGGGAGACGGGCGTTATGGGTGTTGGTCTTATGCCTCAGGAATGCTTGTTTGCCCAGGTGTCCTCTAGGACGGCTAACCACTCACTTCCTCCCCCTAAACAGGAAACACAAACTGACAGAGTATTAAAGCCCTGGTCCTTCCCCTCTGGTGCCCATTTGTTTTCCCTATTTTTCATTACAGAGCCTCAGCTAAGTCGTGTATGTGCCGCACCCCTATCTCTTTTTTCCAAATCATCCTTCAGCATGACCACATGGAGAGAAGTCTCCACCCTCTAGGAGGAAACACAAACTGAACAGAGGTTAAAAACCCCACCCCTTCCTCCCCACCACATTTCTTTGTTTTTCCACCCTAATGAACCACTGGACAGAGTGTGCTTGGATGTGATTTTTTTTTTTCTAGTTTATTTTCAGACTCCAGAGTTCTGGAGAAGTTTGCTGACCATTGGACGTATATCCAGGTGGAGTTCACCTGAGGTCTCGGTACAGCCGGGGCTTATTCCCACATAGTTTTGACCGAGCACGAGTAGTGTGATGTCCCCTTTAAATCCCAGACAACTTAGTATGTTGCGGGTGTGCCAGTATTTTTTGACTCGCTGCTGGATCAACGATTTCAGGATTCCGCATTTTTCTGCTATATGGTTTCTTTTTCCCTCCAAAATTTTAAGATTTGGGGGCGGAGGTTCGAGATCAGTGACTCGTCAAGCTGACATCACTTCCGGTCACGGCGATGCCATGCGGCGTGACCTGGAAGCATGCAGGTCGGAGGGAGTTACACGTGACCGACATCGGCAGCTGCAGAGCGGTGGTGGTGACAGCAGGGGGGCAAGCAACACCCGGTAGAACGAGGTCGGCATGGAGGTGAAGAGGACCTGTCCTCGCAGCAATGTTGGCCAGCCCAGTGGAGGCTGGAAGAGATGGCTAAAGACATCGGTTTGGGCGCAATCAATATTTTTATATTAGCCAGAGAATGCCCAGAGGTGCAAGGTAAATGGCATTTTTTCTAATGTCTTTTTTAGCCAGAAACACATAAGATAAAGATAGCTGAGGCCCTTAAGTTTAAACGCTGTGAAGAATGCAGCAATGTGCTTCTGGACACTTGACAGTTAGCTTGGCTTATGGTAGTGACTGTCATTCACCCACTGCCCAAACTACCACCCACACCGAGGACAACTCACTCTGTATGTATGGGGGGGAGTCCAAAACACCACAAGTGATCCGCAAAATAGCACAATAAGAGGTCAGTGTAATCCTCATAGCTCCTTTTTGGACAAAAAGAGCGTGGCTTGTGGAACTAAGAAGAATGGTAAAGAAGGGTCCCTGGCGAATTCCAGACATTCCGAATATCATTCATCAGGACGTCATTCTTCATTCAAATCCGTCAAAACTTCTACTGACAACTTGGATCCTGAAGGGATAAAACCGGGCAATCGTACTCCACGTGTGTCACCACAATTGTTCAATTGGCAACATGCGTGGCTATAAAATGCTGCCACCAGAACACAAGACCTTGTCAGAGAATGTGTCAGGTGGGAGGCCTTGGCACCAGATAGACCCCATAGTGGTAACTGCAAATGCTAGTTCCTTTGGCTGGAGAGCGCATTGTCAAGGCAATACTTTCAGGGGAGGTGGACTAGACCCACGGCCTGGAAGTTCTCCAACTTCAGGGAATTCCTAGCTGTGAAAGAAGCCCTTGAGGGAACTATAGTCAGATTTACTGGGCAGAGACATCCAGATTGTCTCAGACAATGTCACGGTAGTTGCCTTTCTAAACTACCAGGGAGAAACAAGATCTCGGGAACTTTCCAAATTGACCAAATCCCTGTTGGAGAGAGAAATTTGTTTGCGAACAACTGGAATACCAAGTTCCGGAAGTATTTCTCCTTCAGGAGGGATCTGGATGCATTCAGCAATTAGTGGGGAGAATTCAGCCTTTGTTATGCATTCCCCCCGATGAGGTGTTTACCTTTTAGTCCTAAGGAAGATCAAACAAGAGCAACGCAGGTTTCTCTTGTTTGGGCCACATTGGCCTAGGAGACCTTAGTTTTCCCTCCTGTCTCATTTGCCAGTAGAGCTTCCATGGCTTCTGCTGGAAATTCCAGATGTCATTTACCAGGGCTCAGTTCTCCATCCACAGGTCCAGTCACTCAAATTAGCAGTATGCATCCTGAATGGGGCTTACTAAGAAAAAAAGTTATTTTCGCCCTATTGCAAAGCAGAAGGTTAGTAACACAAAAGATCTACTGTAAGGTATGGAAAATACAGATCCTTCACCTCAACTCCTTAAGGACAGTTGGTTTCGGTTTTAGAATTTTTACAGGACGGTTATGAGTTAGGCCTAGCCTTAAGCACTCTTAAGGTTCAGGCCCTTTCAATTTTTTGGGTGGAATTGATTTTTCATAGCCAGTTTCTAGGAAACAAACTTTTTTTAAGGCCAAAATGTTTCCCAGTTGGGATTTGTCTTTAGTTCTTCAAGAACTAACGTTGCCTCCTTTTGAACCAATTAAGGATGCAACATTAAAGTTTCTAACCTTAAAATTCCATCGGCCATGTGGGTTAGTGTCCTGCATGCCCTGTCTATTAAAAAGAAGTCGGTCTGGTAACTCTGAGGTAGGGATCTTTAAGACCAGATCCTTTATATTTACCTAAAATGACCTCAAAATTTCACAGGTCCTTTTTTCATTTATTGGTCTCCTTTAGTGGTAAGATCAAGGGGTTACAGGCATCCAAAGCATAGATAGCGAGATGGTTCAGAGATGCTATAGCTGTGGCCTATCCAGCAATGGCTGCTCTGCCCCCCTTAGGTATTAGAGCCCATTCCACTAGGGTAGTGTCGGCTTTTTGAGCTTATAACTGCGGCATCTCTTTGGAGGAAATATGTAAGGACACCACCTGGTCTTCACTGCACATCTTCCTGAGACACAAGGTGGATTTGTGGAAGCACGACCAGCAGAATTTTGGAAAGACCGTTCTTCAGGTCTTCCAACTCTGGGGTAGGACGCTGTGTGTTTGCTTGCCTTCTGTGGCTAGCCGTCCTGGAGGACCCCTGGGGAAAACCCCAGTTAGTCTTACCAGTAACGGCATTGCCAATAGTCCTCCAGGACGGCATCCTACACCCCACTCTATCTTTTTCATATCTATTCTGGCTTGGGCAAGAATTAACTCCCATGCAACTGTCTTTTCTCTTCCGGTCTTGGATTTTTCCTGTATGATTGCCTAAACATTGAGGGCTGAGGGGAAGGGGTGGGGCTTTAATTCTTTGTCAGTTTGTGTTTCCTGTTTAGGGGGAGGAAGTGAGTGGCTAGCTTTCCTGAAGGGCTATTGGAAATACCGGTAAGACTAACTGGGGTTTGTCCTTTTATTGGGATGGGAATAACCTATGTATGTGGCATGTCCCCATCCCTGTGTGGAGCTCTGCATGAGGCCGCAGAGGGTAGCCCCTGGTGTGCAGAGGCTTGTTTACATAATACATGGTTTAAAGTGCTTTAACAAAGGAAACACCAGAAAGTATATTCAAACAAACTTGACTTAATAGAAGATTAATAATAAAATGCAGCTAAAGCAATGCAATTAATAGAATTAAGTAAAACTAAAATAATAAAGGAAGGTACTAAACATTAAGGCAATCCCACTTCTGACACCAAGTGTGCAGAGACATATTTAATGATACAGGGTTCAAAAGGTTTGTAAAAGTTCAAAAACTAATGATGCAGTGCTGTGTAACTCCCTCCCCCAGAAAATAGCTATTCACTCACCTCTTCTTCATCAGCACATGTGCGGGCTCTTGTCAAATGAGAGCCATTTGCTGTGACTATGTAATTCGGCAAACGGCTCTAATTGACTTTAATAGGCAGCACGTGCTACCTATTGAAAACAATTAGAGGCCTTTGCTGAATGAAAAAGTCACTGCAGATTGCTTTCCATGGACAAGAGCCTGCACAGTGGAAATGAGGAAAAGGTGAGTGAATAGCCATTTTCTGGGGATTTAACACAGTGAGGATGCCTCGGGCGTAGGCCAGCCCTGGAATCTTCTAGACTCCAGGGTGGCTGCTGGTGGGTTTTGTTCTGCTTTAAAGTCATTTTTCAGTCAAACAACAAAAAAGCTATACTCGTCTTTCATCCCCCTAAGGGCTTCGCTGCTAGTCTGGTGCTTACACATTTACTGGATGGATTGCCCAATCCCAGTCCCGCTGCTGCCTGAAGATGGAGGAGGCTTGGGACTGGGATCGGCTGATCCAACTGAATTAAAAGAATAAAATACTGCCAAAGCAATGTAGTTAATCTAATCAGGCAAACTTCAAGGCAACCCCACTTTTAACACAAAGTGTGCAGAGCCACATTTAGCTATACAGGGTTCAAAGGAATTAAGAAATAAAAAAAAAATGATGCACATGAAAATGGTTTGCAGAGCTTGGGAAACTTAACGAATGAAACACCAGAAAGTTAAAAACAAAACGACTGTGTAGAATAATAGGACTAAAAATAGTGATGCAAACTTAAAATAAGGAAGTTACCAAACTTTAAGGCAGTTCCACTTAAAGTGTGCAGAGGCAAATTTTAACATGCGGGGATTGTAAAAAATATAGAACATAACACCAGAAAGTATGTTGAAACTAACTTTATAAAATTGAAATAAGAAACGGCTAAATCATCGCAATTAATAGAATTAAGACAACCTAAAATAGTAAAGGCCATAGATCAAGGCAATCCCACTTCTGACACCAAGTGTGCAGATTATTTAACACTACAGGGTTTGACGAGATTGTTTACAGGGTTTGACGAGATTGTTTACAGGGTTTGACGAGATTGTTTACAGGGTTTGACGAGATTGTTTACAGGGTTTGACGAGATTGTTTACAGGGTTTGACGAGATTGTTTACAGGGTTTGACAAGATTGTTTACAGGGTTTGACAAGATTGTTTGCATATTGTACAAACGCACCAGAATGTTTGTTTAACTTTATAGAATAAAAAACAGCGAAAGCAATGCAATATATTAATAAGCCAACCTAGAAGAGAAAAAAAAAAGTTACTGTAAGCCTGATTTGTGACAGAGATTTGTGCCTTTCTAGGTCAGGTCCAGATCTATATTCCATTTAGGAGCAATATGGTTGCCTGACAAGATTTCTTGGCAAAGGTCTGCTCTCTGCAGGCTGCAATATCCATGTGTTTCTTTCCCCTGGGTTGGGCGGAGTCAAGCAGCTGACATGAATTCCATAGGCCAGGGAGATTCTAAGGCTCTTTGTGTGTTTCACAGACATAACACCCACGGTGGAGCTGAACGCTCTATGTATGAAGCTGGGACGGAAGCCTACCTACAAGTCGCTGGACCCCTACACTGGAATTCGCTCCCCATACAGCTACAACATGCGCGGTGGCGGTGGCGACTACCCACCACGGTAGGTATTTTTGTTCTGCAGTTCTGCTGGTTTTGGGTAACTGGCTTAAATGGTAGTTCCACTTTATATGAAATTTTTGAAACGTTTGTTTGCCAAAGCGATGATTTCAAGGAGCTGCGCTTATCTATTTTTTTTCAGATTTTTTATTTGTTTGCATCTTTGTGTCAAAAGAAAACCGTTTTCCCTAGCCACAATGGGTTTACCAACTGGTGTGTTTGGTTTACCTGGCAGAGGTTTTCTGACTCTGGCTTGCTAATCATCCGATTTGCTGAGCCAGAGAGCATGCTCAACTGGTTTACCCCTCCTGCTCTTATTCAACCTCTAGTGGAACACGCAATTGTGATCCTTATCTTAAGGGTTACTGTCAGCTTTCTCACCTGGGGAGGTCACTACTGCTGCTTGATTTAGAGTGGAAGGATTTTAGGACTTTTAGTCAGAAGCTATAGGGCTTCAACTATAGGCAAGAAAACCGCTCCCACTTTAGCAACACAGAGGCACAGTAATAAAGGGACACTAATAACCATACCAAAATGAGTTTTTCTTTTAAGGCTCTAACTGTTATCTTCTCCCATAAGGTGGTATTACCCATTCCCCGTCCCGCCCATGCTCTACCAAGTGGAGCTGTCTATAGGCGGCCAACAGTTCCACGGCAAAGGCCGGACGCGGCAGGCCGCCAAACACGACGCTGCTGCTAAAGCTCTGAAGTTTCTGCAGCACGAGCCCCTCCCCAGCAGGCCTGAGGTAGGCGTGTTTCCCATAGTGTCTCACTCTACAATGTGTGAGCGGTACCCATGGTAACCCAGCTTCCTCTGTTCTGCCAGGTGAACGGAAAGGCCTGCGATGAAGAGAACTTGAACAAGTCTGAGATCAGCCAAGTCTTTGAAATTGCACTAAAGCGGAACCTTCCTGTGACCTTTGAGGTGAGTCGCGCTCTGCTGCCCAGGCAGTTTTTGCTGCATTGCTTAGAGGCTGGATGGTTGCATAGAGGGCAAGGGTTAGCAGAAGTTTTTCCCTGTCTAATGTCTCTCCTTCCTACAGGTGACCCGGGAGAGCGGCCCTCCTCATATGAAGAGCTTCATCACTAAAGTCACTGTTGGAGACTTCCTGGGAGAAGGTGAAGGAAAGAGTAAAAAGCTCTCCAAGAAGAACGCCGCTATTGCTGTGCTGCAGGAGCTGAAGAAACTGCCCCCGTTGCCCATTGTGGAGAAGTTAAAACCTCGCATCAAAAAGAAAACCAAGTCCATTGTGAAGGTGAGGCCGTCCTTCCCCCGATCTCCTTCATCTCTGACCCAAGAGCCTACAGTTGACCCCTTTCTCTCTCTGCAGCTCCCCAGCAGCCCCGACTATGGCCAGGGTATGAATGCCATCAGCCGCCTGGCTCAAATACAGCAAGCCAAGAAGGAGAAAGAGCCTGAGTACACGCTGCTCACCGAACGAGGCCTCCCACGCCGCCGAGAGTTTGTCATACAGGTATGAGGTACTGACCCCATTCCCCCCCCCCCCCCCAGGCAACTCTGTGGCCAACTGCTTCTAATTTGCCATTTTTTCCCTTCAGGTGAAAGTTGGCAATCAGACAACGGAGGGTAGCGGCACCAACAAGAAGGTGGCCAAGCGCCATGCTGCTGAGAACATGCTGGAGCTTCTGGGCTTCAAGATCCCCCTAGCTCCTCCCAAGCCAGCACTGAAGAACGATGAGAAGGTGAGATGAGGTGCAGCACTTACTGTACTCTGCCAATGATCTCTGATTGAATTGACATCCAAAGTCTGCAGTGTGGCCTCGTCCGTTCTACATCACATATCCTTAGCATGCAAACTATGACCTCATCCATACTACACCACATGTCCTAAGCAAGTGAGGACCTCATCCATTCTACACCACATGTCCTTAGCAAGCACACAATGGCCTTCTCTGTCTACTCCACAAGTCTTTAGCAAGCAATGACCTCATCCATTCTACACCACATGCCTTTAGATAATAAGCGATTACCTCATCCAATCTACACTACATGTCCTTATAGCAAGCAAGCGATGACCTCATCCAATCTACACTACATGTCCTTATAGCAAGCAAGCGATGACCTCATCCAATCTACACTACATGTCCTTAGCAAGCAAGCGATGACCTCATCCATTCTACAACACATGTCCTTAGCAACCAAGCGATGACCACCTCCATTCTACAACATGTGTCCTTAGCAAGCAATGACTTCATCCATTTTACCCCACATGTCCTTAGCAAGCAAAAGATGACTCCATCCATTTTTCACCACGTGCCCTTAGCAAGAAAGCGATGGCCTCATCTATTCTACACCACGTTTTTAGCAGGCAAGCAATGACCTCATCCATTCTACACCACATGTCTTTAGCAAGTTATGACCCCTTCTATTGACAGTACATTCTCAGCGTTTGTACATGCTGTAGACTACTAAGGTTATTGCTTGATGTAGTTTGATGTCATCGCCTGCAAGTGCTGTATAGCAAGTGATGGCCTCTTCTGTCTACACAACATTGTCCTTAGCAAGTAAGCAATGTCCTTGAACCATTCTGAACCATATGTCCTCAGTGCAGAAGCGCAGAATGGATGATGTCATATACATACTATGTGTCTTTAGCAAGTAAGTGTTGACCTCATCTATTCTATACCACAATTACCTCATCTGTCTACACCATATATCTGCAGCAAATAAATGATGACCTCATCTATGCTACACTCAATGACCTCATCGCTTGTACACATTAAGGTTATTTCTTTCTTCTTTTGCCTTACATTCACAACAGGGTTTTTTCTGTTTAGGCTCCTGTGAAGAAGCCGGGGGATGCGCGAAAGGTCACTTTCTTTGAGCCGGGGTCTGGGGAGGAGAGCAGTAACAGTAAGTAATTTGCTTTGTCTGGCGGTTGCCTGTCGCATAACCTGCTTCACCACCTAGGAAGGTGCGGAGGCTATGGTCCAAACTATGCTTCCGAAGATCTGATCTTGGTCTCCCTGCTCCAAGCTAGTGGATATGGGTGCAACTCGCCAATCCCATTCACAGCGGGAGATGGCAGCACCACATCTGGCCATATTGGTGCTCATACATTGTGGATCTGTGCAGGGGGTCCTCGTTTTAACCTTTTTATATGTGTTTTCCAGGCAACAGGGAAGACGAGTTCCGGATGCCATACCACAGCCACCAGCAGCTGCCTGCTGGCATCCTGCCCATGGTGCCCGAGGTGGCGCAGGCTGTGGGAGCCAATCAAGGGCTTCACACCAAAGAGTTTCCTCGGAGCACCCCCAACCCTGCCTTGGCCACTGTTACTGCCATGATAGCCCGAGAGTTGCTCTACGCCGGCACCTCCCCGACCGCTGACGCCATACTGAAGAACAGCAACAGCCCCTCCCAACCACTGCACGGCCCCCTCACCCGGCCATCGGAGCAGCTCGAGCACCTGTCCAGGGTGCAGGGTATACAGGTAACTGTTGGAAAACCGTGACCTGGAGGACATAGGAGCTTGTAGTAGATGAGTGTGCATGTGGCTGGGGGTTACTACGGAGTCGCTCGCGGCATCTAACCCCTCTTGTCTGTTTCAGGTGGAATATAAAGACTTTCCCAAGAACAACAAAAACGAGTTTGTCTCCCTAATAAACTGCTCCTTCCAGCCGCCACTCATCAGCCATGGCGTGGGCAAGGATTTGGCCTCCTGCCATGACATGGTAAGGTCTGGGCACTATATGGATAGCCCCTGGTAAGGGCTCTGCTGAACCCCCAAGGCTGACACTTGATCTCTCTTGATTTTTAGGCTGCGTTGAATATACTGAAGCTGCTTTCTGAGATGGACCAACCAAGTGCAGAGGTGCCACGAACAGGGAATGGACCAATGTCATTGTGAGTTCTCTCAATCCCACAAAAACTTGCTTTCTTCCTGGCTGCCTCGGTGATGTACACACATCTTTGGCGGGGTCTTTGGCCTATGCGCATGCTACCACTCCCAGCCATTTAGATAGGCTGTAAGCAGGGCATTTAATATGCACAGCAAATGGCACTGATTGGCCGAAAACCCATGCATACGCTGTGGGACTGGGGGGGTTTCACACAGTGGGGCATCCTAAAGTAGTCATAATCCTGGGGTTTGTTCCACTCCACTTGAAATCAAGCTTATAAAACTCTTAGGGGATTTGTTGTTCAATGTTTATGGTGAATCCTGAACTGGGATTCCCCACTGTGTGAAACGCCCCTGGGTCACCCGATTTACTTTTCCTGGTGCTCATTCCCAGCATACCCCTCTCTTGGGCATGTACCCGCACTAGTTCTTTCTGAATGCCACAGATAGAGGTGAGCGGCCGGCGGCTGTTCTCCCCCCACCTCCCCCATGCAGATTTCCTTGCCACACAGATCTCAGGGTGGCAAAGGACATTTGAATCTAAAGAGCACAAACTTATTAGCTGAGCGAGCCATGTTGGAACCAGGGAGAGGAGAGCTTAGGGGGACACCCAACCTGGGTGCAGACAGCCACGGGGGCATACAGAGTCTGCTGGATCTTGGTGCTTCTTTACCACATCAAGTGGCCTCTGGTGGAAAGACAAAGACTTGTTTCATCCCTGGGAATGTACCCCTGGACTGCTCACTCCTTCTGCCCCCCTGGGAGGAGTTCTTGCCCCCCCCCCTTATTCCCCAAAAATCCTAAAACTATTTAGGAGCATAACCTTTGTTAGGAAACTCCTAGAACACAGGTGTCAAAAAGTTGCGTATCCGAGTCCAAGCACTGCTGTTTGAGATGGTCCCCGGACCAAAAATTGAATGATATAATATGACCCTCCCAGACCACATTCTCATACACATTGCCTGTAATTCTTTACTAGCCCACACTGCACTGCCCCCTGCCCCCAGTTATCTTCCTGATACCAATTCTGTGTGGAGGAGGGCAGATTTCGATTGGCTCTGTTCTTGGGTTGGTTAGTTATGGCCTTAATATGGAGGATGGTGTTGTGATTCACTCCAGCGTGCGGTGTAGGTTGTTTCCCTGAAGTCACGGTTTAATGTATTATTTGTGTTCTCCCCCCGCAGATGCGTGAAGCCTGAGATGGAAAGCGATCCTCTCCTAAAGCCAGCAAGCTCCAGCACCCCTTTGGGACAAGTGGTGGACAGTACAGCTTGACACACCTTGTGGCACCAGAGAAAATCAAATTTTTTTAAATTAGTTTTTTCCCCTCTTATTGCGCTGTGATAAGCCCCTCCCCTTTGTAATCCCCCCCCCCCCCCCCCCAGGACAGATTGCCTTTTTGTATTGGTTGCCAGGTTTAGGCACTCTGAAGCGTTTCATGAATTGGTTTTGTTGGCGTTCAGCAAAAAGCTTTTTTTTTTTTTTTTTTTTTTTTTTTATGGAGGCGGCCTGCAGCGCCCACGGAGTTTAGTTGTTTATGGCGCACTGTAATCCCCTTTGGTTGGGTGGAATCCGAGAGAATTTCCAATTGGCTGTAGACAGTGTCCTGTTTGCGTGTTATGTGTGTAGACGAGTTTACATGCCGTTCATGTTCGTCCAGCTCATCCCCCACCCCCACGTTTGATTTACTTTGTGTGCTCAGAGCTGCGCGGTGACCCCTTTCCACCATGTTGACCTGGAAGGAATGCCAGTGTCCGTGTGCGCCGTGTCGCTTTCGTCGTGATGCTGCCCCGGCACAGGCAGTGCGTTTGCGTGTTGTCCGCCGTGTTGCTTCCGGAATTTTCTGCCCCCCCCCCATGGAATGTCAGTAGCTGGTGTCACAGGAAACACAAATAAAGAACATGAAGCGGCTGCCTGTGCTGTCATACTTCATTTGATTGGACGTTTTTCTCTATGGGTGGTTATTGGAGCTGTATTGGCCCCCATTACAGCTCCTGCGGCCTGGGTGCTTGCCTGGCTTCTGTACAGGGATACGGATATCAGCCTGACATTTACTAACCTTGCTCTAAGAGAACCTGTCTGCTGCTTGCCTGAAGCCATCCTGATGTGCCCCAGGCTCCACCATCCACAATTAATGGAGCAGCAAGGGCCCGCTCTACAACATCCATCCGTTCACTCACCCACATAGCACACATCCATTCACCCACACTATACCTCAAAACAACCACCACCCCATCATGTGACCCTATGTGTCTGCTGAAATGACCTACACACCACCATGTGATCCTATGTGTCTGCTCAAATGACCACCACCCCACCACGTGACCTTATTGGGTTGATTCAGAGCCGGGTGAGAATTCTCACTCCTTTTTTTTACGAGAGAAACCTGCAATTGACTTTCATCGTCTACATTGGGGCTGATTCAGCCGGGTGAAAATTTACACAGACAATGAAAGTGAATGGCCATTTTCTGCTTACAAAAGGTGTGAGAATTCTCACCAGGCTCTGAACTGACCCCTATGTATCTCTTCAAATTATTATAATATATTATTTTTATATAGCGCCATCTTCTTTCATAGCTAAGATTATTACAAACTAAATGCTACAATGTTCAGACCAAATGTTTGCCCTTGCGGGCACCACCAGCAGACTGTGTGACCCTATGGGGTTGATTCAGAGCCAGTTGAACATTCTGACTCTTTTAGAGAAAACTGCCACTGACTTTCATTGTCTACCTTGGGGCTGATTCAGAGCCAGGTGAAAATTTACACCCGGTAAACACAGTGAATAGCAGTTTTCTCTCCTAAAAAAAAAAAAAGAGTGAAAATCTTCTCCTGCCTCTGAATTGACCGATATGTCTCTTCAACCGCCACCCCACCATGTGGCCCTATGTGTCGCCTCAAATTATTAGAATTGTTTGTTTTTAGATAGTGCTATCTTATTCCATATCGCTGTTTAAATGCAGACAAGGTAAAACATACAGAACAGAGACCATTACAAACTAGATGCTACAAAGTTCAGATCAAATGTGGGAACAAGTGACAATAGGAAAGTGAGCCCTGCCCTTGCAAGCTTACAAATGACCACCATTGACCCTATGTGTCTCCTCAAACGACCACCACCCCATTACATGCCCTTATGTGTTCCTTATGTGAATAGTTGGTGACAGATGTAACCAGTGGAAGGTACCTCACCAATCCATTCTTTCAGCATTGATTGATGGATATTTACATGCCAGGCAAAAAATGCTGATTGGATTGGAGCTGGGCCAGCGCATTCACCATGGGGACGTAGTACATTTTCATGCTATCCTGGGGGGGAGTTTCACACAATAATCGACATACCCATGTAAAGTGAGATAAGAAAATCCCAGGTTTTAGCCCTCTTCAAAGAGGAACAACGCCCATAATATCCTGTATTCCAAGTATACAGCACGTCCTGTTCCAGAATATTCCTTACACATGGGTTATACATCCACAAGATGGCGCTGGACTGCAGAAAGACTTGTGGCCACTCCCGGATCCTTAAATAGCCAGGAACCTCCCACTAATTCCCAGTTCTTCTCTGCAGTATGGACTGCGAAGATAGAAGATGGCTCTCTACTCTGCGCAGGTGAGCGGAGCTTATTAGCCTGCGGCCTGCAGGACTATATCCACCCGTTCTGAACCCACTGCCTCCCAGCCTCGGCTGACCGGTTCGGGTGAAGGTAGGTTTAGCACCAGGGTCAGGTGCTGAGGAACGCTGCTCCTACCGCAGTCCCTGCTCTGACAGGGTAGGCGGTTATGGTGAGCCTTGTGGGATGCCCCCCCTGCAACTTTGGGTTTTGCTTTAACCCTTACCCCCTTAGGTGCCCCCCACCCCCCCTTCTCCTATCTTTTGGGTCGCTGCTGCTCCCCCTTGCCTCGCTCTTCCCCGGGGAGATCCCCGGGGGGGGGGGCTCTGTGATCACTTTAATTGAGTGTGCTTTCGACTTTGCTTTGACTTGTGCGCTGCCGCGCGCTTGTACAGCGCTCCATGGACGCCGGCGACATTTCCTCAGAATGCTGCGGTGCCGTGATTGGCTGGCCGGGTCACGTGGGGCGTGATTTCGCGCTCTTCGGGGGGGGGGGGGTTTCTGTGGATGACGCCTTTTGCATCACATCTCCGAGGTCTATGCGGGCACCATTTTCCCCTCTCTGGTGCTGCGTGCTCCCTGTGCGGTCCGTGAGTACCCCTGCGGGGTGTGTTTTTCTGTGTATATTTTCTCGTGTCTCTTATGTTTTTCAGGCGGGGTGAACTTCAGTACTGTGGTTCCTCCCGGCCCTCTCCCCTTGGCAATCTCTCACTTCCCTAGCGGGCCTTTGGGGCATCCCGTTAACCCTATACTGGCCTGTTGTGCCACTCAAATCACCATATGGAGGCTTCTGGGAATAATGTGCTTGGGGTTCCTTCAGGACAAGCCCGGCTATGTGTGGCGTGTGGGGTATCCCTATAAGTGATGATGTTAGGGTGTGCAGCAGGCGATTGCGCTGCAGCCGGGGTCGTCTGTTACTGGCCCTTGGCCTGCACCCCCTCTGGCTTCGCCTCACCCCCCGCGCTTACATTTGCCCCCCAGTGAGGGGCATACTAGCGGGGAGTCCCAATCTGATTTGGCTGCAATGGGTGACTAGCATTGAACAACATATTGCTGGGTCAGCCCTGCGTAAGGCTTCTGTCAAGAAGTGGCATTTATCCCCTGCTGTTTCCCTCTTCCCTGTTGAGGCTGAGGAATTTTTTGACATTTCTGGTTATTGTCCCCTTGAGGAGGGGGAATTATACTCTGACTCAGAATCATCTAAAGGAACAGCCTAAGATTTATGGTGGTAGCGGATCTCCCTTTGGAGAAGACCCATGGTCCTCAGATGACATGACAGGTTGTTGTCTCTCATTTTTGAAGTGCTTTGTATTTCCCCTTCTGCAGTGGCTCCACAGCAGCAGGGTGAGCTTTTTCATACCGTTAAACCACGCTTGGAGTTCCCTGAGCAGTCTCATTTTAATAATCTGGTGCTCAAGGAATGGGAACGGCCTAGTAGGCTACCTGGGGTGCCCAAAAGTTGGGACAAGAGGTATCCCTTCCCTGCTGATGTGATTAAGCATTGGTCTTGTCCTCCCCGAGGGGGACACGTCCGTTCTAGGGTTGTCAAATACCTCTGTTGTGCATTCTCCTGACACTACTACCTTGCGGGATGGTGAGGACCGGCGCATGGACCAGTTGTCCTGTCATGCTTTTGCCTGTGTGGGGACTGGGCTGCGTCCGGTTTGTGCCTCTGCCATAACGGCTATTGCTATTAAAAGGCTGCTCAAGTGTCTCTTAGATGGGGCCTCTAATGACGCGGGAGGAGGTAGGTTACCCCAAAGCAAGAGGCCGTCTCTGCCCTTTTGGGGGTCTTGTGCCTCTCTCCCCTCCTTTCGGGCTCCAGGGGCTGGACGAGGGGTGTCTCTTACTGGAGCACGAGGAGACTATTGGGGCAGGGGACGTGGCCGCCCCGGCCTCTCCTGGAGTCCAAAAACCAAATCCTCTCCCAAGCCCTCTCAGGCATGAGGAGGCGCCCTCACCCATCCGGGTGGGGGACGACTTTGGCTATTTGCTCATGTCTGGAGGCGAGGTGTAGCAGACAGGTGGATCCAGGAGGTGGTTTCCTCCGGTTACAAGATAGTTTGCAGCCTGGCCGCCCGCAAGATGTCACCACGGATGCCAGTCTTGACGGGTTGGGGGGCTTCTGGAAGTCCTTAAAATTCCAGGGTCAGTGGGGCCCTCAGGAGGCCCATACCCCTATCAACTTTCTGGAACTGAGGGCGATAAGGTTGGTTCTCGCCCATTTGACTCCACACCTTCGGGGTCGGGCTGTTCAGATCCGCTCGGACAACCAGACGGCTGTGGCCTACATCAATCATCAGGGAGGGACTCGGAGCAAGAGGGCCCTCAAGGAAGTGTCCCTGATACTGTCATGGGCGGAGGAGAATGTTCCCTGCATCTCGGCGGTGTACATCCCAGGGTGGAAAATCTGGAGGCGAATTCCCTGAGCAGGGGTACGTCTTGTCTAGGAGAATGGTCCCTCAGCAGCAGGGTCTTTCGCTCCCTGTGTCACCGTTGGGGTGAGCCAGATGTGGATCTGTTTGCGTCCCGTCACAATCACAAGCTTCCAGTCTTTGTCTCTCTGTCCCAGGACCCTCTGGCCTTAGCCATGGATGCCCTAGCAATGTCTTGGAAGAGCTTTCGGCTCCTCTGTGTTCCCTCTGTTTCCTCTGCTGGGCAGGGTGCTGCGCAAGATAGCCCAGGAAGGGGTACCAACCATTCTGGTGGCCCCCTGCTGGCCAAGAAGAGTGTGGTTCACAGATGTCGTGCAGCTGTCAGTAGATCAATATGCCCTGCCCGAGGATCCAGACCTGTTTACTCAGGGGCAGCTACGCCACCCCAATTTACAAACGCTGGCTTTAACGGTCTGGCTGCTGAAACCTCCATCTTGATGAACAAGGGGCTGTCTGCCTCTGTAGTTAATACCATGATTAGGGCAAGGAAGAAGTCCTCGTCCTTTATCTACTATAGGGTATGGCATGCTTAAATTTCCTGGTGTGAGTCTAAATCTTTTCACTGTCGGGTGTTTTCTGTTCCCAGGATCCTGGAGTTCCTGCAACATGGTTTGGACTTGGGTCTTCAACTCAGTACCCTCAAGAGACATGTTTCAGCTTTGGCCATTTTCTTCCAAAGATCATTTGCTAACCATCGTTTGGTTAAGACATTCTTCCAGGCGCCCCCCACGTAAGCCTATGTTACCAGTCTGGGATTTGAATTTGGGCTTGTCTGCTATGCAGGGTTCTCCTTTTGAGCCTCTTCGTGTGGCTCCTTTGTCCATTTTGACTCTTAAGGTAGCATTTTTGGTGGCTATCACTTCTGTTAGGCGTGTTTCTGAGTTTGCGGTGCTTTCCATCAAACCTCCTTACTTTGAGAGACACCAGGACAAGGTGGTGTTTCGGTTTAAGCCAAATTTTCTGCCTAAGGTTGAGTCTGCATTTCATCTCAATCAGGACATTGTCTTGCCTTCCTTGTGTCCTAATCCTAGTAACCCTAAGGAGAGGGTATTACATTCTCTGGACGTGGTTAGGACTTTTATCTGGTAGCTACTGAATCCTTCAGGAAGACTGATGCTCTTTTTGTTCTTCCTTCTGGACCTAGAAAGGGTTTGCCTCCAGCTAAATCCGCCATCAGTAAGTGGATTAGTCAGGCGGTGATACAAGCCTATTCTGCTAAGGGGAAGGAGCCTCCCTTCTGCCTTACTGCTCATTCTACTCGTGCTATTGGTGCCTCTTGGGCCTTTCAGCACCAAGCTTCTGTTGAACAAGTTTGCAAGGCCGCTACTTGGTCTTCTGTTCATACTTTTTCTAAGTTTTACAAGGTTGATGTTAGGGCCTCAGCGGATGCTGCTTTTGGCCGCAAAGTTCTGCAGGCAGCAGTGGTTTAAACTGCCCGCCGTTACTTTTGGGGATCCCACCCTACCTTACGGACACTGCTATTGGATGTCCCATGTATAAGGAATATTCTGGAACAGGACGTGCTGTATACTTGGAATAATACAATTCTGTGAGTACTCACCTGTAGAATTGGTATTATAAGTATACAGCACGTCCTGTTCCACCCCGCCCTTTGTTATCATTGTTCTTGGTTACCTCTGTATAGTGATTGTTCATTTTGGATTCTTATTCATTTTTTATTCTCCCGGCTTCTTGTTAACTGCTTGTCAATACTGGGAATTAGTGGGAGGTTCCTGGCTATTTAAGGGGCTGGGAGTGGCCACAAGTCTATTCTAAGTATGTCACACACCCCACTTCAATCATTAATTATTACACTTGGGTAACTCCACCAGCAGGTGGCGACGTGCAGAGAAGTCATGAAAAACAAGCCCCTCCTGGTCTATACACACCTGGCACCTCTCACTCATTCCCCAGTTTTTCTTCTCTGCAAGATGGCGACAAGACAGAAGAAAGAAGTCTCCTTACACCCCGCCCCCCCCCCCCCATGGTCTATTTCTGCCCGGTTCTTTTGTTTTTAATCCCCTGATTGTTTGGTAGCCTCCCAGCTTAGGCTGTAGGCCGGGCAAGGGTAGATGGCACTCATGGTGCCCAGGAGATTAGCTCCTCCGCTCGACCCCATATTATGGGGCATAGCGGTGATCCGGTTGGTGATCCGGACGTGGGATGCCCCAGCCCTCATTTGCCCTTAGGACCACAACAAATAGTACAGTGGCGAGTGATGACCAACAGTAGATCACTGGTTCAAGACCCTGTTCATGCCAGTCCTAACAGTTGTTAGTTTTATGTGTTTGGATGTGACTAGTTGTGGCGCTTGGCCTGTTTGTGTGTGTGTGTGTGGACGGGTGTCTGTGCTGTGTTGGGCCGTTTGGCATCCGTTTTTACTTGTGGATCCTCTCGCTTTATTTTTATTTTTTAGGCCTAGCTGGCATATTGTCCGGGCGGTCGGGCAAGGGCTTTGCCGGCCCGCCGCCTTGGTGTTCCACTTGGGGCGGGCGCCATGCTGGGCGCCCGTCCTTTGAGGTGATCGGGGATGGGGGCGGAGCCGGGCGGCGCGCTGCGCCGCCGGCCCGCCTGGATGTGAGCGCCGAGGACCTCCTCGGCGCTCGCAGCGTTCCCTTGTCAGCGGGGGGGGGGACCGGCACGTGTGCGTCCGTCTTTTTTTTTTTTTTTTTCTTCTGCGGGCGCCATCTCTTGATGACGCCCGCTGCTCGGCTCGGCGACGGGGATGGGCGGGGCCGCGTCTTGCGCCGCCCGCGCCGTTACTGGCCAGTTGGGAAGGGGGCGGGGCCGCTGCGCTCCCGCGTTTCTGTGGGCCTGCCCCTCGTCTCCCCTTCGCTCCTTGGCGGTGCTGCTCGGGTCTGGTCGGGGCCTCCATCTAGCTGCGGGACTTAGGAGGCCTTCGTTATCTCTGCGGGGTCTTTGCTATGCAGGGCTTGAGGTCGGCTGTTGTTTAAGGTAGCCCTGCAGATTGATTATTATTATTATGCTTGGATTGCGCCCCCCCCCCCTGTGGGTGTGATGGCAGGGGTATTTAGCCAGTGTTCTGGCATGTGGGCTCTTTATTTATTGTACGGTATTTCCCCTGTGTGTGTTGTGCTGGAATGTTTGTTGTCTTTTTTGTTTTACAGATCTTGGGATCCCATCCTTCAGGGCTCTCCCGGTCTTATATACCTGGCTAGTTTGGGCTTTTTAGGTTATCACATTCCTTATTTGGTCCCATGATCAGGACTTTTAAATTTATATCTGTATATTGAATTATAAAGGGGCATCCCGGGTCGCTTACGGCGTAAATCCCTGGGTTCAGTAAATAACCATAAATTCACCATAGGGAGGCTACCTCAGATATTGGGAATGGTCCTGCGGGGCAGTCCAAGATGTGCGGGGGGTGTGGGACTCCGCTCCCAGGGGATGATGTCATTATTTGCATTCCATGTGCTCGGCGGAACATTGAGCGCCAGTCCGGCACCCTGGTGCCCGGTACTTCGTCATCCGCGCCATCCCCCTCTCCTCCTCGCCTGTTCAGGACCCCGTGTGATGTGGTCACTGGGGGTGATCCGCAATCGGACGTATGTGCCCGATTGGCCATCCTGAGTGGCACAGGACCAGTGTAAGTTGCCCACCATGCCACACGTTTAAGTCTTGAGAAGATGTTCTCCGCTGTGGTCGCTCAGAAGGTTTCGGCTAAACGGAAGCACCTGTCTCCGCCTACGCCGGACTCAGATGAGGAGGTTATTGAGGATCTGGATTGGCCAGATCGTCCTCTTGAAGAAGGTGAGCTGGTCAGCAGTTGCTGGGCGATGAAGGTGGCCCAACCGAGGGGTCCGTTCCTGATACGTCGTCCATTCTGGCCCAGATGTTTGAAGTTTTGGATTTGGTTCCTCCTGAAGCTGCTCCTCGACCTAAGGGTCAGCTTTTTGGAGTGTCCAAGCCGCGCTTGGAGTTTCCCAGTCAACAGCATTTCGAGGATGTTATCCTTAAGGAATGGGAGCAGCCTACGCGTCTCGTTGGGGTGTCTCCTAGCTGGGATAGGATGTATCCCTTTCCGGCGGACATGGTGAAGTGTTGGTCTGTCCCTCCCGAGGTTGATGCCCCGGTTTTGGGACTATCTAATACGGCGGTTGTACATTCTCCTGACACAACTTCTCTGAAGGACGGCGAGGATCGCCGGATTGATCAGCTGGCCCGCCATGGTCTTGTCTGTGCGGGTTCGGTATTGAGGCCTGTTTGTGCTTCGGCACTTTTATCATTGGCGGTTAGGTCTATTGTCAGGGATTTATGTGTGGATCTTGATCCTACTTGTGTTGAGTTTCTTGCCCTTAAGCGTTGTGAATCCTTCGTTTCATTTATTCTTGCCGCTCAGGATGATGCCATGTTAATGTGTGGCAGGGCTACGGCTCTGTTGGTAGCTATCCGCCGCTCAGTGTGGTTGAGGCAGTGGACTGCTGATTTTAATTCCAAGAGATCGCTCACGGCTCTTCCCTTTCTGGGTTTGAGACTTTTCAGGAGAGGAGCTTGATTCTGTTGCCAAGGGAGTTAAGTTTCCTCAGCGCAAGAAATTTCGTCGTTCCTTTCGGGGAGTCAGAGCCGGCAGGGGTGCGGGCTTCTCGGCTTCCAGGGGTGCCAGCTGGAACAGGGGTAAAAGGCCGTGGCCGTCCCGTTCACGTCTGGGGCGCCAAGCCCAAGCCAGCTGCCAAGCCCGCTCAGCAATGAGGGGGCGCCCTCACCCTTACGGGTGGGGGGACGGCTACGACTCTTCTCCCGGGTATGGGACCAGGAGGTCTCAGACAGATGGATCCGGGAGGTGGTGTCGGCCGGTTTCAAGCTGGAGTTCGAGTTCCGCCCTCCTCCAAGGTTTCTTCAGGTATCGTGTCCCTTCAGATCCTTTGGTCGCGCAGGGGCTCCTGGCGGCGGTAAGGAATCTTCTGGAATTGGCAGTCATCTGCCCGGTCCCTCCTTCGGAGGTGGGGCGCGGGTATTATTCCAATCTCTTCACTGTACCCATAAAGGATGGGTCGTTCCGCCCCATCCTGGATTTGAAGTTTGCTCAACCGGTTTATTCGTCCCCGGAGGTTTCGCATTGAAAATCTGCGGTCTGCGATCAGTTCTCTTCGGCAGGGGGACTTTATGACGTCCACAGACATCAAGGATGCATACCTTCACATTCCGATTTTTCCGGCTCACCAGAGGTTGCTTCGCTTTGTGGTGGAGGATCGGAGTTTTCAGTTTGTAGCTCTTCCATTCGGCCTCACCTCGGCTCCGAGAGTGTTCACCAAGGTGTTGGCGGGCGTGATGGCTCTGCTCTGAGCTCAGGGAATTCGCATTGTGCCTTATTTGGACGATCTTCTCATCATGGCTCCGTCATTCAGTAAAAGCGGAAGTGGACACCAGCACGGTGGTGTCTATGCTGGAGAGGTTCGGCTGGGTGATCAGCTACCCCAAGTCCTCTCTGGTTCCGGCCAGGGTGGTGACCTTTCGGAGGATGTCCTTGGACTCTTGCCAGCTCAGACTTTTCTACCTCAGGCCAAGGTTCTTTTGATTCAGGAATTGGTTCAGCTTGTGGTGGATGGTCTTCTTTCCAATCCTCGCCCGTCCATCCGGCTAGGGATGAGATTGGTGGGGTTGATGGTAGCTTCTTTCGAGGCAGTTCCCTTCGCGCAGTTTCACACGCGGGCGCTTCAGCTTCATCTGTTGGCGTCTTGGGTCCGGCGACCGCGGCCGTTGGATCGGTCCTTCCGGATGTCCCCCCGGGTTCGGCAGTCTCTTCTGTGGTGGATGGTCTCGGACAATCTTCTGACGGGCAGGTCATTTCTGACCCCGCTTTGGGAAACTGGCACCACGGACGCCAGTTTGTCAGGATGGGGAGGTTTCTGGAAGGATCTTTGGTTCCGGGGGCGGTGGGGTCCTCAGGAAGCCCACTTGCCCATCAATGTTCTGAAGTTGAGAGCCATCAGGTTGGTTCTGTCTCACTTGACGCAGCATTTACAGGGCCTGCCTGTTCAGGTTCGTTCGGACAATCGGACGGCGGTTGTTTACATCAATCACCAAGGAGGGACTCGCAGTCTGGGTGCCCTCAGGGAGGTGTCTCTGATCCTGGTTTGGGCAGAGTCTCATGTCCCTTGCATCTCGGCAGTGTACATTCCAGGAGTGGAAAACACGGAGGCGGACTTTCTGAGCCGGTGTTCTTCCCGCCGGGGGGAATGGTCTCTCCATCCCCAGGTGTTTCGGTCGCTTTGTCTCCGGTGGGGGACGCCGGAGGTGGATCTGTTGGCCTCTCGTCACAATCACAAGCTTCTGACATTCGTGTCGCTTTCTCAGGATCCTCTGGCTCTGGCGGCGGATGCCATGGCTCTGAGCTGGGGGGACCTGGGGTTTCTTTTTCTGTTTCCTCCGATTCCCATGCTAGGCAGGGTGTTGCGAAAGTTGGTTCTGGAAGGGGTTCCCGCCATTCTCGTGGCTCCAAGGTGGCCAAGGCGGGTGTGGTTCGCAGACATCGTTCGTCTGGCAGTGGATCAGTTCGATCTGCCTTTTCGCCCGGATCTTCTCACTCAGGGTCAACTATGTTACCCCAGTTTACCAACGCTGGCTTTGACGGCTTGGCTGCTGAAACCTCCATCTTAAAGGAGGAAGGTCTTTCGGATTCGGTCATTCAGACTCTTATTAGTGCCAGGAAGAGGTCCTCTTCTACCATCTATTATAGGGCTTGGAGATCTTATATTGATTGGTGTGAGGCTAGATTTTTGCCCTGTCAGGTCTTTTCTGTTTCTAGGATTTTGGAATTTCTTCAATCTGAGCTGGACTCTTGTCTTCAGCTGAGTACTTTGAAGGGGCAGGTTTCTGCCTTGTCTATCTTTTTTCAAAAGGTCATTTGCAAGCCATCCTTTGGTCAAGACTTTTTTTCCAGGGGGTTTCGCATCTGCGGCCCCCTACGAAGCCTTTGCTCCCTGTTTGGGATTTGAATTTGGTTCTCTCTGCTCTTCCGGCTTCTCCTTGAGCCTTTGCAGGTTATTGTTCTTCCTACTCTGACTCAGAAGGTTGCCTTGTTGGTGGCCATCACTTCTTTTCTGCTTGTCTCGAAGTTGGCAGCCTTGTTGGTTCAGACTCTTCACTTTGATAGACATCAGGTCAAGGTGGTTTTCCGCTTCAAACCAGACTTCCTTCTAAGGTGGTCTCTGTTTTTCATTTTAACCAGGACATTGTTCTTCCTTCCTTGTGTCCTAAGCCTAGGAATGACAAGGAGAGGGTTTGTACTGTTTGGATGTGGTACGCTGGGTGAAGTACTGTTTGTTTACTTCTTCTTCTTTTTTTTTTTTTTTTTTTTTTTCATAAGACTGATGTCTTTTTCTTGGTGCCCTGTTGGGCCTAGTAAGGGTTTGGCTCCCGCTAAGTCTTCCATTAGCAAATGGATTCGTCAGGCTGTTGTTTGGGCCTATTCTACCAAGGGGAAGGTTTCCCCTTTTTTCGTATCACTGCTCATTCTACTCGTGTTGTTGGAGTGCCTTAAGTTTTTCAGCACCAGGCCTATGTTGAACAAATTTGTAAGGCTGCTACCTGGTCTTCTGTTCACACTTTTTCTAAGTTTTTACTAGGTGATGTGCGGGCTTCAGCGGATGCTGTGTCTGGCCGCAAGGCTCTGCAGGCTGCAGTGGTTTGAGTTTTGCATTATGGCCTTGTTGGATACCTGCCCTTTTCTGGACACTGCTGTTGGATGTCCCAAGTGTAATAATTAATGATTGAAGCGGGGTGTGTGACATACTTAGAATAATACCATTTTGTGAATACTCACCTGTAAAATGGGTATTATAAGTATGTCACACACCCCACTTCACCCGCCCTTTTGGTATCCCGGATTCTTTATAGGGTGAAGTTTTCGTTTACAGTTTGAGGGGTTTTTTTCCTGGTACCTTGTCTTTACTGCTGTTTGAATACTGGGGAATGAGTGAGAGGTGCCAGGTGTGTATAGACCAGGAGGGGCTTGTTTTTCATGACTTCTCTGCACGTCGCCACCTGCTGGTGGAGTTACCCAAGTGTAATAATTAATGATTGAAGTGGGGTGTGTGACATACTTATAATACCCATTTTACAGGTGAGTATTCACAAATTGGTATTTTTTCTGCAGTCCAGCGCTATCTTGTGGATGTATAACCCATGTGTAAGGAATATTCTGGAACAGGACGTGCTGTATACTTATTATACCAATTCTACAGGTGAGTAATCGCAGAGTTGTATTTTTCCACTTCACTCAGTATTCCTTAAAATTATAGTCTCCTATTGTTAGGAGTCAGACATGACTGAAAGCGTTAAATTGAAAAATACCTCCTCCTCTACGGCTCCTCCCTCAGTCAGGTCCATCCCATATCCAGTTTTTTTGTTTTAAGGATGTCTGGGCCAGACACAGATGCATAGCTGTGTAGTTTGCCCGCCTGCTCGGGACCCTCTTCTCGCTTGGGTACATCACAATATCTGAGTAGATTTTGCATATAGAAGGATGTATAGAGAACAGTAGGCCTGGCATCAGGTAATGTTCCACCATAGATGCAGGCAACAAAGAGGTGAGTGACCTAATTTAGAGGCACTTTTTGTTTCGCAGTGCGCAATGTGTGCCTCAGCTGGTGGCTAACTGCGGCCAGTGGGCCTCGTGGTGCTGGCTGAATAGCTGCTAAAATGGTGTTGAGTCCACTTCCTGTCTCCCTACAGCCCACCTTCCCTACCTCCAATCAGTTACTGGGTGGGGCGGGGTCAAGTCTCGCCCAGCCCCATCCAGTGTCCTATCAGGAAAAAGTGCAGGTAGTGTTCCTGCAATTTCTCTAGGAACGCCCCTACTTTCCACTCCCTGGCTGCTTTTCACTTTCCTTCCTCTCAGACACAAGGAAAAATACAACTCTGTGAAGTACTCACCTGTAGAGTTGGTATTATATGCATACAGCACGTCCTGCTCCAGTAGTAGTAATAACATGTGGGTAATCCTCCGCCTCCGTGCACTGTAGACATGTAGAAAACAAGCTCCTCCCGGCCCTTCATATACCGAGGGACCTCCCACAAATCCCCAGCATTGAAAAGCAGTGAGAAATAGAGGCCAGGAGAAAGCAACCACCCAAAACTGGCAAACATATCAAAGATGACAATCACCAACAGGGGATCCAGAACAAGGTGAAACAGGGTGGGGTGGAGCAGGACGTGCTGTATGCATATAATACCAACTCTACAGGTGAGTACTTCACAGAGTTGTATTATTCTAAGCATACAGCATGTCCTGCTCCAGTAGTAGTAATAACATGTGGGACATCCAATAGCAGTGTCCATAAAGAAGGGTGGGATCCCCAACAGAAGGCAACAGCAAGCAGTCTAAACTACTGCCGCCTGCAGAACCTTGCGGCCAAACACAGCGTCAGCTGAGGCCCGAACATCAACCTTGTATAACTTTGTAAAGGTATGTACAGAAGACCAAGTAGCGGCCTTGCAAACTTGTTCAACAGAGGCCTGGTGCTGAAAAGCCCAAGAAGCCCCAACAGCTCTAGTAGAATGAGCAGTAAGACGAAAGGGGGGAGTCTTCCCCTTAGCAGTATAGGCTTGAACAACAGCCTGACGAATCCATTTACTAATGGTAGACTTGGCGGGAGCCAAACCCTTCCTAGGCCCATGAGGCACAAGGAAGAGAGCATCCGTCTTCCTAAAGGCCTGCGTGGTAACCAGGTAAGACTTGACACACCTGACCACATCCAAGGAATGCAAAACCCTTTCCTTAGGGTTACTAGGATTGGGGCACAAGGAAGGAAGTACAATATCTTGATTCAAATGAAATGCAGACACAACCTTAGGCAGGAAGTCTGGCTTGAAGCGAAACATCACCTTATCCGGTGTCTCTCAAAGTAGGGAGGCTGAATAGACAAAGCAGCCAACTCAGACACACGTCTGACCGAAGTGATGGCTACCAGGAAGACAACCTTGAGTGTGAGCACAGCTAGAGCGGCCTCATGGATAGGCTCAAAAGGAGCCCCCTGCAGGGCCGACAACACCAAGTTCAGATCCCAAACAGGAACCATAGGTTTCCGAGGGGGGCGCACATGAGTGACCCCCTGAAAGAAGGTCTTGATAAGAGAGTGATGGGCAAAGGTCTTCTGAAAGAAGATAGACAGGGCCGAAACCTGGCCCTTCAAGGTACTAAGCTTAAGACCTAAGTCTAGGCCATGTTGTAAAAACTCCAGCACCCTGGATACTAAGAATTCCCGGCAGGGAAGAGACCTGGATTCACACCAGTCAATGTAAGCACGCCATACTCTATAATAGATGGCAGCAGAAGTCTTCTTCCTGGCTTGCACCATGGTAGCCACAACAGACGCAAACAAACCCTTTTCCATCAAGATGGAGGTTTCAATAGCTAAGCCGTCAAAGCCAGCGTTAGTAAATTGGGATGGCGTAGAGACCCTTGAGTCAGAAGGTCTGGCAACCTTGGCAGATCGCACTGATCTACTGCCATTTGAACCACGTCCGCAAACCACACTCTTCTTGGCCACCTTGGGGCCACCAGAATCGCGGGTACCCCATCCAGAGCGATCTTGCGCAGCACTCTGCCCAGAAGGGGAATTGGTGGAAACACATGCAGAAGCCGAAACTCCTTCCAAGACATTGACAGGGCATCCGTGGCCAGAGCCAAAGGATCCTGAGACAGGGATACAAAGCTCGGCAGCTTGTGATTGTGACGTGACGCAAAGAGATCCACGTCCGGCACACCCCAACGGTGACAAAGTGACTGAAATACTCTGTCGCAGAGGGACCATTCCCCCTGACGGGACGACCCCCTGCTCAGAGCATCTGCTAGCAGATTCTCTGTCCCCGAAATGTAAACAGCCGAGATGCATTGTACATTGGTCTCTGCCCAAGTGAGAATCAGAGACACCACCTGGAGAGCACCCTTGGTTCCTCCCTGATGATTGATGTAGGCTACGGCCATCCTGTTGTCTGAGCGTACCTGAACCGCCAGACCCTTCAGGTGCTGGGTCAATCGTTCCAGCACCAATCGGACCGCCCTGAGTTCCAGGACATTGATAGGAAGATGTGCCTCCTGAGGGCCCCACCTCCCCTGGAAGCGCAGGGACTTCCAGAATCCCCCCCAGCCCGAAAGACTGGCATCCGTTGTGACCGTCTCCCAGGAGGGAGCCAGGAAGGATCTGCCCCTTGTCAAATTCCTGTGGTCCAACCACCACGCAAGGGATTGTCTGACCGAGGGGGAAATCACCCAGCTGACGTCCAGAGACGCTGGGTCTTTGTTCCATACTGACAGAAGGTGAAGCTGTAGGGTTCTCAAATGGAACTGGGCAAAGGGCACCGCCTCGAAGCTTGCCACCATCGAGCCCACCAACTGCATTCCCTGCCGGATGGAGGGATGAGGGTTCGCGAGCAGGGATCTCGCCTGGGTTATCAGAGCTTCCACCTTCTGCGGAGGAAGGAATATCCTTTGATTGAACCGAGTCCAGAATCATCCCCAGAAACGGGGTCACTGAGGAGGGGGACAGAGAGGACTTTGGGTAATTGATCACCCAGCCGAAGGACTCCAGGGTGGACACCACCAACTGAGTGTCCAGCTCTGCCTGCCGCAGAGACTGAGAGGTGATGAGAATATCGTCCAGGTAGGGCAACACGCGTATGCCCTTTAGTCTTAAGAGAGACATCACCCCTGCCAGCACCTTGGTGAAGACCCTGGGGGCTGACGTGAGGCCGAATGGGAGGGCCACGAACTGATAGTGCTGATCCAACAGCGCAAATCTGAGGAACCTTTGGTGCCCTGAGAACACCGGCACGTGCAGGTAAGCGTCCTTGATGTCCCCAGATGTCATGAAGTCCCCTGGACGCAGCAAGGCAATGGCCGAGCGCAGAGTTTCCATACGAAAATGCCTGCTTCTGACAAACTTGTTTAGGATTTTCAAATCCAGAATGGGTCTGACTGACCTGTTCTTTTTGGGCACCGTGAACAGGTTGGAATAAAACCCCATGCCCCTGTCTCTTAAGGGGACCTCGCAGATGACCCCGAGCTCCAGAAGGTCCTGCACAGCCAGCATCAAGACCCGAGCTGAGGCAGGATCCTGTGGGATCCGAGACCCGACGAACCTGGTAGGGGGCAGCACAGCAAATTCTATCTTGTAACCGGAGGAGACTACCTCCTGAATCCACCGGTCTGGGACGAGGCGTCTCCAGACATGCTCGAAGTGCTGTAGACGTCCCCCCACCCTGACGGGCGAGGGCGCCCCTTCATGCTTGGGGGTGGCTTTGGGCTTGGGGTGGCTTTGGGCTTGGGCCCCCAGGAGGAGCCGGGACGGCGTCCTCTGTTCTTGTTCCAGGATTCTGAGCGCGACCCAGAGAAGGACACCCCTCTACCTTGCTTGGTCCCACGGTAGGGGGTAGAATGGGAGCTTGGACCACGAAAGGGCCGAACCTGACGCTTGCGCTAGGGCAGCTTGCCCCCCTTGGCAAAGATATCTAATCTTTCTCCAAACAGGCGCAGTCCTTTAAACGGAAGCCCCGTAAGGGCCTTCTTGGCGACATTGTCGGCAGCCCACTGGCGTAACCAGATCGCGCGGCGTATGGCCACCACCAGAGCTGAAGATCTAGCGCTCAGCTTAATAGCATCGTCCGATGCAGATAGGATATAATTCACAAAGGTCTCACAGTTGGCCAGAGCGCTGGCGGCCTCCGAGGGCAGGTCATCCGCCCCTTCCAGGGAAGTTTTAACCACCGTCCTGAGCGCCACCGCCGTGATGGCTAAGGCGCACACTGGGCAGAGCGACGCTCCCCCAAATGCAAAGGCATGACATGCCAATTGATCAACTCGCCGATCCTCCAAATCCCGCAGCGTAGTATTGTCAGGGGAGTGCATAATAGAGGTGTTGGACAGACTCAGAATCGGGGCATCGACCTCGGGCGGCGATGTCCAACACTTAACCAGATTGGCAGGAAATGGATACTTCTTATCCACAGCCTTAGGAATCCCCTGGAGTTTACTGGGATGTTCCCATTCTTTCAGCACTAGGTTATTAAAGTGAGTTTGTTCGGGAAACTCCAACCGCACCCTAGCGGTATGAAACAGATCGCCCCTTTGCCGAGGTGCCGCAGGAGGGGGAGAGAGGGATAAAACATCAAAGATCTGAGACAGCAGTCTGTCAATGTCGTCCTGGGACCAAAGATCAGGACCAGACTCCTCCTGACTCCTGGACTCGTCCTCGAAGGATCCTGAGTCAGATAGCAGTTCCCCTTTGATGGGGACTGAGCATAGGAAAGCAGTAAATCATCAGATTCTACAGGGAGAATAGTAGCTTCAGGGTTAAAATGACGCTTCTTGGCAGTAGCCTTGCGCGCCAAGGAGCCAGCAATAAAGATTTCCACACTGGCAATCTAGAGGCCAAATCAGCGTGAGAATCCCCACTGGTATTGGGGGTTATGCTCAAGCTTGGGGGGGTAGGGGAAATAAGGCGAGGTGCGGGCCCAGCCTCGGAAGAGGTGGGGAGACCGGCTAGCGCCTGTTGAGCACAAGGTACGCAGACCCGTGAATTGTCACCGCTGCTAGGTGAAACCCCACAAGCTGCACACAGACGGGCTTGTCCCAGGGGGACCCCGTTCGCGATGTCCTGGGATGCCTCCATATGGTGATTATTAAATTCAATATGCCAGTAGGGATTGACGCTTATAAGCAACCCTGGATGCCCCTATAACCCGCTGGGAAGTGAGAGTAATATCTGAAAAATGGTCTGGACCGGGCGCTACGTCGGGCCAGGGGAAGCCACCGATGACCGCTGTCTGAAAGACACAAGGGGAACAGGGATGTCAGAGCCGAGCGCGAGGAAACAAGCTAGGAAAAGGATCGCCCATGAGGGCACTTACAGTCTGCGAGGGGAGGACCGTCTTCACCACGCGCATGCGAGAAGGAAATGGCGCCCAGCGAACCTCGAAGGGCGGGCCAGAGCGGGCGATGACGCGGAACACGCCAGACCGAACCACGCCTCCCCCCCGGAGAGCGCGAAGCTAGAAGGCGCGCAGCCAATCAGGAGAGAATGTAGATACGTCAGCATCACTTCAGAGAAGAAGTCTGACGAAGTGAGTAAGGAAATTTGAAAAACGCCGTAGCTTCTCCAAACCGTGCTGCTGTATGCGCCTAGAGCACAGTAAAACGCTGCAGTCAGTTTAAAAATAAGCAAGTGAAACGCGCTCTGACACCCAGTAGCGGTAAGCGTCTAACGTGTACTTAGGGCAAGGAGTACACACAGCCCCCCCCTCTTTTTCCCCCCACTAACGGGGGAATCTGGGAAGGAAGGTGACCCGAATAGAGGGTTCACCGTTAGATGGGGCATGGGGGCACTAGTGCAGGAGGGGCATCCACAGAAGGCTCACCATTCGCCTTAACCGCCTACCCTATGGAGGGGGATTGCGGTGGAGACTAGCTCCGTAAGCACACTAGGTGCTGCCTACCTTCACCCGACCAACGCAGCCCAGGCTGGGAGGCATATTCTTTAAGGCATATTCTTTACAAGAAGGACGGGTGGAAATAGTCCCGCAGGGCCTCGGGCTGTAAAGCCCCGCTCGCCTGCGAGAGCGTGATACTTCATGTCTTCGCAGTTCCAGCACTGCAGAGAAATCTGGGGATTTGTGGGAGGTCCCTCGGTATATGAAGGGCCGGGAGGAGCTTGTTTTCTACATGTCTGCAGTGCACGGGCCGGGGGCGGAGGATTACCCACATGTTATTACTACTACTGGAGCAGGACGTGCTGTATGCTTAGAATAAGTTGTTTTTACTGATCCTGCCACCTGTTCTCTGCTTGGAACTGCACTGCTGATCATCTGAGAGTTCAGATGCTGATCTTTGGACCTGAGGCTGCTCATCTGTCTTCCGCATTACAGGTCAGAACTTACCTTCTATGAGGGGGAATGTTCAGGTCTCATGCAATTTCTTCATTATGGGATGGAGTTTTTGAAGCAAGCCTTGACGGATGCTTCAAACATTCGCACCCTTGCTGTGACGTACCATCTGGTTTAAGCAACGGTCGGGATCGATTTCTAAGCAGAACCTGACAACACCTGAATATGTTTGTTAAGAATGTGACAGGAGGTAAGTCCACCAAGCTTCTGCAGAGGTGGAGAGATAGACCTTCCATTAAGAAAGTCTCCCTCCTTTTGGCCTTTTGCAGGTCACAAGCGAACAGCTGCGCCAGGACACAAAGTTCCGGCGTCCTTTCCAGCGTAGCAAATGGAAGCCCAACACCAAGCCCCATCAAGCATTAAGGGATGCCCCCTCTGCCTCTTCATGGAGGTGGGGCTAGCCCCGACCTCGGAAGCCTGTGTCAGGGAGGTGGTATCCTCTGGGTACAAAATCGAATTCCATTCCTTTCCACCTTAAAGTTGTTTTTTTCCTTCCCATCAAGCTACAAGCACCACCATCCTGCAGAGAGTGTTGGCACGTCTCATTTCCATGGGGTGATTCAGGCGGATTTTACTCCAAACCTTTTTGTTCCCAAAAAGGATGGTTCGGTAAGACCGGTCCTTGATCTAAAGAAGCTCAACGCCTTCATCTGGACCACAGAGTTTTGAATGGAATCAATCAGGTCAGGTACTGTCCCTGGGCCTAGTAGACTATCTGACGTCTGTAGACTTCCAGGACTCATACCTGCATGTTCTGATTTTCCCTTCCCATTAGAGCTTCCTCAGATTTGCATTAGGGAAACATCACTTTCAATTCGTGGCTCTGCCATTCGGCCTGGCTACAGCACCAAAGTTGTTCACCAAGATTCTGGTAGTAGTCATGGCGGTGCTTCATAAAAAAAAAAAAAAAACATACGCATCATACCCTTTCTCAGCGACCACCTGATTCGAGTGTCATCTTTCCTGGAGGCTCAGAGGGATCTCACCAAAGTGATCTCCACGCTGGTACGATTTGGTTGGATACTAAACGGGGACAAGTCCCAGCTGACACCATCCAGATCTGTCATGTTTCTGGGGATGCAGCTGGATACAGAAAGGGTAGCAATGTTTATCCCACAGGACAAGTTGTAATGCCTCCGCTTGATGATCGGGGACATTTTGTCCCTCCCCAACCTTCAGACAGTGCATAAGGGTCATAGGTCTGATGGTGTTAGCAATGGAAGCAGTGCCCTGCACAGTTTCATCTTCGGCCCCTCCAGCTGGCAGTTCTTTCTACCTGAACAAGTCTCAGGACTCATTGGACCAACACTGCTCTTGTCAGTTGAAGCCAAGGACAATCTTCATTGGTGGATGTCTTCACCTCAGATCCCTAGATAGAGTTGAACAGTAGTTACGACAGATGCCAGTCTGAGGGGATAGGGTAGAGTGCTGCACGTCCAGACAGTCAAGGATTGTTGGACCCTACAGGAGACTAAGCCTCCAATCAAAATAGGGCCATTCGTCTGTCTCTCTACCACAGTGTGTTCCAGTACTGGCGTTATTGCAGGTCTGCATAATGTCGGACAATGCCACAGTGGTCGCATACATCAACCACCAAGGTGGCACACGCAGCAGAGCAGCCATGGCGGAAGTTCATGTGATACGGGAATGGGCAAAACCCATTCTGGCATTATCGGCAGTGAATGTCCAAGAGGATTTTCTAAGCTGGTAGGAGGTCCAGCCCGGTGAATGTGGATTGTCCCAATCGGTTTTCTGCATAATCTGTCACAGGTGGGGCACACCAGAGGGGGACTTCTTTGCTTCTTGCCTCAACAAGAAGGTCGACTGCCTTGTGGTGAGAACACACGATCCACAAGCTCTGGCGGTCGACACACTGGTCATCTCAGGGCACCAGCTTGGCTTGGTCTGTCTTTCCACCCCTTCCACTTTTGCCCAGGGTGGTAAAGAAGATCAAGCAGGAACAAGTGCCGGCCATCCTAGTTGCCCCCAACTGGCCGCACAAACCATAGTACGCTGAGGGGATATGGATGGTGGTGGAACCTCCTTTCCATGTTCCCGACCTGCCAGATCTGCTGTATCTGGGACAGCTATGTAACACCGGCCTGGAATTTGCGGTCACCAGCTTTAACAGCATGGTTGTTGAGACCTTAGTCTTCCGAGCGGGGGCTTTTGGGCATGGTGATCCGTACTCTTATCAAAAAAAAAGCTTCATCTGCCAAGGTCCATCACTGGACTTGGGGAGGGGGGGGTGTATCTTCATTGGTGTGAGAGTAACTGGTACCTGGTTTGCTCTTGCTGGTAATGAGCCTTGCACTCATTACTCTAAAGGGTCAAGTCTCTGCATTGTCGATTCTCTTTCAAAGGCCCCTCGCAGAATTTTCATTGGTGAAGATATTTATGAAGGCAGTGGCTCATGTCGGGGGGACCCCCCTTCAAGGCACCAGTTCCACAATGGGACCTTAACCTTGTTCTCTCAAGGTTTTGGGCATCTTCCTTTGAGCCCATGTCAGAGCCTCCTCTGTCTATCTTTTCACAGAAGGCCTTTATAGTGGCCATAACATCTGTCTGCCAGGTATCCGACCTGGCAGCACTGTCCGTCAAATCACCCTACCTTTTTTTTCACACCCGCCTTGGCCATCTTGGAGCCACGAGAATGGCGGGAACCCCTTCCAGGGCCAGCTTTCGCAAAACCTTGCCTAGCATGGGAATCGGAGGAAACAGATAAAGGAACCCCAGGTCCCCCCAGCTCAGAGACATGGCATCCACCGCCAGAGCCAGAGGATCCTGAGAGAGCGACACGAATGTCGTAAGCTTGTAATTGTGACGAAGTGTCCCCCACCAGAGACAAAGAGACCGAAACACCTTGGGATCGAGAGACCATTCCCCCCGGCGGGAAGAGCACCTGCTCAGAAAGTCCGCCTCCGTGATTTCCACTCCCGGAATGTACACTGCCGAGATGCAAGGGACATGGATCTCCGCCCAGGCTAGGATCTAGACACCTCTCTGAGGGCACTCTGAGTGCGAGTCCCTCCCTGGTGATTGATGTAAGCAACCGCCCTCCGATTGTCTGACCGAACCTGAACCGGCAAACCCTGTAAATGCTGTGTCAAGTGAGACAGAACCAACCTGATGGCTTTCAGCTCCAGAACGTTGATGGGCAAGTGGGCCTCCTGAGGGCCCCACCGCCCCCGGAACTGAAGATCCTTCCAGAAAACTCCCCATCCCGACAAACTGGCGTCCGTGGTGACAGTCTTCCAAAGAGGCATCAGAAAAGACCTGCCCCTCAAGAGATTGGCCGAGACCATCCACCACTGAAGAGACTGCCGAACCCAGGAGGACATCTGGAAGGGCCGATCTAACGACCTCGGTCGCCGGTCCCAAGACGCCAACAGATGAAGCTGAAGCGTCCTCGTGTGAAACTGAGCAAAGGGAACTGCCTCGAAGGTGGCTACCATCAACCCCACCCGTCTCAACCCTAACCGGATGGACGGGCGAGGATTGGAGATAAGAAGCTGTGCCAATTCCTGAATCAAGAGAACCTTAGGCTGAGGCAGAAACACTCTGTGTTGACAAGAATCCAAGGACATTCCCAGGAAGGAAACCACCCTGGCCGGAGTGAGGGAGGACTTGGGATAGTTGATCACCCAGCCGAAACTCTCCAGAGTGGACACCACCGCCCTGGTGTCCGTCTCCGATTGACAGAAGGAAGGAGCCATGATGAGAAGGTCGCCCAGATAAGGCACGATGCGAATCCCCTGAGCCCTGAGAAGGGCCATCACTCCGGCCAGCACCTTGGTGAACACCCTTGGAGCCGAGGTAAGGCCAAACGGAAGAGCCACAAATGAAAATGCATCTTCCACCACGAAACGAAGAAACCTTTGATGAGCCGGAAAGATAGGAACATGAAAGTAAGCATCCTTGATGTCTATGGACGTCATGAAGTCCCCCTGCCGAAGAGAAGGGAAGAGCGCAGAGTTTCCATGCGAAATTTCCGGGGACGTATAAACCTGTTGAGGAACTTCAGATCCAGGATGGGACGCACCGATCCATCTTTCTTGGGCACTGTGAAGAGGTTGGAATAATACCCGAGGCCCACATCCGAGGGAGGAACCGGGCAGATGACTGCCATGTCCAGAAGATTCCTTACCGCCGCCAGGAGCTCCTGCGCGGCCAAAAGATCGGTGGACACCCGAGCCCTGAAAAACCTTGAAGGAGGTCGAGACTCTAACTCCAGTTTGTAACCGGACAACACCACCTCCCAGACCCATCTGTCCGGGACCGCCTGGTCCCAAATCTGGGAGAAGTGTCGCAACCGTCCCCCCACCCGCACGGGTGAGGGCGCCCCCTCATTGCTGAGCAGGCTTGGCAGCGGGCTTGGCACCCCAGGAGTGACCGGGACAGCCACGGCCTCTCCCCCGGTTCCAACCTGCCCCTCTGGCAGCTGGAAAAGGAGGCCCCCCCCTGCCCGTTCTGGCTCCCCGAAAGGAGGGACTAAAAGAAGCCGCTCCCCGAAAGGAGCGACGTGGCTTCTTGCGTTGAGGCAACTTACCCCCCTTGGCAACCGAATCCAGTTTGTCGCCAAACAGGCGCAAACCCAAGAAGGGAAGAGACTCACACTGCTTGAGAGAAGTAAACTCATCACAGGAGGGATCAAGGCCCGCGTACAAATCCCTAACAATGGACCTGACAGCCAATAACAAAAGCGCCGAAGCACAAATCGGCCGCAAGGCCGAACCAGCACTGATGAAACCATGGCGATCCAACTGATCGATCCGACGATCCTCACCATCCTTAATGGTAGTAGTGTCAGGAGAGTGCAACACAGCCGTGTTAGAGAGCCCCAACACCTGGGCATCAACCGCAGGGGGAACAGACCAACATTTTTCCAAGTCCTCCGGAAAGGGATACCACTTATCCCAACCAGGAGGGACCAACAAGGCGCGTAGGCTGTGCCCATTCCCTAAGGACAACCCTCTCAAAAAGTTGTTGCCTGGGAAACACCAAACGCGGCTTGGGCACATCAAACAACTCGCCCTTTGGCGGGGGGAGCACCGCAGGTGGATCCAAAGCCAAAATTTCAAACATTTGGGCCAAAATAGAGGGAGTGTCAAGAGACACCCCCGCAGCCTGATCGCCAGCAGTACCAAACAAATGCTGGTAGCCAGGCTCGTCCGACTCCTCGAAGAGCTCCCCCTCCTCAGCCGGGGGACAATCGGACCAATCCAAAACTTCCAACACCTCATCCTCCGGATCCGGCGATGCCGGAGAAAGGTGCTTCCGCTTAACCGTAGCCTTCTGAGCTACCGCAGCGGAAAACATCTTCTCGAGGCTGGCCAATCATGCGCACCCCTCGGATTGCGAATCCCCACCTATGACCACGTCACACGGGGTCCGGAATAGGCGTGGGGGGGTAGGAGATGACTGAGGTTGAGAAGAGCCAGAAGCCGGAGTGCCGGACTGGCGCGCAATGTTCTGCTGAGCACATGGAATGCATAATATAACATCATCCCCGAGGAGCGGAGCCCCACAACCCCCACACAGCCTGGATTGCCCCGAAGAGCCATTTCCGGTATTAGTGGAAGCCTCCATAGGGTGAAATTGTGGTATTCGCAATAACCCAGGGATTTACGCAGTATGCACCCCGGGATGCCCCTTTTACATGTCCCTGGAGTGGGAGGATTTTAGCCCAATATAAGAAATAAGGCCAGCAAGCCAGTTATGTTATGACTGGGAGACCCCTTTTAACATGGGTATCCCAGGATCTGTAAGGGAAAAGGACCGCAGTCAATCCCAGTGTAAGGAAAAAAGAGCACTAACACAGTGACAAGGAGCATGAACTAACCAAGCAGGCAAAACAATCATGCACTCACTTCTTACACATGATGCATTAAAAGGTACCAAAACCTATATAGGTAAATATATATATATATATATATATATATATATATACTGTATAATAATACCCGAGGCCCACATCCGAGGGAGGAACCGGGCAGATGACTGCCATGTCCAGAAGATTCCTTACCGCCGCCAGGAGCTCCTGCGCGGCCAAAAGATCGGTGGACACCCGAGCCCTGAAAAACCTTGAAGGAGGTCGAGACTCTAACTCCAGTTTGTAACCGGACAACACCACCTCCCAGACCCATCTGTCCGGGACCGCCTGGTCCCAAATCTGGGAGAAGTGTCGCAACCGTCCCCCCACCCGCACGGGTGAGGGCGCCCCCTCATTGCTGAGCAGGCTTGGCAGCGGGCTTGGCACCCCAGGAGTGACCGGGACAGCCACGGCCTCTCCCCCGGTTCCAACCTGCCCCTCTGGCAGCTGGAAAAGGAGGCCCCCCCCTGCCCGTTCTGGCTCCCCGAAAGGAGGGACTAAAAGAAGCCGCTCCCCGAAAGGAGCGACGTGGCTTCTTGCGTTGAGGCAACTTACCCCCCTTGGCAACCGAATCCAGTTTGTCGCCAAACAGGCGCAAACCCAAGAAGGGAAGAGACTCACACTGCTTGAGAGAAGTAAACTCATCACAGGAGGGATCAAGGCCCGCGTACAAATCCCTAACAATGGACCTGACAGCCAATAACAAAAGCGCCGAAGCACAAATCGGCCGCAAGGCCGAACCAGCACTGATGAAACCATGGCGATCCAACTGATCGATCCGACGATCCTCACCATCCTTAATGGTAGTAGTGTCAGGAGAGTGCAACACAGCCGTGTTAGAGAGCCCCAACACCTGGGCATCAACCGCAGGGGGAACAGACCAACATTTTTCCAAGTCCTCCGGAAAGGGATACCACTTATCCCAACCAGGAGGGACCAACAAGGCGCGTAGGCTGTGCCCATTCCCTAAGGACAACCCTCTCAAAAAGTTGTTGCCTGGGAAACACCAAACGCGGCTTGGGCACATCAAACAACTCGCCCTTTGGCGGGGGGAGCACCGCAGGTGGATCCAAAGCCAAAATTTCAAACATTTGGGCCAAAATAGAGGGAGTGTCAAGAGACACCCCCGCAGCCTGATCGCCAGCAGTACCAAACAAATGCTGGTAGCCAGGCTCGTCCGACTCCTCGAAGAGCTCCCCCTCCTCAGCCGGGGGACAATCGGACCAATCCAAAACTTCCAACACCTCATCCTCCGGATCCGGCGATGCCGGAGAAAGGTGCTTCCGCTTAACCGTAGCCTTCTGAGCTACCGCAGCGGAAAACATCTTCTCGAGGCTGGCCAATCATGCGCACCCCTCGGATTGCGAATCCCCACCTATGACCACGTCACACGGGGTCCGGAATAGGCGTGGGGGGGTAGGAGATGACTGAGGTTGAGAAGAGCCAGAAGCCGGAGTGCCGGACTGGCGCGCAATGTTCTGCTGAGCACATGGAATGCATAATATAACATCATCCCCGAGGAGCGGAGCCCCACAACCCCCACACAGCCTGGATTGCCCCGAAGAGCCATTTCCGGTATTAGTGGAAGCCTCCATAGGGTGAAATTGTGGTATTCGCAATAACCCAGGGATTTACGCAGTATGCACCCCGGGATGCCCCTTTTACATGTCCCTGGAGTGGGAGGATTTTAGCCCAATATAAGAAATAAGGCCAGCAAGCCAGTTATGTTATGACTGGGAGACCCCTTTTAACATGGGTATCCCAGGATCTGTAAGGGAAAAGGACCGCAGTCAATCCCAGTGTAAGGAAAAAAGAGCACTAACACAGTGACAAGGAGCATGAACTAACCAAGCAGGCAAAACAATCATGCACTCACTTCTTACACATGATGCATTAAAAGGTACCAAAACCTATATAGGTAAATATATATATATATATATATATATATATATACTGTATAATAATACCCGAGGCCCACATCCGAGGGAGGAACCGGGCAGATGACTGCCATGTCCAGAAGATTCCTTACCGCCGCCAGGAGCTCCTGCGCGGCCAAAAGATCGGTGGACACCCGAGCCCTGAAAAACCTTGAAGGAGGTCGAGACTCTAACTCCAGTTTGTAACCGGACAACACCACCTCCCAGACCCATCTGTCCGGGACCGCCTGGTCCCAAATCTGGGAGAAGTGTCGCAACCGTCCCCCCACCCGCACGGGTGAGGGCGCCCCCTCATTGCTGAGCAGGCTTGGCAGCGGGCTTGGCACCCCAGGAGTGACCGGGACAGCCACGGCCTCTCCCCCGGTTCCAACCTGCCCCTCTGGCAGCTGGAAAAGGAGGCCCCCCCCTGCCCGTTCTGGCTCCCCGAAAGGAGGGACTAAAAGAAGCCGCTCCCCGAAAGGAGCGACGTGGCTTCTTGCGTTGAGGCAACTTACCCCCCTTGGCAACCGAATCCAGTTTGTCGCCAAACAGGCGCAAACCCAAGAAGGGAAGAGACTCACACTGCTTGAGAGAAGTAAACTCATCACAGGAGGGATCAAGGCCCGCGTACAAATCCCTAACAATGGACCTGACAGCCAATAACAAAAGCGCCGAAGCACAAATCGGCCGCAAGGCCGAACCAGCACTGATGAAACCATGGCGATCCAACTGATCGATCCGACGATCCTCACCATCCTTAATGGTAGTAGTGTCAGGAGAGTGCAACACAGCCGTGTTAGAGAGCCCCAACACCTGGGCATCAACCGCAGGGGGAACAGACCAACATTTTTCCAAGTCCTCCGGAAAGGGATACCACTTATCCCAACCAGGAGGGACCAACAAGGCGCGTAGGCTGTGCCCATTCCCTAAGGACAACCCTCTCAAAAAGTTGTTGCCTGGGAAACACCAAACGCGGCTTGGGCACATCAAACAACTCGCCCTTTGGCGGGGGAGCACCGCAGGTGGATCCAAAGCCAAAATTTCAAACATTTGGGCCAAAATAGAGGGAGTGTCAAGAGACACCCCCGCAGCCTGATCGCCAGCAGTACCAAACAAATGCTGGTAGCCAGGCTCGTCCGACTCCTCGAAGAGCTCCCCCTCCTCAGCCGGGGGACAATCGGACCAATCCAAAACTTCCAACACCTCATCCTCCGGATCCGGCGATGCCGGAGAAAGGTGCTTCCGCTTAACCGTAGCCTTCTGAGCTACCGCAGCGGAAAACATCTTCTCGAGGCTGGCCAATCATGCGCACCCCTCGGATTGCGAATCCCCACCTATGACCACGTCACACGGGGTCCGGAATAGGCGTGGGGGGGTAGGAGATGACTGAGGTTGAGAAGAGCCAGAAGCCGGAGTGCCGGACTGGCGCGCAATGTTCTGCTGAGCACATGGAATGCATAATATAACATCATCCCCGAGGAGCGGAGCCCCACAACCCCCACACAGCCTGGATTGCCCCGAAGAGCCATTTCCGGTATTAGTGGAAGCCTCCATAGGGTGAAATTGTGGTATTCGCAATAACCCAGGGATTTACGCAGTATGCACCCCGGGATGCCCCTTTTACATGTCCCTGGAGTGGGAGGATTTTAGCCCAATATAAGAAATAAGGCCAGCAAGCCAGTTATGTTATGACTGGGAGACCCCTTTTAACATGGGTATCCCAGGATCTGTAAGGGAAAAGGACCGCAGTCAATCCCAGTGTAAGGAAAAAAGAGCACTAACACAGTGACAAGGAGCATGAACTAACCAAGCAGGCAAAACAATCATGCACTCACTTCTTACACATGATGCATTAAAAGGTACCAAAACCTATATAGGTAAATATATATATATATATATATATATATATATATATATAGTATGTAATGCATACAATACAAGCACAGACCCAAAGCCTGAGGACAACCAGCCCGTGGGACTGGTCCCTACATGAATAAGCACATAAACCTTAAGTGGCCCCAAGGTAGGTTACTCTAGTATATAACACATCATTTCAGTTCAAAACTAAAGCAACATTATGAAGTTGCCACTACAGCCATCACTACTCCAGAAAGGAAGTAATCCTCCTTTCGTTATATAGGACTCAGGACAGCTAGCTTGCATCTGACAACAAACGTGTGACAGAGAAATGCACCAATAATGGCGGCCTGCCAGCACCTCGAGACCGTAACCAGCGCGAGAGGGAGAAGAAGAAGGGCGGGCCGGGCACAATGCGCGAAGCGCTCCGGCCCCGCCCCCCCCCCTCCGGAGACCCGTACAGCGCGGGCCCACGACACCAGAAACCACGGCCCGCAAAATGGCGGCGCCGCCAGCGCTATAGACGGGCGCCTGGCAGGCGCCCTGACCTAAACAGTTGCACAAGCACCACAGAGACAAAAAGCCACTCATACAAGGACCCCCAGCAGAAAAGCAGACACGCACCCACACACAGCAGCGCAAAGCCCCGCCCTCCGCCAGAAGTCACGCATTCACCAAAACACACGAAGTAAGAGCACCCCACATAAAGCCCCCTATCCCCACGCAAGGGACAGAGCGGGGATAAGGTAAGCTAAGGGGATAACCGGGACGGGGCATCCCAAATCCGGATCACCGGGCCGGATCGTCGCATTGCCCCACGCATGGGGTCTAGCGGAGGAGATAAGCTCCTAGGCACCATGAGGTGCCATCTACCTTTGCCCAGCCAGCAGCCTAGGCTGGGAGGCTTCCGGAATGTAACACTAAGGGCATACAAAAAATGACTGGGCAGAAATAGACCATGGGGGGGTGCCGGGGTTTTAACCCGGCTACCTGCAAGCAGGAGACTTCTTTCTTCTGTCTTGTCGCCATCTTGCAGAGAAGAACACTGGGAGATAAGTGGGAGGTCCCAGGTATTATGGATCAGGAGGGGCTCGTTTTTTTCAAGACTTCTCTGCAACGTCGCCACCTGCTGGTGGGGTAACCCAAGTGTAATCATTAATGTTTTGAAGCGGGGTGTGTGACATACTTAGAATACCCTCCAGATGCCCAGATCCACTCCACGTTTCTCCCGAGCCCTCGTCGCGTCTCTTTGCTGCAGTCACATCCCCGCACACCTCTAGCAGTCTGCGCCTCGCCTTTCTGAATGAGCAGTGTGGGCACGTCCAGGCTGCAAGGTGAGCGGGGGATGCGGCTGGCGTTGCACTTGGCTCCCTTCGGTGCTGCCTGGATGCTTAGCTGTCCAGGTGGCGCCGAAGCGAGCCGAGTGACAGTAAGCGCGCTGATTGGCTGAGCTGCACACTCACTTTTAGCTTAAGCCTGCTCCTGTGCGTGGGAGTGACTGAAGGGGAGTTGATCGGGTGACCTGGGGAAGCACACACATCGAGGGATCCCAATTTGGGATGCCGCCGCATGGAGGAACAACACACGAGGAAATGAAATTCCTATGTGTTGTTCCTTTTTAAAGAGGACTGAAATCAGACTAGCAGTATGGTTACTCACGCACAGGCATCCTGATTTGGGATGCCCTACTATATGAAATCCTTCTGATCACTTTTTAAACAAACCTCACCGGCTATCCCACATATGATCAGTGGCATCTCCTGCACCCCTCTAGTCTGTGCGTGCCCTTGTCGTAAACTAACGGCTGGCACGGCCATAAAGGGATACTCCCACCGAGCATGATACCCAAATTGGGATGCCCTAGGGGTACAGACCAAAACATAGGACAGTAAAAGTTCTGGGTTTTGGCCCACTTTAAACCGGACCTTCACCATGATTTTAAAGTTTTGAAGTTATTTTGAAGTTTTTAATCACTTACTTATTATTCTTTCCCCCATTGGGCCCCCAGGATTTTCACTATCCTGGGTTTTGGTCCACTTCCACGGGGCACCCCGATTGCCCCACTGCATGAAAACCCCCAGAAAGCCCAATAAAACTCACCTCACCCAGCTCCTACAGCGCATGCGCGGCTGCTCGTCCAATCAGTGCGCTCGTAGCCGCTGTGGTATGCACGTACAAGCGCCGTCCAACCACAGTGGCTCCGAGCACGCTGGCAGCCGCATCTCACGCTTCCCTCTAACAGGGAGCATGCCCGTACCCTGCTAGAGAGAAGTGCGAGATGCGGCCGCGTATGCGCCATTGGATCGGGATCCAGGTAAGGTTTCTGGGCATCTGGGGGATTTTCACACAGTGGGGCATCGCAATATTGGATGCCCCGTGGGGAGGGATCGGATCGGCGATTCCCGGGCCGATCCGCTTGGCGGATTTGGTCCACTTTAAGGACTTTAGGATATGGGCGCCGCCATCTTGACTCAGAAGCATCACACTTACTGAGGAAAGGAGAGTGGGATAAAGTACAGGGGGGCGCGTTATAGCTGTGCTTTGCTCAGACAGAGCAGAGCTGGGGTCAGGAAAAGGTCAGCAGTCCCAGAACGCAGAGCAGCACAGTCAGAAGACACTTCCTGTTTGCAGGCTGCCTGATGTTCCATGAGCCGCCATCTTGGATGTTTAAAGTGGACCAACACCCAGGATTTTGATTATCCTGGGTTTTGTTCCACTTCGGCGGGGCACCCCGATCGGGGGTGCCCCGCAGTGTGAAACCCCCCAGAAACCCCGAAAAACTCACCTCTCCTCGCTCCCACGTTACCGCTGCTGCCAATCCCCGCCGACGGACAAGCGGGAGGCAGCGACGGACAAGAGAGCGCGTCCGCCGCCGCCTCCCGCGGGTCACTCTTACAGGGCGCGCGCCGGCCATTCACAAACGGCTGGCCCGGGTGCACGTCCTGCTACAGGGACGCGCGGGAGGCGGCGGCGGGCGCTGCTGGATCGTGGATAAGGTAGGGATTTAGGGGTTTCTGGGGGGTTTCACACAGCGGGTGCCCCGCAGTCAGGGATCTGATCGGTCCGGGAATCTTATAGATTCCCGGGCCGATCATGGGAGGGTGTTGGTCCACTTTAAAGGCTCATAACATGCAGTGGATGCAGGTAGGATGATTTGTAATGTGAGCAATCTGTATGTACAGGGTGTGGGAAACATATAAGATAGGCTCTTATTCAGGGTGAAGGTCCGCTTTAATGCCTTTTAGGCACACCCCCTCATTTTTCAGGGTGGGAAAGAGGGACATTTGTTAAATTAGGCCACGCCCCCTCATTGAGGGAGGGATAGAATATAGGATGGAACAGTTGCAATAGCAACACTTTGAATTGCCAAATGTATCATTTATGGAGGTAGATCTGTATGTTACACCTCAAAGAGGGACAAATGAGAACAACGAGGGACAGGCGGGCATAGACTCAAAAGAGGGACAGTCGGGAGGTATACCTCTTTCTTGTAGGATTTGGGGTGGAGGGAAATAACGACACAACCAATCGCAAGAACAGAAGCCGCCTCCGCCAGTCGGACGGGGGGGAGGGAACTTCCTAGGTCACATGACACACTGGTAGCGGCCTCACGCGATAGCTCTGCTGAAGAATGGCACATAGCGCATGCGTAACAGGTTGGACCTATAAAAGCCGCGGGGCGAGGCGCTATCTCTCTCTTTGTATTGTGCGGCGGAGACGCATGTGTATTGCGATGGTGAGGTCCGGGGCGGGCGGCACAATGACCGAGCAGGCCTGCGCGTTGTGGAGGGGTAGCAGGTGAGTTCGGCTGACTGTGGCGTGTTAGCGGGCCCGTGCGCGATTTTTAGCGGAAATTAGCGTTCCGACTCAGCCGTGGTTCAGTTACGTGATGTCCTTCGCACAATGTGACGGTCATGAGCTTTTCCGTAGAACAAGGAAGGGTTCCATCCTCCCTCCCCTAATGGTAACATATCAGAAGTTTTCATGTGATTGGTGGCGTACAACCTAATGCCTAAAGTGGAATCAAACCCAAGTTGTTTAGTCCACTTATGAGGCATCCTAATTTGTGTTGTGTGACGCCATCTTGGATGCCCTGGAATTTTGCTGTAGTCCTAAATAGAAATTGCTGGCTCTTCTCTAATCGGCATGGATTGTTTGGAATGCAAATGTGACTTTCCCAGGTATTTTTTTGTCCCTCTGAGGCACTGTTGGAAACACTGAGGCCCTGTAAAACTCACCTGTTCTTGCTTCAATGGTGCATGGAAGGGTGTCGTCCAATGAGAGCCGACCATTGGGGCTTTCACTTCGCAGGCAGCTCTCGATTGGCTGGAACGGGGGCATGTGCCCAACACGGGTTGCGACAGCGCACCTATTCTATTGTAAGCAATGAGCCATCTCCTGACTACATCAGTCATAGTGGGCAGATCTCATTGAATGAGAACTCACATAATGTCGTTGGAGTGGGAAAAGGTGAGGCCTTATGGGCAAACTGGGTGGTTGCATATAGGGATGAGCGAACTGGTTTGGACGAACCGGAATTTGCTCAGAATTTCAGGGAAAATTCGATTTGGCACGGACCCGAATTCTTTTTTTGTTTTTTTTTTTGGTTCGTGCCGATTGAATTTTCCCTGAAATAAAAAAAAAAAATGCCGGCATGGTGGGAGCGGGCAGGCCGGCTACGCCTGTCAGCCGGCCGCCGCCGGCCTGCCCGCTCCCACCATGCCGGCATTTTTTTTAAAAAGCAAACCCTTGCCTGCATGGAGGCCGGCACCGCTCTCAGGCGCCCTCTGACGTGTCCTCTGATGACAGCTGAGAGCGGCGCCGGCCTCCACGCTCCGACCATGCAGGTAAGTGTTTGCTTTTTAAAAAAATGCCGGCATGGTGGGGGCAGGCCGGCGGCGGCCCGCTGACAGGCGTGGCTGGCCTGCCCGCTCCCACCATGCCGGCATTTTTTTTCAGGTGAGCGATTCGTGAAAGTTCGATTCGGGCGAACCCGAATTTCTTGGGGAAATTCGGCGAATTGCCCGAATCAAACTTTCAAGGAGTTCGCTCATCTCTAGTTGCATACAAGGGGGCACTCTGATTTGGGATGCCCTGAGGAAAAGCCGTCAATACTGAAATCTTTTAGATTCCTGGCAGCTGATGGGTCTTTGCTGTAAGTGAACCAAAACCAGCATTCCTGCAACCAATGTGCCGAGTCTTCTCCAAACAGAATGGATTGCTGTGTGTTTTAAACAAAATCTGGGAATTTGACTTTACTGTTTTTTTTCCCCAGGGCGTTTCAAGCATTGAAGTCAGGTGCCCCCAGGAAATGGACCAACACCCAGGATAGTCAAACTTTTGACTATCTTGGGTTTTGGCTCACTTTAAAGAGGTATTGGAGTTAATAAATCTCCCCAAACCTGGCTTGCTAGCCCAGCTCCCCCTCTGATTAAAAAAAAAATTAGCATTTTAAAACCTACTTGTCCGATCGCATTGTGTGCTGTCTATCAGGCAGCACTATCTTGTCAAGCCCCTCAAATCTTGTGCATGCGCAGTGTCATTGCATAGGCTGCAATGACACTCGGAGCAGATCTCGCAAGATTTGAGCGGCGCGGGACATTTGAAGAGCAGACGAAAAGGAGTACGGCTAAAGCTGCAGCCCTCACTCGGCGACGGCCAAGGGGGGTGAAAAGGGGCCAGGAATGTTGCCGAATGTCTGCGTTTTAGATGATGGTATCCATAAGGCAGTGGGGGATGTTTACAGAGTAACACCAGAGTAGTAGTAAGTTGTTGTACCGTGTTAGCCATCGATGTAAGCAGGAAATCCAAGGTTAAGGTAATACCATTTATTGGCTAACTCATTTAGATTGAAAATGCAAGCTTTCGAAGCTGTTCAAGCTTCTTCTTCAGGCATAATCCAGAGTAACACCAGAAAAATTCTGATTCTCTTTAAAGTGGACCAACACCCAGGATTTTGACTATCCTGGGTCTTGGTCCACTTCGGTGGGGCACCCCCGATCGGGGTGCCCTGCTGTGTGAAACCCCCCGAACCCCCCAAAAAACTCACCTCTCCCAGCGCCAACGGACAAGCCGCAGACAAGCGGCTCCTCCGCCGCTGCCTCCCGCGCGTCACTCTTGACGCGCGCGTGCCCCGGCCGGAGTGCGCACGTCTAGAGGGGCGCAAGGGCGGTGGTAAGGAGTTTGGGGGGGTTTCACCCCACGGGACATCCCGATCTCGGATGTCCCGCGGGGAGGGAGGTGATCGGCCCGGGAATCTTATAGATTCCCGGGCCGATCAACCGTGGGTGTTGGTCCACTTTAAGCTGATTGGGAGGCTTCCAGTGTTGTACACCCCTCCCACAGGTTGGAGTGGTTGTCTGGCAATGCCTCTAGTATGTCAGACCAACCCCTTTTCAGGGCAGAAGGGTTAGCATGATGTTACAGGCTGATGTACATGATGACCATTTTTTTCCCCGTCTGATCGGCAATGCTGATTGGTGGATCTTTAAAAGCCAGATGTGTCTGAAACATCAGCCGTTACCCATCATGCTGTTATCTAGCAACTAGGGTGCAGCCCAGCCCTTGCTTTATGGAGAAATGGTCACTATATTACTAACCCTGCTCTCCTTCCTATTGACAGGAAATGGTGTGTACCTTGATGACCAGAAATGGTGGCACGATCTGATTGGAAGGACTCTCTACTGTGACAGGTATGTCCCCCACCTCCTGACCATGCTGAGACTTGTAGCACCACCTCACTGCTTCCTGTGATGACTATTTTTTCCCCGGCAGATCGGCCATGTTGATTATTGCATGTAATAAGCCAGTGTTGTCTGATGTCAGTGAGTGTTTTATAATAATTTCCATTATGTTCACTGCTAGGGTTGACGTTAATGTTTTCTTGCAGGGATGGAGTGTCTGTATTGAATAGGAGGTCTTTAACGTCTGAATAAAGTTGACTGGTAAGTTCACATTGGATCTCTGTTATGTAGGGACTTGTAGTTCCTCAGACAGGTGGAGGCCTCAGACATGTGATGATGTAACTTTTTTCCCCAACAGAACGTTCATGGTGACAGTGACTTTTTTATAAGCCAGAGTTGTCTGATGTGTTGGTGCGCCGCCGGTCCCGGTGCACCCCAGCATGGTGTGTGGGGAACTTGTTGCTTATTGTAACAGGCTGTTTTGTTTACAGGGCTCCTTGGGATGCACTGGCCTGGATGTTGGGTTCCTGTGTCTGGAGTGGCAGGTATGTCTGTTTTTTGTGAAATTGGTAACTAGGTGCTCCCCTGATCTGCTGCTGTAGGTGATGACCATATTTTTTCCCCGGCAGAGCGATCATGTTGACAATGACAGTGCTAAAGCCAGATATGTCTGATACAGAGCAGCAGGGGGTGCTGTATATAGATCAGCAGCATGTTTCTAAACACCACAGACTAATGGTGCTTTAAAAATACTCCACATTGCTGCTCATACGCATGTGGTGGTTATAGCAGGCCGGCATGTATAGAGGCTGGATGGTGCTTTTGCTAGCATATGGCCATAGTGTACATTGAGTGGCTGATCCTAGTCCTTGTGTGCAGTGAAGCTAACTTGTTTTTTTCTTTTCTTTCAGGGATTGGTGTGGTGCTCGTGAAGGTCTAATTGGTCCATTATTTTATTTAAATAAAATTATTTTGCATTCAATTTGCTCAGTTTTCTTCTGTCTTGGTGGGATGAGGGGAGTTTTATGGCTGCTGTGGGAGGAGCCTTAAAGTGGGCCAAGTGTCAGATGACTGTTTAACTCTTCCCTGGGGCATTAGGCCCTTTAAGATGGGGGAGGCAGGAAGTATCTGCACTTTAGTGATGCATTGTTCCTATCGGATGTATTGTGGATTCCACCCATGTGTAGCTGTTAACAGTCCTCCGTCCTTCACTCGCCCATCCCTAAAATCCCCAAAGATGCAGCTCTCATAAGAAAAGGTGAGTGTCTAATGAAGGAATCAGAGGGGTGGTGTTTGTTTCCTGCCCCCATTTACGTAAGCCCCCCTGAACCAGGACCCATCCTTGCGTAGTTGCAAGGGAGAATATAGATCCACTTTAACATTATTTAAATGTTCCCACATACAGCACCCTAATGCATACCTGAATCATGATTTGTCTTTGTTTACGGTACTCTTAAACTGGACCTTCACCTTGATTTATTGAAAAGCCCAAACCCTTAAATGATTCCCCAGCATCTAAAATTAATATATAAAGTTTTTAGTCACTGATTTTCCCCCACTGGGCTGCAACTCTGTTCAGGACTTGGATATGGGCGCTGCCGTCTTGACTCTGAAGGATCACACTTACTGAGAAGCGTGTGGGATAAAGTACGGGGGGGTGGGTTATAGCTGTGCTTTGCTCAGACAGAGCAGAGCTGGGGTCTGGAAAAGGTCAGCAATCCCACAATGCAGAGCAGCACAGTCAGAAGGCACTTCCTGTTTGCAGGCTGCCTGATGTCCCATGAGCTGCCACCTTGGATGTTTAAAGGCTCATAACATGCAGAAGATGCAGGTAGGATGATTTTTAATGTGACCGATCTGTATGTACAGGGTGGGGGAAACATGACTTATTCAGGGTGAAGGTCCGCTTTAAGGATTACTGGCTAGACCCACCATATAGTTACTAGCTTAGATTTGTTTGGATCCCTCTGTAAAAGCCGAGAGTCGTGGACTTTAAAGTATAAAGTAGTCCCACACCCATTTTCTTCATAATGCTGCATTGTGGCCCCACACCTGTTATGTAAAAAATGGTTGTGGGACTTAAGGGAGGTGTACTCCTCCCCATTCCTTTTGGGATGCTGTGTGGAACCCGAGTGTATGGATCTGCGGAGTTCTGCACTGTTCTGGACCGGTTATTTTAAATGTGAAATAAAGGGGTAGGAGGTTAATTGTATAGAGTGTGTAAATATAGTTTGGGGGGGGCTGGATGAATTAATAGGAGGCGGATCGGCGGAGGATGGAGTAGACAGACTGGAGATTCATTAATTTTATAGATTATAGGGTTTCAAAGATTGACTCAATTCAAAGTTGGACTGGGGAGATTGAGGGTGAATTGCTGTATGGGCTGGGACATTGATGTGTAAGAATGGGGGAGGTGTGTCAGATTGGTCAATGAAGGGTAGGCTTGGATTTATGGTTGCCTAGCTTGTTGAGGTCAAGCTAGTGCCATGAGATAGGTAAATGGAAGCAGGAGACTGATTAACTTTGTATGGAAGAATTGGGGGTGGGGTTGGGGAGGAATAGATGGGTATGGATAGATTGTGTTGATAGCAGGGCTGAGTGGAGAATGGACACTCCTAAAAGTCTTTCTAATGTATCATCATAGATTTGTATGTTCTATCAAACTAAGGCCCTTATTTACAACTATCCATATCAGCAGCTGGGTGTTCTAGTGCTGGTAGAGGAGTTCTCCAATCTCCCCTGTCCCTTATACTTGGTGTCTTCATGCCCTACCAGGTCCTACAATAGCTGAGACTAACAGGAATTGAATGTTGTCCTGGCAGAAACAAGTCTATACTGACCCGCAGGTCCCCCAGCTCATCTATGCAGTGCCAGCATTCTAATCCTTACCAGTGGTGGTGAGCCGGGGATGCAGTCTCATGATGGTTGCCAGGCCTTGTTTACAACCCCTCCTGCCTACTCTGTTTAATGCAATGGAGGGGGCTTTCCAGAATGGCTTCAGCAAGCCCCCTCCTTTGCAATAAATGGGTTAAGAGCTTTTCTTGTGTTCCAGAGTTATCCTGAGTCTTGTGTTGTGACCCACTGTCAGTACCTAGTGACTAGCAATGTGCAAGGTTTGCTGTCTCAGGCGGAACCCTGGACTTGCTTATTAGGACCCATCTGTGGCCCCACCTGGAATCTCTTGCATAATTTGTTAGTCTTTGTTTGAGAGACCCCAGGTTGTTCCCAGTGAGCAATCAAGGACCTCAGTAGGGAGACGGGTCATCTGAGCTTTGTCAAGTTATAGCTGAGGTCAAGGAGCACAGGAGTGAGTCAGAGCCAAAGGTTGAGGTATGAAGGTCCTACATGAAGTCTAAGGGTAATACAGTAGGGGTAGATGAGCAACAAGCTGGGGTTTTAACTAGAAATGTCCAAAAGGTGTGACATCCAGAAGATGAGAAAGCAGTCTTGGGTCAAACTGGATAATCCACAAAGATTCCAGGAAGCAAAGGCACAGTTGTAACTTGGAAGAATGTTCTGGTGCCCCCTTGCTCTCAATACTGCTACTCTAGGAAGTTTTGGTTCTCCTTGAGTCGGCTCACCAGCCCATCTGTTACCGAATTTGCCTGCTATCCCCTGGTCGGCTTATAAGATGTCAAATTTTATACCCAAAATCCACACGGGCGATCGCATGTGCCGAAGATTATAACTATGCAGTGACGCCAGTTGTCAAAATGTCGTATTGTTACATTTCCCTAATTGCTCACATTGACCATATTTGTGTTTATGATTGCACACGTCAACATGATACCCACCATCTTTGGCTACACCTTTGCCTTTTTGGATTGTTCACCCATTAGAACCTTGGGCTCATCTGACCAGGCTTGCTGTTTGGACTGACTTCCTGGGTTTGACGTTTGGCTTTACCCCTTCAGAATCTATGGATGCTGCCTGAACCTGGCCTTTGGCCTGTTTACTGATCTGCCACTGTTCTTGTAATGTGTCCTTGGCTTGTCTAATGGATTTTGTTGGCTCTTGCTTTCCTGTATCTGCCCTCTCAAATTCTTCTATTTCTCTGCTTTCTCTGCGCCCTTTCCTTACTCTGTTTTGTGTCTCTTGCTTGCATCTGTATTGGTCCTCTGACTCTCATTTGTATGATCTCTCCATGTTTTGGCCTCCTCGCTCTGTCTCCTGCAGATTTTTTTAAGCGGCATCTCAGTTAACGTGGTTGACCAAATAGTGTTGCCTACGGAATGAAGGCCATGTTCCCAGCCTGTACATTATTCCTAACTCATTAAGGTGTGGTGGGTAGAGGTGAGCATGGAAGCAGTGGGCAGGCAGTAAAAGGCAAAGTGTGTTAGGAAAGTCTGAAGTGGGCAAAGCTGAAGCAGAAAGGTTAGGTAGGATGAAATGGGCAATGTTAAGGTGGGAAGTGTTCAGGTGGAGAAATGTAAGATGGGGTGGGAAGTAGGCAGAGGGGCAAAGCTCAAGCATGAGATGGGAAGTGGGCACGGTTCAATAAGAAGGTGAGATGTAGTGAAATGAGGTGATGGCTAAGGTGAGACAGAGGTGGGCAAAAGTGAGGCAGGATGAGGTGAGGTGAAAAGTGGACAAGGTTCGGGCAGGAAAAGCTTATGTGGACTGAGATAAGGTGGGTAGAGATGAGCAGGTCTAAGTGGAATGAGGTGGGTAAAGGTAGAGGTGCTTGGGGCCACAGGTTGTGCATCCCTGCTATAGACCCAGAGACTGACAAGTCCCCCCTTCCTATTAAAGATCCATATTGGCTACTCCTTGACAATGTGTTCTGGTTACCCAGCAGGTCTCTGGGGTGTGGTGCTGATGTCTCCTATTCATAACCGAACAGACGCATGTCTCCATGCCAGGAAGTCACAGGTGTAATATTTAGGTGTCCTCATTTATCTGGCTTGCTATATGCCAGTGCTCTCTTTGCTGTGAGTAGTGAATGATTATGTTGGTGGTAGAAGTAGTAAGAAAAATTATCATGATGGCTTATCATGAATTTAATAGTAATAAAGAAACATTACAAGGACACAGTTTCCATTCTCCACAAAGATAGAGGACATAGAAAACAGAGCAGGTCACTTCTGCTAGAACTATCTGCCTGGGGGAGAGGAACCACGATAAGTGTAACACATATTGCATATATCTCGTGTAACAGTCCCAGGACAGCACGGACAGAAATGAACAGAAACTGGTGTATCTGGGGATCTTCTGGGTTTATTGGCTACAGCGTTTCCTGTTGCTAAACATGCTCTGTATGTAAGGTCTCCGCTGTTACAGAGACGCAAATGAGAATCTGAACATGACCATCTTGTTAAACACATGTAAAACCGAACGGGAAAGGGGAAGAACTCTGCAGGGACCATAGCAGGTATCTAGCATTTGCACCCGATGCCCATGGAGGCTGATGTTGTGTGGTCATGGCTGGGTCATGTTGTATTCACTTTCCTAGAATTTGCCTCAGCTGTGATCTGATGTCATCCAGTGAATGGCGCTCCCCTCTGGCCAATAACTACCCAAGTGCAGTGGGTCTCCCCATTGGTGGGCCACCTTGGAAGGACTAAGAGAAGCCTGTCTGTCTGGTCACCCAATCAAGATTTCTATGATCACACCTCAGGTGGTCCAGGATCTGGTGTGGAGAACCACTGTACTGAAGGGTTATTGGGTTCAGAGTAGAGACTGCAGGGCTATGGTGTTTTTTGTCAACTTCCTGGTATCCGTAAAAAGCCTGTCGTGGGGGTCATGGTACTGGAACACCACAGGCACGGGCAGCTCATTAAATAGCCCCGTGGCAGGTGGAGGCTATCTTGCCTCTGTGGCCCATTCAGGGCAGAAGGGTTAGCATGATGTTATAGGCTGATGTACATGATGACCATTTTTTTCCCCGTCTGATCGGCAATGCTGATTGGTGGATCTTTAAAAGCCAGATGTGTCTGAAACATCAGCCGTTACCCATCATGCTGTTATGTAGCAACTAGGGTGCAGCCCAGCCCTTGCTTTATGGAGAAATGGTCACTATATTACTAACCCTGCTCTCCTTCCTATTGACAGGAAATGGTGTGTACCTTGATGACCAGAAATGGTGGCACGATCTGATTGGAAGGACTCTCTACTGTGACAGGTATGTCCCCCACCTCCTGACCATGCTGAGACTTGTAGCACCACCTCACTGCTTCCTGTGATGACCATTTTTTTCCCCGGCAGATCGGCCATGTTGATTATTGCATGTAATAAGCCAGTGTTGTCTGATGTCAGTGAGTGTTTTATAATAATTTCCATTATGTTCACTGCTAGGGTTGACGTTAATGTTTTCTTGCAGGGATGGAGTTTGTCTGTATTGAATAGGAGGTCTTTAACGTCTGAATAAAGTTGACTGGTAAGTTCACATTGGATCTCTGTTATGTAGGGACTTGTAGTTCCTCAGACAGGTGGAGGCCTCAGACATGTGATGATGTAACTTTTTTCCCCAACAGAACGTTCATGGTGACAGTGACTTTTATAAGCCAGAGTTGTCTGATGTGTTGGTGCGCCGCCGGTCCCGGTGCGCCCCAGCATGGTGTGTGGGGAACTTGTTGCTTATTGTAACAGGCTGTTTTGTTTACAGGGCTCCTTGGGATGCACTGGCCTGGATGTTGGGTTCCTGTGTCTGGAGTGGCAGGTATGTCCTTTTTTTTTGTGAAATTGGTAACTAGGTGCTCCCCTGATCTGCTGCTGTAGGTGATGACCATATTTTTTCCCCGGCAGAGCGATCATGTTGACAATGACAGTGCTAAAGCCAGATATGTCTGATACAGAGCAGCAGGGGGTGCTGTATATAGATCAGCAGCATGGTTATAGTCAACACCACAGACTAATGGTGCTTTAAAAATACTCCACATTGCTGCTCATACGCATGTGGTGGTTATAGCAGGCCGGCATGTATAGAGGCTGGATGGTGCTTTTGCTAGAATATGGCCATAGTGTACATTGAGTGGCTGATCCTAGTCCTTGTGTGCAGTGAAGCTAACTTGGTTTTTTCTTTTCTTTCAGGGATTGGTGTGGTGCTCATGAAGGTCTAATTGGTCCATTATTTTATTTCAATAAAATTATTTTGCATTCAATTTTCTCAGTCTTCTTCTGTCTTGGTGGGATGAGGGGAGTTGTATGGCTGCTGTGGGAGGAGCCTTAAAGTGGACCAAGTGTCAAAGATGACTGTTTAACTCTTCCCGGGGGCATCCCAGTTTGGGATACCACTACAGTTAAATAAAACAGGCATTAGGCCCTTTAAGATAGGGGAGGCAGGGAGTATCTGCACTTTAGTGATGCATTGTTCCTATCGGATGTATTGTGGATTCCACCCATGTGTAGCTGTTAACAGTCCTCCCTCCTTCACTCGCCCATCCCTAAAATCCCCAAAGATGCATCTCATAGGAAAAGGTGAGTGTCTAATGAAGGAATCAGAGCGGTGGCGTCAGTTTCCTGTCCCCATTTACGAAAGCCCTCCCTGAACCAGGACCCATCCTTGCGTAGTTGCAAGGGAGAATATAGATCCACTTTAACATTCTTTAAATGTTCCCACATACAGCACCCTAATGCATACCTGAATCAAACCGGACCTTCACCATGATTTATTGAAAAGCCCAAACCCTTATAAAATGATTCCCCAGCATCTAAAATTAATATATAAAGTTTTTAGTCACTTACTGATTCTTTCCCCCACTGGGCTGCAACTCTGTTCAGGACTTTAGGATACGGGCGCTGCCGTCTTGACTCTGAAGGATCACACTGACTGAGGAGAAGCGTGTGGGATAAAGTACGGGGGGCGGGGTTATAGCTGTGCTTTGCTCAGACAGAGCAGAGCTGGGGTATGGAAAAGGTCAGCAATCCCAGAATGCAGAGCAGCACAGTCAGAAGCACTTCCTGTTTGCAGGCTACCTGATGTCCCATGAGCCGCCATCTTGGATGTTTAAGATGGATGCAGAAGATGGAGGATGATTTTTAATGTGACCGATCTGTATGTACAGGGTGGGGGAAACATATAAGACTTATTCAGGGTGAAGGTCCACTTTAAGGATTACTGGCTAGACCCACCATAAATAGTTACTAGCTTGGCTTTTACAGAGGGATCCAAACAAATTGGAGTCGTGGACTTTAAAGTAGTCCCACACCCATTTTCTTAAAGTGGACCAACACCCAGGATTTTGACTATCCTGGGTCTTGGTCCACTTCGGTGGGGCACCCCCGATCGGGGTGCCCCGCTGTGTGAAACCCCCCCCAAACACCAGGAAAACTCACCTCTCCCAGCGCCGACGGACAAGCGATCTGACAGCCGCTTGTCCGTGGCTCCTCCGCCGCCGCCTCCCACGCGTCCCTCTTGACGCGCGCGCACGCCTAGAGGGGCGCGAGGGAGGCGACGGCCGGGGGTTTTCACCCCGCGGGACATCCCGATCTCGGATGTGCCGCGGGGAGGGAGGTGATCGGCCCGGGAATCTTATAGATTCCCGGGCCGATCACCCGAGGGTGATGGTCCACTTTAATGCTGCATTGTGGCCCCACACCTGTTATGTAAAAAATGGTTGTGGGACTTAAGGGAGGTGTACTCCTCCCCATTCCTTTTGGGATGCTGTGTGGAACCCGAGTGTATGGATCTGCGGAGTTCTGCACTGTTCTGGACCGGTTATTTTAAATGTGAAATAAAGGGGTAGGAGGTTAATTGTATAGATTGTGTAAATATAGTTTGGGGGGGGGGGCTGGATGAATTAATAGGAGGCGGCTCGGCGGAGGATGGAGTAGACAGATTGGAGATTCATTAATTTTATAGATTATAGGGTTTTAAAGATTGACTCAATTCAAAGTTGGACTGGGGAGATTGAGGGTGAATTGCTGTATGGGCTGGGACATTGATGTGTAAGAATGGGGGAGGTGTGTCAGATTGGTCAGGCTTGGATTTATGGTTGCCTAGCTTGTTGAGGTCAAGCTAGTGCCATGAGATAGGTAAATGGAAGCAGGAGACTGATTAACTTTGTATGGAAGAATTGGGGGTGGGGTTGGGGAGGAATAGATGGGTATGGATAGATTGTGTTGAAAGCAGGGCTGAGTGGAGAATGGACACTCCTAAAAGTCTTTCTAATGTATCATCATAGATTTTTATGTTCTATCAAACTAAGGCCCTTATTTACAACTATCCATCATATCAGCAGCTGGGTGTTCTAGTGCTGGTAGAGGAGTTCTCCAATCTCCCCTGTCCCTTATACTTGGTGTCTTCATGCCCTACCAGTTCCTACAATAGCTGAGACTAACAGGAATTGAATGTTGTCCTGGCAGAAACAGTCTATACTGACCCGCAGGTCCCCCAGCTCATCTATGCAGTGCCAGCATTCTAATTCTTACCAGTGGTGGTGAGCCGGGGATGCAGTCTCATGATGGTTGCCAGGCCTTGTTTACAACCCCTCCTGCCTACTCTGTTTAATGCAATGGAGGGGGGGCTTTCTAGAATGGTTTCAGCAAGCCCCCTCCTTTGCAATAAATGGGTTAAGAGCTTTTCTTGTGTTCCAGAGTTATCCTGAGTCTTGTGTTGTGACCCACTGTCAGTACCTAGTGACTAGCAATGTGCAAGGTTTGCTGTATCAGGCAGAACCCTGGACTTGCTTATTAGGACCCATCTGTGGCCCCACCTGGAATCTCTTGCATAATTTGTTAGTCTTTGCTTGAGAGACCCCAGGTTGTTCCCAGTGAGCAATCAAGGACCTCAGTAGGGAGACGGGTCATCTGAGCTTTGTCAAGTTATAGCTGAGGTCAAGGAGCACAGGAGTGAGTCAGAGCCAAAGGTTGAGGTATGAAGGTCCTACATGAAGTCTGTCTAAGAGTAATACAGTAGGGGTAGATGAGCAACAAGCTGGGGTTTTAACTAGACATGTCCAAAAGGTGTGACATCCAGAAGATGAGAAAGCAGTCTTGGGTCAAACTGGATAATCCACAAAGATTCCAGGAAGCAAAGGCACAGTTGTAACTTGGAAGAATGTTCTGGTGCCCCCTTGCTCTCGATACTGCTACTCTAGGAAGTTTTGGTTCTCCTTGAGTCGGCTCACCAGCCCATCTGTGTTACCGAATTTGCCTGCTATCCCCTGGTCGGCTTATAAGATGTCAAATTTTATACCCAAAATCCACACGGGCGATCGCATGTGCCGAAGATTATAACTATGCAGTGACGCCAGTTGTCAAAATGTCGTATTGTTACATTTCCCTAATTGCTCACATTGACCATATTTGTGTTTATGATTGCACACGTCAACATGATACCCACCATCTTTGGCTACACCTTTGCCTTTTTGGATTGTTCACCCATTAGAACCTTGGGCTCATCTGACCAGGCTTGCTGTTTGGACTGACTTCCTGGGTTTGACGTTTGGCTTTACCCCTTCAGAATCTATGGATGCTGCCTGAACCTGGCCTTTGGCCTGTTTACTGATCTGCCACTGTTCTTGTAATGTGTCCTTGGCTTGTCTAATGGATTTTGTTGGCTCTTGCTTTCCTGTATCTGCCCTCTCAAATTCTTCTATTTCTCTGCTTTCTCTGCGCCCTTTCCTTACTCTGTTTTGTGTCTCTTGCTTGCATCTGTATTGGTCCTCTGACTCTCATTTGTATGATCTCTCCATGTTTTGGCCTTCTCGCTCTGTCTCCTGCAGATTTTTTTAAGCGGCATCTCAGTTAACGTGGTTGACCAAATAGTGTTGCCTACGGAATGAAGGCCATGTTCCCAGCCTGTACATTATTCCTAACTCATTAAGGTGTGGTGGGTAGAGGTGAGCATGGAAGCAGTGGGCAGGCAGTAAAAGGCAAAGTGTGTTAGGAAAGTCTGAAGTGGGCAAAGCTGAAGCAGAAAGGTTAGGTAGGATGAAATGGGCAATGTTAAGGTGGGAAGTGTTCAGGTGGAGAAATGTAAGATGGGGTGGGAAGTAGGCAGAGGGGCAAAGCTCAAGCATGAGATGGGAAGTGGGCACGGTTCAATAAGAAGGTGAGATGTAGTGAAATGAGGTGATGGCTAAGGTGAGACAGAGGTGGGCAAAAGTGAGGCAGGATGAGGTGAGGTGAAAAGTGGACAAGGTTCGGGCAGGAAAAGCTTATGTGGACTGAGATAAGGTGGGTAGAGATGAGCAGGTCTAAGTGGAATGAGGTGGGTAAAGGTAGAGGTGCTTGGGGCCACAGGTTGTGCATCCCTGCTATAGACCCAGAGACTGACAAGTCCCCCCTTCCTATTAAAGATCCATATTGGCTACTCCTTGACAATGTGTTCTGGTTACCCAGCAGGTCTCTGGGGTGTGGTGCTGATGTCTCCTATTCATAACCGAACAGACGCATGTCTCCATGCCAGGAAGTCACAGGTGTAATATTTAGGTGTCCTCATTTATCTGGCTTGCTATATGCCAGTGCTCTCTTTGCTGTGAGTAGTGAATGATTATGTTGGTGGTAGAAGTAGTAAGAAAAATTATCATGATGGCTTATCATGAATTTAATAGTAATAAAGAAACATTACAAGGACACAGTTTCCATTCTCCACAAAGATAGAGGACATAGAAAACAGAGCAGGTCACTTCTGCTAGAACTATCTGCCTGGGGGAGAGGAACCACGATAAGTGTAACACATATTGCATATATCTCGTGTAACAGTCCCAGGACAGCACGGACAGAAATGAACAGAAACTGGTGTATCTGGGGATCTTCTGGGTTTATTGGCTACAGCGTTTCCTGTTGCTAAACATGCTCTGTATGTAAGGTCTCCGCTGTTACAGAGACGCAAATGAGAATCTGAACATGACCATCTTGTTAAACACATGTAAAACCGAACGGGAAAGGGGAAGAACTCTGCAGGGACCATAGCAGGTATCTAGCATTTGCACCCGATGCCCATGGAGGCTGATGTTGTGTGGTCATGGCTGGGTCATGTTGTATTCACTTTCCTAGAATTTGCCTCAGCTGTGATCTGATGTCATCCAGTGAATGGCGCTCCCCTCTGGCCAATAACTACCCAAGTGCAGTGGGTCTCCCCATTGGTGGGCCACCTTGGAAGGACTAAGAGAAGCCTGTCTGTCTGGTCACCCAATCAAGATTTCTATGATCACACCTCAGGTGGTCCAGGATCTGGTGTGGAGAACCACTGTACTGAAGGGTTATTGGGTTCAGAGTAGAGACTGCAGGGCTATGGTGTTTTTTGTCAACTTCCTGGTATCCGTAAAAAGCCTGTCGTGGGGGTCATGGTACTGGAACACCACAGGCACGGGCAGCTCATTAAATAGCCCCGTGGCAGGTGGAGGCTATCTTGCCTCTGTGGCCCATTCAGTCCTGACAGTTGTCTGGATGTACTGGGGCAGGTCAAAGATAAATGTCGAGTGCCGAGCCTTCTCCGCTGCGTGCCTCCTTGTAGTGCATCCTGTCAAGAGCCGCAGATGCCAGGACTCCCCGAGAACTGCTGCAAATGGTGCATTAGTTGGATGTTCATGTCCTTGTCCTTACAGTTGGTGTGTTGGTCCTGTGGGCCACTTAGAAAGTGTGAGCACAGTATGGATGCCCAGGGCTTCCCCTGGCTCCACATGCAAGAGAGTTGCACCAATTGCATGTCTTTCAGCACGGTTACTTGGTGTGTCTGGACACACACACACAACATTTTCTACAGCTTGACCACACACACACGTCAAAAAACAATACCCGCAGCAGCACCAGCACGCAAGGTACAATGCAACAGCAAACATTCATTTATAGATTATGCAAAATAAAATTTAATGGCTACGTAAAAAAATAAAGATATGTCTTCATACCCTCAGCTGTATGTCTGCTCGCCCTGAAATACAAAAGAAAAACTTCTCTGACCCAGGATGAGTGGGGAGTGGGAATCGTCTGCTTGTGGTTTTCTGTACTGCTCAACACTGCTCTGATCAGCCTGTATTACGTCAACACTTATTGTATTCAATCTATACAAAACGTCTAAAAGCATTTTAAACATAAAACAAATGTTTTACAAAAAGTAGTTAGCACCATGGCATGTTAGACTATCATTCAATATTAAATATACCAAAAATAGCCAGTACATCCACCTTCAATCTGGACCAGATCCCTCATCTATCCACTACTGAAAATACAAACCATACATTTAGTGCAATAGAATATATTTATATGTTTTCATAATTAGCAGCTAATCAATTCAGGATCTGGTTCAGACCACTACTGGATACTTTTGTTTGCATTATTAAGTGCCACGGAATAAATATACATTTCACCTCCATTGAGATATATATATATATATATATATATATATATATATATATTTTGAAACTTCTCATACTTACAAAAATGTCTGTGTTGGTATAAGCTTTTCTTATGCACTTTTTTCACAAATGAGTTCTTACTATATAAATAGATTATTTATAATATGTAGATTTCTTCTGTGGCACTGTAACTCTATATGTATGGGGTTTGCATTATTAGCAGTTGATAAATTAGGGATCTGGTCCGAACTAAAGGTAGACTGTACTGGCTATTTTGGGGTATATTTGTTATTGAATCGTACAGACTGATGGTGCCTCCTTGGTGTTTGCTTTGGTGTTCTATATGTTTTAACCACTTTTTATATGTTTTATAAATATTTGTGCTGTTATACAGGCTGTTCAGAGCAGTATTCAATGAATAGTGCCAACTTGGTCTCATAGCACACTGGGGTGGTGCAGAAACTTTGTTGTATATTTGCACCCATACTCTTGCAGTTAACCAGTAAACTCCTCACATATTCCTCAGCAGGGTAATTGTTTCCTACAGATGGCAGTGAAGGGGGACATTGTAATTATGGGCGATGTCAACTTACCTGATGTGGACAGGAATATCCCAAGTGCATCGACATGCAAGAGCAGGAATGAGGCCCTTAATAAAGCAACCCTAAAACAACTTGTGACATCACCAACTAGAGGAGATAACATTCTGGGACTTGATTCTGACCAATGGGGATCTGGTGTCTGAGGTCAGTGTAGAAGAAAATCTGGGGTCCAGTGACCATCATTGCTTATGGTAGAAGGACGTAAAACTTCAGGAGAGACTTAAAAAACTTAATTTGTACAGTCTAGAGGAAAGAAAGGAGAGAGTGGACATGCTTGAGACCTTTTATATATGGCAAGGTTGTGCCCCCTAGTTGTATCGTTAAGAAGAAACTTAACGATAGAACTAGGGGGCACAATCTTGCCAGTAGGAGTAAAGATCAAGAGCAACGTTAGAAAATATTATTTCTCATCTCTTCCATTCCGGGGAACCGCTAGCATCAATGCATGTGTTAATCTCAGCCTTAGGCGGAGACTGCAGAATAGAAAAAACTAGCTCCTACCGGCCTATATAAGGCAGGCTGTGGCAGGATATCCTCTGTTCTTTTTATGCAGTCGCAAGGGGCTGTGAAGTTGTCTGGATTGTTTTGTTTTTAGTACAGCGCTAACTGGGAGTGAGGGCTCCGACTCATCTGTCTCCCAGCCCCTCACCAGCTGCAGCGTTCCGGGGGACCCTGGACACCAGAAGACTGTTCCTGAGCTGATAGTGTGGGATTGTGCAGAGTGATGGGAGCGTGCGTGGGTCCAGGTAAACGTGCCAAGACTCGTCTGATTGGGTCTGAGCGCTGAGGATAAGGAACCTGCTGCCCGCAGGGTACTTTATCGTTGTTTTTTTCATGGTGACCCTGCTGTGTGTCTCACACTAAGCCCCTTCTCCCTCTAACTCATTAACTCTGGCCGCAGTCTGCCTTCCCTATGGCTGCTGGTGGACCTGAGCTAGGTGGCTGGGCTCCCATATGTCCGTGTGTGTTTTGTGTTTACTACTACATTCCAGTGTTTGGGGGGGGGGGGGGTCTTGCCGCAGGGGGCATGGCCACCACCCATGCGGCTTGCCTATTGGTAGATTCGGAAAGAGGGTCGGCTGCGCCTGCGGTGTTGGCATGGACCGAGGCTTTGGCCGCTCTGGCCATACAGCGGAGGATGTAAGAAGGGCTGGGTGACCGCATTTGCAGAGTTTGTTCCATGGCCCCACCTTCTCCTAACAGCATGAGGCAGCGCCATTTTGTACGGTGCTGGAGGTCCCTGCTGCATTCTAGGATTGTCAGTTGCCAGCTCCTGCACTGCCTCCCTGAGGATTGGTTCCAATGCAACTGCCGCCCCACGGTTTCCCTGGTCAGGTAGGGCTCCCTCTGTGGGGCAAAGCCTTTTGACTTGTACCGATTTCCTTCGGAATCTGCCATTATTTCATGTTGTTGCAGGGTGGGTGGCCGGAAGATGCTATATCCTTGACCAGTGGGTTGATTTTAGCGACAGGAAGGTTGCCAGGAGGGTGTGAGGACCAGCGCTCCAGCTGTATTGCCTAGCAGTTAAAGTGGCCATTTTACCATGTCAGAGGCATTAGAGGCACAGGGTTTCATATTTTAACAGAGTGGTGCTGCATGTCCCATGTGCCAAGCATGCCTGACCTTGGACGAGGGACCCCTATGCGCTGGGTGCACTAATGTCCTGCACCGCCTTATGCAGCCGGCATGTTCCATGCCTCAGTCGCATCATCCAGTTTCCCCTGCAGCTTCTGGCTCGGACTCGTCAGAGTAGGATACCCCCTTAGTGGGGCTGCTAGGCCCATCTTTGTCCCAGGGTTAGCCCACGGATGGGGTTCCCTCTTTCAGACGTGACAGGTAGGGTGGTTAGAGAGCATGGTCAGTGCCCTTAGTCAGCGGGGGCATCCTCAATCTGTCTGCATAGGCATATTCAGACTGAGTCCTCGGAGGATTCTAGCTCCTATGTCGAGGACGTATTTAGGGGTTCAGAATCTTTTTCCGGCTGGTCGCAGGGGGAGGTGTCATCCGGCAGCGGAGAGGAACCAGAAGCCATGCATGCACCGCAAAACCCTCAGTTGCACCCGGCGGATCAGATTGAGGAGCTTATTTAGGCACCTCTCTACTCCTTGGCCAAAGCAGCATCTAAAGAGGGGTGAACCCTACAAGCGCCAGAAGGTCAGGCAGATTTTCCCAGCCTTGTGGATAAGCTTCCATCTCCTCCTAAGGTCCTGAACGCTAAGTACCCTTTTCTGGATAAGGCAGTCAAGGCTTGGTCTTCTTCACCTGAAATAGACAAACTGGTGTCGAGTCTGGCTCCGCACACCCTTATCCCTACTTCGGATATTGCGGCTTTGAGAGAACCAGCAGATAGGAGGTTGGACCAACTGGTCAGGCATGGGTTCCCCATGGTGGGGTCAGCCAAGCTTGCACTACGTCCATGGCTGGTACAGCAGGCAAGGTCTGGATGAAGCAGCAGGGGCGGCATTAGCCACATGGAGGTTCGTGTTTCTCTGCACTTCGCTTGAACTTCTTCGCTATGGAGCTCATCAGATACATTGTGCTGGCTATGGATAGCTTGGTGCGTCTGGTGGCTCGAGCGCTGGCCTTGCTGGTCACCTTGCGATGCACTGTCTGGCTTAAACAGTGGTTGCCCGACACTGCTTCGAAGAAGACACTTGCTGCTCTCCCCTTTGCAAGGGGTCACCTTTTTGGTGAGTCTCTGGATGACCTGGTCTGGAGGGCCACGGATGGGAAGTGGACTAGGCTTCCACAGAAACAAAAGCTAAGGACCTAGTATCGCCAGTTGCCGAATTTTTCATCCCTTCCACAAATTCGGAGGTTCGACAGACTCCAGACGCTGTGAGGATTTTTCGGGTGAGCTAAAGCCATGGGGGAAACCTAGACCCCAATGGGCCAAGTGGCCCAAGCCCCCAGCCTCACCCAATTGGGTGGAACGGCTTTTGCACTACGCGCCATTGAGGTAACAGATATTCAACACCTGGGTCCAGAAGGTTTTCTTCCAGATGCAAGATCAAGTTCTGGACCAGGCTTCCACACAGGTTTGTGGCATCCAAGCATTCCCGTGTCATGGCAAGGGCGACGGCTCGCAACCACATGATAGAGCTCTTGCTGGGCCGGGGAGTTGTGGTACCTGTGCCCCCCTCAGAGCAAGGCTGTGGCTTTTACTCAATACATTATCCCCAAGAAGCATGGGTCCATTCAACTGATCCTGGAACAGTTACGTTCAGGTGCGTAAATTCCACATGGAATCTTTAAGGTTGGTCGTTGCTGCAACAGGGATTTTTGGGCCACGGTGGAGGATGCTTATCTGCATGCCCCGATTTTCCCTGGTCACCAACAATACCTGCGCTTTGTGGTGGGTGCCTGACATTTCCAATTGTGGCATTGCTGTTTTAGACTGTCCACTACTCCGCGAGAGTTCACAAAGGTCTTGGCGTGGTGCGCACATCACCCCATACCTGGACAACTTGCTTATCCAAGCCCCATCTCTGGCAGAGGCACTGTAGGATGTTCGGGTGGTCTTATCCATGCTGGAACTTTTTGGGTGAGTGATCAACTAACCCCAAGTCCCTGGTGGTTCCCCCCATGGTGGTGACTTATCTGTGTATGACATTGGATACATTGGATACTCGATGGACACAAGTTTTTCTTATGGTGCAGAAGGGCATGGCTCTTCAGCCGTACATTCCACGATCAGGCACGGCATGGGTCTCCTTGGCCTGATGGTGTCTACCCTCGAGGCAGTCCTGTACGCCCAGTTCCATTCCAGGCCTCTACAAAGGCTGCTGCTATCAAAATGGTGCAGGACTTTGCAGACATTGGAACGTCGCTTCATCTTGAAGGACAATGCCTGGTATATCCTTGCATTGGTGGCTGGACCAGCACTCGCTGGCAGTGGGTCTTTCCTGTCGGTCTTGGGGGGGGGGCATTTCATGTTGGAACTGGAGTGATTCTGCTGGTTCTCAGTCATTGGTCACCCCAGCCCCGGGGCCTTCTGGTCAAGGTACAGTCGGACAATTCCATGACTGTGGCCTACATAAACCATCAAGGGGGTATCAGTAGCTGACAGGCATTCCAGGAAGTGAGTTGCATCATGAGGTGGGCAGAACTTCATGTTTCATGCATCTCGGCAATAGAGAATCTGCAGGCCGATTATTTGAACAGGGAGACTGTGGGCCAGGGGAAATGGTCTCTTCACCAGGACGTGTTTTAAGTCCTCTGCAACTGGTGGGGAGTACCAGAGGTGGATCTCATTTCATCTTGGCACAATGGATCTGGTCAGCCTGATGCTGTAGCGACTCCCCAACCGACCAAATCTTCTTAACAGGGTCCTCAAGTGCTAGCTTTAGCTCATTGGCTGTTGAGACCAGCATATGGGAGGAGAGGGTTTTGTCCGGACCTAATTCAGAATAATTTGGACCTGGATTTGAGCAAGAAAATTTACTACAGGAGACGGAGGGCCTCCGTGTCTTGTTGCGAATCTAAGGGCCACTCCTGTAGAATGTTCTCGGTACCCAAAATTTTGGAGTTCTACCAGCAAGGGACCAGGTCTCGGCCTATTTTTTTCCCAACGGACAAACGCGGAGCATTGGTTAGTCCACGTTTTCATGAAGGGCACTGCGTCTCTGCAGGCGTCGATAGTCCCGCCCTGGAATCTTAATCTGGTGCTATCTGCGCTTCAGGGGCTCCTTTTGAACCATGGAGGAGACGACGCTCATGTTGAAAGTCGTCTAGTGATCACATCCATCCGGTGGGTTTCGGAGCTGGTATCGCTTTGTCTTCATGCAGCACCAAAAAGGGTGATCTGATTCAAAGTGGTGTTTCATATTTAGTAGAAACTTTTGCCCATGGTGGCTTCTCCCTTTCATCTTATTCAGGAAATAGTGCTACCCTCCTTGTGCCCACACCCTGCTCACCTTAAGGAGCAACGCCTCCATTCCCTTGATGTGGACAGGGCATTAAAGTATTACAGGTGTCTTGTTCGTGATCCCAGGTCCGCTCTTTCTGGATGATCAGGCAGGCGGCATACAAGCCTATGCCTCCAGGCGCCCTTCTGAGTCACCGCTCACTCCACCAGGGAGATTGCCACCTCTTGGGCTTTGGTGGAACAGGTCTGCAATGCGGCGACCTGGTCTTCTCTTTACCAAGTTCTACAGACTTGTCAGGGCATCTGCTGATGCTGTCCTGGGACGTAAGGGGTTGCAGGCGGTGGTGAAACCCTCTCTGGGGTTCTAAGCTTAAGGTGTTAGTGCTATTGTTCTTGGTTATGTTGATGCAGTTGGTTGTTGGCTGTTCTGGCACGGTCTCACCCTTAATGAGGATACTGCTTTGGGACGTCCCATGCGTTGCCGCTAGTGGTGCCCTGGAATGGGCAGCTGCACTGCTTTTTAATTAACTGACAATATCCAGCCACAGCCTTACATAGGCAGGGAAAAGCTATTTTTTTTTTAAGTCCCCGCCTAAGGAATTAACCCCAGGTGTTGCTGTTAGTAGTGTTTTGGAATGGAAGAATAAGAAAAGAAATTTACCAGTGAGTACACAAATTTCCTTTTTCTTTTACAGAAAGAGTAGTGGTATGGTCTCCCTTTCTGTCAACCTTCAATGTTTCTTTGTTTCCCCATGTGTAGGTCAACCTCATTATTCATATAGTCTCTGGTCAATTTCATTAAGTCCCCCTTTTCTGTGGCACAATCAGGGCATAGTTAGGCCTATGTGCCAGCCATCTGACATTTTAAGTGAGAAAACGGTTTACTTAGGGACAGTTTTTTTCTTCATAACTGGAGAATTCTCTAGCACAGGGTCACCGAACCTTTGTTCATGGAGTACCACCTCCCATTTTCAAATCATCTAAATTACCGCCCAATTCCCTAGATGAATGTAGGTCTGAGCAATGCTGGCTACTCCTCCCAGGCTTCTTCCTGTTCCCCGCAATGACATGGCTGTCTGAGCACTGACATGTTCTGTCAATGCTTAAAGCAAACTGTCACAGCACATATGTAATGTATGTATCTAGGAAAATAATGAATCAGAATTTCAGGTACATCTGTTCGCATAGAATTGGTTTTAAAGCAGTCCCGTAGGATTTTTCTTTCATTTGTCAGCCAGCTTTCATTTGGGTGACATCCCACCTTTGTTCCCTTAATGTCTCAATGGCTGGCCTGGAAAATAGAAACCTTGCTGTGTAAGACGTTTTTGTTTTTAGGACAGAGCAACCCATGAGCAGAACGTGCAGAACAATGGTTTCAATACACAGAGATTGGATCACACCTGACTTACTTGGCCTGACTCTTTTATTCAATTCTACAGAACATGCTTAGGGTACCTCTAAGAAGCTTATTTCCAGTTTGATCCTGCAGTAATATCCTTCTAAACTTGCAGTGTGAGTAGACCCCCAATGTTTGAAGTGTTTCACATAGAAAAATGACTCTGTCTAGATGTTACAAGCAAGAAGGCCACCAACGGACCATAGTGGGTGTTCAGGCCCCTCGATAGGAGGCTACAGCTGGCATTTATAAAACCAGGGGACAAGATTGTTCCGGCGATACCATTCTGTTGGCTTGGGCACCCAAAGGCTGGCACACAGTTTTAACTTAGCCCTTATTGAGCTATGTAAAAGAGAGAATTTATGAGATCTTCGGGACCTGCTAGGGATCGACCAGAGACTGTCTGTATAATGGGCATGACCTAGACATGGGGAAGTCATAACCCTGCAGGGGAATAAGTGATGAGTTTATGATGTTAGGTTTTAGTTCACCTTTTAACAGTGAATTTCTGAAGGCCCCAGGGGGGACTTGAAGGACAAGCTGCTGCCCTGATAAGCTGCAGTAGGTGGCCATTTGGAATACATATAGTATAGGTTTTATTTTAAATTGACCCCCATCCTAGAAAATAGAAAGTGGTGCTCCATAAAAAATCCTGGCAAATCCTAAGCTAGAGGTATACAAGAGGTATACAACAACCTCAAGTAAACCCCAAAAGTGGCCCCTGCACAGTAGGGTGACTTGGTGCAGCTGCTATATGCATTTACAAATGTGTGCACCTCTATTTTAAGCAGATTTTAGAGGCAGATTAGAGGACTTGTTACTAGCTGGTGGAAAGTTTGGGTGTTGGGGCTCCTTTAATTGTTATCTCGCCACCATATATGAGAGAATGATATGTCAGGGGTAATATATTTAGCCACTCCATTTTTATCTTCCCACATGTGCTGTGTCGGGTTAATTTCTTAAAGAATTCCTTGGCTCCATCCAGGACCACACTGTCCCCATTACTATGACTCCCCTTCCCCACCCAAAAAAGGGAATGTGCAAAAGTGGGGTTTACAAAACAAAAACCCTCTTGATTCCATATGCAGGATGAGGTATTCTGTTTGGAAAAAGGAAGAGGTCACAGAGCAACCTACTTTCTCTGGTGTCAGAAGATGTGGAGTCCAGGGTTGAGCAAGCACCCCTTCCCTTGCAGAAAGGGCATTTCGAGGCACAAATGAAGATAGTGCATACGTTAAAGTGCTCCGTTTTCTAAGCTCATTCATCCACTACAGTGTACAAATGTGTTTAGTGTGTTTTTGGAAAAGTATGAAAAAAACATTCTAGAGAAAAAATATGGCTACCAATCGCCATCATGCTACAAAACAGATGGTTCACCCTTTACCATCACTGCCATCCACAAGAATTGGACTTTGCCTTTAACCATAGAATGTGTAATGCCCTGATTATTTGCAGCTATCCACTCTGAGACAAAGTCATCATTCGTCGCCCAAATTGGGAGATTCCATACAACTGATGCAACTCGCCTTGTCAGTGTGAGCTGTGGAGAACTACACAGAGACACGCAGGGCTCCCCCCCCCCCCCCACCAAAGTAGTGAGATCTGCAGTTGATGTTTTGATACAGTTCTGGAAAGATCTGAGCATGTCTCGTACGTGTACAATGACAGAAAAAAAGACCTTCACCGTCATTAGGGGTATATTTGGTCACAATGGCTTTCAGTAAAGTTCTTATTCGAGTGGTCGGTGACCCTCCGAGCACGGTTTGGTCTGCCGAAGAGTAGGTGCTTTGAGATGCTCCCTCTCTTTTCTCCCTCACACTAAGGGGAGTTATCAATGCCATGCATAAGCTCAATGTGCACATATGAGCATTCCATCCCTCAGAGTCTTACGCATCACATTCGTGGGTCACGTGTGTTAGAGTGTCCGCCCCCTCCTGGCAGCACATGGACCTCTGGAGCGATATGGTTGTCTATCTTGACCAACTCTCGACTGTTTCCAGCAATCCCTTCTGTGGGGTAAATGCAGTTTTGTCCCATGTATCTGGAGGAAGCAGAGAACACAGACCCCTCAAGGTGATTCTTTTCTGTTCGGTGAACACTCTCCCTTTGTTTTCCATGATTACTGTTGATGATATTACACTTTGGACTCAAAGTTCCCAACAGCTCCTTGGAAGGGCAAGAATCCAAGCCATCCAGGAGCTGCCCTTCATCGTCTGTATCAGCATCGATATACTTCTGTACATTCGCATCGTGAAAGGTGAAAGCTATTGACATGTTTTTTTCTGGTGATCTGCAGGGGGTTCTAGTGCTCGCCGTTGTGTACAGAGATGTTTCTGGACTCCGGACTGACTGATCAGAAAAATAAGAAGTGTCTAACTTGGGATGGCTTTGTCTGTTCTCCACAGAACTTGTGATGTTTGCTGAAGGTACTAATGTCCTCCTGTCCTTGACTTTTAAAGATCTTAGCATTAATGGGTTTTTAATTTTCATCAAACTTTTGGGACTTTCCAAAAAGTAGGCTGCATGTCGGGCTCTTTCAGTTCTAGGGCTAAGTCCACTAAAACTCTCAGCACTGACATCAAAATTCAGTGTTCTGTCTGGATCTGAAGAATCCTGCCCTAAATTTACATTTGTTTTATACGGTATTACGGCTAGTGGACTGTGTGAAAACCTACCCGATTCTGGGAAGTCAGCAGTACAACTTATAAAACTGTCTATGCTGGACATGCTTCTCATGTCGATAACGCCCTCCCTGTGAGTTGTGAGTAAAGGGACAGCCGGACAAGGGATGGCCTCCATTTCCAGGTCCTCTGTCTGCTTAGCTGACTGATTTGAATCCTTTGAAGTGAGGATCGGCTGGGACTGGGTCTTCGCCATTGTATTGTACATATCCTCTAGTTGCTGTACGTTGAGGTGTTGAGGACTCGAACAAGATCGGCTTTTCTCAGGGGAGCCTTGTTCTTTAGTGTCAAAGGACTTGTTAGAACTTGTCTCAGATAAAGTTCTTTTTGTCCATTTCCACTTGTTCGGGGATAGGTGGTTATCCTGGACTTTCTCTTTCTTTCCATCTTCTGTCTTCTCCACCACTACGTCCATAAGTTCTATGCTACGGGCAAAGGCATCCTTCATGTTCATAGACACAATGCTTCCATTACGTTTGGCTCTTTCTAGGGCCTCTCTGCGTTTTATGGCTTTCTCTTGCCGCTTCTGTTCTTTGTAGAACTCTGAAAAGTTATTTACAATAATAGGAATTGGAAGGGCGATCACCAGAACTCCAGCGATACAACACAAGCCACCAACAATCTTCCCCAACAGAGTTTTTGGGTAGATATCACCATAGCCAACGGTGGTCATGGTGATGGTCGCCCACCAGAACGACGCAGGAATGCTTTTAAACTTTGTGTCGTCTTCATCCTTCTCTGCAAAAAACACCAAGCTAGAGAAGATCATGATTCCCATTGCCAAAAACAGGATAAGCAGGCCAAGCTCGTTATAGCTCCTCCTCAATGTAAAACCCAGAGACTGTAGGCCCGTTGAGTGCCGGGCTAGCTTCAGGATTCGGAGTATTCTCATGATGCGAAAAATCTGCACCACCCTTCTGACATTCTGAAATTGAAGTACACTTTTGTTAGACTCGGTGAGGAATATAGTGACGTAATATGGGAGTATGGCCAACAGGTCAATAATATTAAGGGGTCCTTTAAAAAATTTCCACTTGTTGGGTGAGGACAAAAATCTCAGGAGGTATTCCATTGTGAACCAGGCGATGCAGACTGCTTCTACATGAGCCAGTTGAGGGTTGTCTGTTGACTGTCCAAATTCATCAACACCTTGTAGTTCCGGCAGTGTGTTTAATGACAAGGCAATTGTAGATAACACAATGAACAGGATAGAAATGATCGCCAGGATCTGCAAAGACAGAAAAAGAAAAAGCTTTGACCAGCCATGTACAGGTAATCTAAGAATAAAACAAAGCCACCATTTTAAAGCAGAACAAAGGATTTTCATTATTCCGGGTTTTGTTCCCCCCTCCCCCGGTTTAGGGTGTCCCGCTGTGTGAAACCCTCCAGAACGCCAAGCTAACTCATCTCTCCTCGAGCCCACGGCGCAGCTGAATGGAAATCCTAGCTGCACTTGCGAGCTGCGTGCAGCATCACTCGCTTTCTTGGGCTGTGCACGGCCATGCACAGCCATTTATTTGCAGTGGATGGGGCTCCGCACAGCTGACAAGGGAGACGAGTGATGCCGGCATTGCTCACACATGCGCCATGGGCTCGGTGGGTGGAAAAGTAAGATTTGAGGGACTCGGGGGGGGGGGGGGGGGGTCACAGAGCGGGGCGTTTCCGTCCGGGTTGCCTTGGGGAAAGGGGTAAGCTTTTCCTCTTGAGAAAGGCCATTGCAGCCAAAACGTTGAGGGTTTACTTCCACCTGTGCTGCCTGTAAGATCCTTTTTTCCTGTTTATTCACATTGCAACTTATTTTGTGATTTGTCTTACCTATAGGGAGAGCACTGGGACATTTAGGAGCTTGCACACTAGCATCAAAGGACTTTATGCTGCTCTTCCATGAACATTGTATGGCTTAAGCTGATCCCTCTTATTGTACTACTAATATTGATGTGTATGAGAACGCTGATTGCTGATCACCAAGTACAGAAGCGCCATCTAGCGGTCATTTTTAGGGGCTACCACCCCACATTGCACTGTATATTCTAAGTATACAGCACGTCCTGTTCCAGAAGATATTCCTTACTCTTAGGTTATATATCCAGTAGATGGCGCTGGACTGCAGAGACAGAAAAGTGGCTCCTCCCGGCCCCATATGTACCAGGGACCTCCCACAAATTCCCCAGTTCTCTGCAGTCTGGGCTGCGATGACTAGAAGATGGCTCTTTCTACTCGCAGGTGGCTTATTAGCCTGCGGCCCTGTAGGACTATTCCCACCCGTTCCTTTCTCTGCCTCCCAGCTTAGGCTGCGCTGGTTGGGTGATGGTAGGCAGCACCGCTGCTAGGTGCTAAGGAGCGCTGCTCCTACCGCAGTCCCCCACCAAAGGGTAGGCGGTACAGGCCCGTGGTGAGCCTTATGGGATGCCCTTCCCGCGGCCGTGTGGCCTTCGCCCCCTGTCCTCTCAGGCTCCTCTTAGGTGGTTCGCTGCTTCCCCTTCGCTCCCCCTGAGTAGATCTCGGGGGGAGGGGGGGTGGTGTATGTATTTAATATGTGTTTTCATTTTTTGCCTTTTGTACTGGCTTGTATTATATGCCGCAGCCGCCGCGCGCTTGTACTCCGCTTCGTGGACAGCGGCGACATCGCCTCAGGCACTGCTGCGCCGTCATTGGTTGGCCTTGTCACGGGGGTGCGTTTTCGCGCTCTTCGCGGGGGGTCCCTCGAGGTATATGCGGGCGCCATTTTGGAGCTCCTGTGCTGCATGTCTGACGTCTCCCTATCGGGGTGAGTAAGTGCTCCTGCGGGCTGGCTTTTCTTTGTATTTCATTGTATTATGCTTACGGGTTCTTTGCTATATGTCTTACAGGCGGGTCAAACTTTTTAGTGGTTTCTCCCAGTCCTATCCCCTTTTAGCGTTAACCCCTTATTGGCGGGCTTTTGTATTGTATATCTCCCACTTCCCTAGCGGGCTATTGGGGCATCCCGGGTAGCCTTATTGGCGTCAATCCCGACTTGGCATATTGTGCCACAATAATCACCATATGGAGGCTTCTCAGAATAATATGCTTGGGGCTCCTTTGGGACAAGCCCGGCTGTGTGTGGCGTGTGGGGTATCCCCTATAATTGATGATGTCAGGGTGTGTGTACCCTGCGCCCAGCAGACACTTGCGCTGCAGTCTGGGTTACCGGTGGCTGGGCCTGTGCCCCCTCGGGCTTCGCCTACCCCCCCACGCTTACATCTGACTCCTAGTGAGGTGCATACCAGTGGGGAGTCTCAACCTGATTTGGCTGCACGGGAGGCCAGCATTGAGAGACATATTGCTGGCTCAGGCCCGCGTAAGGCTTCTGCTAAGAAGCGGCATTTATTACCTGGTGTTTCCCTCTTTTGTATGGAGGCTGAGGATTTTTTTGACATTACCGGTTATACCCCCCTGGAAGAGGGGGAATTATTTTCTGATTCAGAATCATCTGAGGATCAGCCTAAGGTTTATGGTGCCGATTCTGGGTTGGACCCCTGGGCTTCAGATGATACTGACAGGCTTTTAGCTCACATTTTTGAAGTACTCTGTATCTCTCCTCCTGCCGTGGCTGCGGGGGAGCAGTTTCATTCTGTTAAACCACGCTTGGAGTTTCCTGAACAAACTCACTTTAATAATCTGGTGCACAAAGAGTGGGAACGGCCTAGCCGGCTTCCAGGGGTGCCAAAGAGTTGGGATAAGAGGTATCCCTTTCTCACTGTGATGGTTAAACGATGGTCATGTCCTCCCGAGGTGGATGCACCAGTTCTGGGTTTGTCAAACACATCCATCATGCATTCCCCTGACTCTACTACACTGAGGGATGGGGAGGACAGGCGCATAGATCAGCTGGCTTGCCATGCCTTTGCCTGCGTGGGGACCGCGCTGCGTCTGTTCTGTGCTTCTGCCATTACAGCTGTTGCTATTAAAAGCCTGCTCATGGGTCTCTTAGATGGGGCCCCTGATGATGCAGGTAGTGAAGAGTATAGAGCTCTTCTGCGCTGTGAGGAATTTGTTGCATATGTTCTCTCTGCCTTGGATGATACCATTAGAATGTGTGGCAGGGCTTCTGCCTTGTTGGTGGCGATACACCGCTCAGTCTGGCTGCGCCAGTGGGCAGCTGACAACGCTCTCACTAGTTTTCCCTTCAAGGGGCTGCGCCTCTTTGGTGAATGTCTGGACTTGTTTGCTAAGGGAGGCAAGTTACCTCAGCGTAGAAGGCAGCCCAGGTCCTTTCGGGGTTCAGGTGCCTTTCTTCCTTCCTTCCGTTGCTCCAGAATTGGACGGGGAAATTCCTTTGCTGGAGCACGCAGGGGCAGAGGACGTAGCTGCCCTGGCCCCTCCTGGGGTCCCAAGCCTAAGTCCTCCCCCAAGCCCCCTCAGGCATGAAGGGGCGCCCTCACCCATCCGGGTGGGGGGGCGGCTTCGGCTCTTGGCTCATGTCTGGAGGTGTCATGTCTCAGACCGGTGGATTCAGGAGGTAGTGTCCTCCGGTTACAAGATAGAGTTTGCAGCCTGGCCACCCCCAAGATTCATCAAATTCCGGTTAGCTTAAAACCCCATGTCAGCCCAGGGTCTGTCCCTTGCTGTCCAAGGCCTTCTGGAATTGGGAGTCATCTGCCGGGTGCCCTTGAGGGTCCATCAGACCCATCCTGGATTTAAAGCGCCTCAACAAATTTGTCAGATTCAGACACTTTCGCATGGAGAGTCCACTGTGAATTCCCTATGCCCAGGGGACTTTATGACCTCTGCCCAGGGGACTTTATGACCTCTGTAGACATCAAGGATGCTTACCTTCACATACCTATTTTTCCAGGTCATCAGAGATTCCCCAGGTTCGCTCTGGAGGATCAGCACTACCAATATGTGGCCTTGCCCTTCGGTCTCACTTCGGCTCCCAGGGTATTCACCAAGGTTCTGGCAGGAGTGATGGCTCTGCTGAGATCTCAGGGCATTCGCATTCTTCCCTACTTGGACGACATGCTTATCGCATCTCAGTCCTTCCAACAGGCAGAGCTGGATACTCAGCGGGTGGTGTCCACACTGGAGTCATTCGGCTGGGTTATCAACCACCCCAAATCTTCCCTGTCTCCTTCCATGGTGAAGTCCTTTCTGGGCATGATTCTGGATTCATCTCAGGTCAAGATCTTTCTTCCTCAGCAGAAGGCGGAGAGTCTTCAAGAGCAAGCACAGCTCCTTCTGTCTTGTCCTCATCCGCCCATCAGGCAGGGAATGCAGCTGGTGGGTCTGATGGTGTCCTGCTTCGAAGCGGTTCCATATGCTCAGTTTCACATGAGGCCTCTTCAGCTTCACCTTTTGTCAGTATGGGACCGGGAACCTTTGTCCTTGGATCAGGTGTTTGTCCTGTCCCCTCTGGTCAGGCGGTCTCTATCGTGGTGGCTGGACTCCTGCTGGGGGGCAGGTCCTTTCTGGCCCCCTGCTGGGAGACTGTCACCATGGATGCCAGTCTGACAGGTTGGGGTGGCTTTTGGAAGTCCCTGAAATTCCAGGGTCAGTGGGGCCCTCAGGAGGCCCATGCCCCTATCAACATTCTGGAATTGAGGGCAATCAGGTTTCCCGGAGCAAGAGGGCCCTCAAGGAAGTGTCCCTGATACTGTCCTGGTCGGAGGAGAACGTTCCCTGCATCTCAGCTGTGTACATCGGGGGTGGAGAATCTGGAGGCAGACTCTCTGAGCAGGGGACCTCTCGTCTGTGCTAATGGTCCCTCAGCAGCAGGGTGTTTCGCTCCCTGTGCCACCGCTGGGGTCAGCCGGATGTGGAACTGTTTGCGTCCCGTCACAATCACAAGCTTCCAGTCTTTGTCTTTCTGTCCCAGGATCCCCTGGCCTTGGCCATGGATGCCCTGGCAATGTCTTGGACAAGGTTTCAGCTTCTGTATGTGTTTCCCCCCTTTCCCCTGCTGGGCAGGGTGCTGCACAAGATAGCTCAGGAAAGGGTGCCAGCCATACTGGTGGCCCCCTGTTGGCCAAGAAGAGTGTGGTTCGCAGACATCGTGCAGCTGGCAGTAGATCAGTACGCCCTGCCCCGGGTTCCAAATCAGCTCACTCAGGGGCACCTACGCCACCCCAGTTTACTAACGCTGGCTTTATCGGCCTGGCTGTTGAAACCTCCATCTTGATGGAAAAAGGGCTGCCTGCCTCGGTTGTAAATACCATGATCAGGGCTAGGAAAAGGTCCTCTTCTTCCATCTACTACAGGGTTTGGCGTACTTACATTGACTGGTGTGAGTCTAACTCGCTTCCCTGTCGTGTGTTTTCTATTCCTAGGATTCTGGAGTTTCTGCAACATGGTTTGGATCTGGGTCTTCAGCTCAGTACTCTGAAAGGTCATGTTTATGCCTTGGCTATTTTTTTCCAAGGATCCTTTGCTCAGCATCCCCTGGTCAAGACCTTCTTCCAGTGGGTTACTCGCACGTAAGCCTATGTTACCAGTCTGGGACTTGAACTTGGTCTTATCTGCCCTGCAGGGGTCTCCCTTTGAGCCCTTGCAAGGGGCCCCTTTGTCCATTCTTACGCTTAAGGTGGTCTTTTTGGTGGCTATCACTTCTGCTAGGGGTGTTTCTGTGTTGGCAGCTCTTTCCATCAAGCCTCCTTATTTTGAGAGACACCAGGACAAGGTGGTGTTTCGTTTTAAATCAGATTTTCTGCCTAAGGTTGTTTCTGCCTTTCATCTCAATCAGGACATTGTTTTGCCTTCTCTGTGTCCTAATCCTAGTAATTCTAAGGAGAGGGTTTTACACTCTCTGGATGTGGTCAGGACTCTTAAGTTCTATTTGGTGGCTACTGAATCCTTCAGGAAGACTGACGCTCTCTTTGTGCTTCCGTCTGGATCTAAGAAGGGTCTGGCTCCGGCTAAGTCCACTATCAGCAAGTGGATCCGTCAGGCTGTGATACAGGCCTACTCTGTTAAGGGTAAGGAGCCTCCCTTCCGCCTTACTGGTCATTCTACTCGTGCTATTGGTGCCTCTTGGGCTTTTCATCACCAAGCTTCTGTTGAACAAGTTTGCAAGGCCGCCACTTGGTCTTCTGTTCATACTTTTTCTAAGTTTTACAAGGCTGATGCTGCTTTTGGCCGCAAATTTCTGCAGGCGGCAGTGGTTTAAACTGTCTGCTGTTACTTTTGGGGATCCCACCCTACCTTACGGACACTACTATTGGATGTCCCAAGAGTAAGGAATCTTCTGGAACAGGACGTGCTGTATACTTAGAATAATACAATTCTGTGATTACTCACCTGTAGAATTGGTATTATATGTATACAGCACGTCCTGTTCCACCCCACCCTTGTTATCATTATTTTTAGTTACCTCTTTATGGTGATTGTTAAAATTTTTTTATAATGGTTATAGTTCTCCCGGTTTCATTTTAACTGCTTGTCAATACTGGGGAATTTGTGGGAGGTCCCTGGTATATATGGGGCCGGGAGGAGCCACTTTTCTGTCTCTGCAGTCCAGCGCCATCTACTGGATGTATAACCCAAGAGTAAGGAATATCTTCTGGAACAGGACGTCCTGTATACATATATTACCAATTCTACAGGTGAGTAATCACAGAATTGTATTTTTTCATACTGCTTTTTGATACTGTATCTTATTATTTATGTACAGCACTTGTGTTCACCATCCCCAATTAAAATCCCTATACTCTTTTTGCTATTTAAATTTTGGTAGTTCGCCTTTCTTTGGTCTTTATATTATTCTGCTGTTTCCTGTGGGTAGTACACAGGTTAGGAAGACTAAACACCATTCTCTTATTACTTATTTTTGACTAATTTCCTTTTTTGGTTTGATTCAGCCATTTCTATTCTAATTGAAGGGGGTAAGCCTGCCCTGGAGTCTCAAGCTCCACGGCTCTCGTCTAATCAGAGCCCTTTTTTTGTATTACATCCGTCTTCTAAGGGCTCTGATTGCTTTCAGTGGGCTAGGGTGTGACTGCGTGCATGCTACTGGAAAATTTCTAACCCTAACCTAGAAGGCTCTCTACAGCCAAGCCCCCTTATACATTTCATCACTAGTCCAAAAATACTAACTCAGATACATTCTCTGGTCTGCCCATGATCTACTCCTTTGCTCTACCTAGATGACCTCCTCCCACTCTGGGGCCCAGAACTTTACATCCCTTAACCCTTTAAGTGCCAAGCCCGTAGGTACTACGGGGTTGCTTCTCCGAGCGTTAAGTGCCAAGCCCTTAGTACCTATGGGCTGGCTTCCCCCCCTGCTAGTTAAAAAAGTGAAGTAAAAAAACACTCACCTGACCCCTCGTTCGAACCCGCCGGGTCTTTTCTTCACCCTGGGGGTATCATATTACCCCCAGGGGCTCTTCTGCCTTCAAGAGGGGGCAAAAAATAGCCCGCCCCCCCGCTTCGGCAGCCGCTGCTGCTAACAATAAAAAGAAATGACAGTTACCTCTGTGCCCGATCCCTCGGGCCGGGTCTCCTCTTCACCGGGGGGCTTCCGATCACCCCCCCTGGGATTTTCCGCGGGGAGGAGGGGGCAAAACATGCCCCCTCCGACGTTCGCGCCGCTAGCCCTGCCCCCACGCATGACATCATCCCGCTGCGGCCTCCGGACTGTCAGATGTCAGGTCTGATCACTGGAGGTGGTTGGAGGGTAGGGGATGTGTTCCCCTGCCTCCCCAGCCCCCTCCAGTGATCAGACCTGACAGTTGTCAGCTGGAACTGAATCGTCGAGGAACACAGGATCGGAGGTGAGTGTTAAAAAAAAAAATGTAAAATGTTTTTCTGTGTGTGTGTGTCTTTTTTTAACACCTAACCCCTTGTGAACTGGTAAGGGGTCCATGAGACCCCTATACCAGTTCACAAGGCTGGGGGCTGGCAAGTCACCTGCGGCTAGCGGGTGACTTGCCATTAACCCCCGGCACCCCCATTACCTGCCTCCCCAAAGCCCAGGGGGGGGCAGAAGAGCCCTGGCCATAGCCTATGTGGGCTTGTAGCCTGCAGGGCCAGGGGCCACAAAAGCTGGCCCCTGCTCCCTGTTCCTACAAGCCCTGCATAGCTGGTCCCGGGCTGGTGACTTCGATAAGGGGGACCCCATTTCATTTTTTGGGGGGATTTTAAGGGTTTTTAACCCTTAAAATTCAAAGCAAAAATGGGGTTCCCCCCCCCCCCCTCGGGAGGGGCGACTCTGTCATTTTTTTTTTTTTTTAATTAACTCCTTATGTTCTGTCACCCAGCAGCTATAAAAGGCTTCCAGCAGACGAGCAGAAGCCAGTGATTGCCGAAGGACACAGTGCAAGATGGGTGGGAGGTAAGTATTAAAAATAAAACAAAATATTTTTTTCTGTGTTTTTTTTACATTTAACCCCTTGTGAACTGGTAAGGGATCCATGAGAGTTGCCACTAACCCTCGGCATCCCCAATTACCTGCCTCCCCAAAGCCCAGGGGGGGCAGAAGAGCCCAGGCCATAGGCTATGCTGGCTTGTAGCCTGCAGGGCCAGGGGCCACCAAACCTGGCCCCTGCTCCCTGTTCCTACAAGCCCTGCATAGCTGGTCCTGGGCTGGTTATTTCAGGTAGGGGGGGACCCCATTTCATTTCTTTTTTTTTTTTAAGGGTTTTTAACCCTCAAAATTAAAAAAAAATATGGGGTTTCCGGGAAGGGGGGGGGGGGGGGACTCTATGTCATTTTTTTTTTTAAATTAACCCCTTATGTTCTGTCACCCCCACGCCATTTTTTTTTCTTGATTTAACCCTTTATAGTGTGGATAGTAGTTGTATTTTATTTGTAAATGTTATAAAGTACTCGTTTTAGTTTGGGGGGTCTCCTGGGCAGGAACGGGGGGCTACCAATACATATGCAGTACCGTTGTAATCGGGAGAAATGGGGCTTTCACATGCAGTATGGTTTTCATTAATAAAACAAATGTTTTATTTAAAATAAGACAATTGTCTAAAAAAATACCGTATAAGTGAGGGGGACTCTAGCAGGGGGTAGCACTCTGATATGGCACTTCGTGTGGCCAGGCCTGTTCAGCATAAGGCCTCTAGCAAGAAGCGGCACCTGACTTCCTCACCTGCACTGTTTACTGAGGAGGAGGAAAAGATCTTTTTGATGAACGTTATTCCCCGCGACAGTGACCCTGGGTCTGAGGATTCCTGGTTTCCTGAGGACACCGCTAATCTGTTGTCTCACATTTTTGAGGTTTTACACATTGCCCCCCCCCTGAGGTGGCTAAGAGGAAGCAGGGTGAGCTTTTTCATACCATTAAGCAGCGTCTGGAGTTTCCTGAGCAGAGTCATTTCACTAATATGGTGCTCAAGGAGTGAGAATGTCCTAGTAGATTGCCCGCGGTGCCTAAAGGTTTGGATAAGAAGTATCCCTTTCCTGCTGATTTGGATAAGCGGTGGTCGGGTCCCCTGAGGTAGATGCGCCCGTCCTTGGATTATCCAACACTTCTGTTATGCTTTCCCCTGACACTACTACACTGCGGGACAGCGAGGACCGGCGTATGGATCAGCTGGCCTGCCATGCCTTTGCCTTTGTGGGGGTTGGTTTGCGTCCGTCCTGTGCCGCTGCCATAGCTGCTATTGCTCTTAAGAGACTGATCAATCGTCTCCTTGCTGGCGCTACAGCTGGAAGGGATGAGTATAGGACCCTTTTGCTGTGCTCTGATTTTGTTGCCTTTATTTTTACTGCCATGGGTGATGTAGTAGGGCTGAGTGGTAGGGCCTCTGCCCTCTTGGTGGCTATGTGCCGCTCTGTTTGGTTGCATCAGTGGACTCCCCTTTGTGGGGCTGCAGCTCTTTGGTGAGCGCCTGTATGTTTTAGCCAAGGATGGTAGGCTGCGTCAGTGTAGAAGGCAGCCTCGGCCTTTTTGGGGGCCATCTGCTTCAGTCTCCTCCTTTCGTACCCCCAGAGGAGGTAGAGGGCCCCTCTACTCAGGTGCCCACAGGGGGTCTTGGGGCCGTGACAGATCCCGTGGTCATCCCGGTCTCTCATGGGACCCCAAGCCCAAACCTTCTCCCAAGCCCCCTCAGGCATGAGGAGGCGCCCTCACCCATCCGGGTGGGGTGACAGCTTCGGCTCTTTGCTAACGTCTGGAGGCTTCGCGTCTCAAACCGGTGGATTCAGGAGGTGGTAGAGTTTGCAGCCTGGCTGTCCCCCAGATTCCTCAGATCCCGGATTCATTTGCCCGGTGCCTTCCAGGAACAGGGTCAGGGTTTCTACTCCAATTTGTTCACGGTTCCCAAACACCACAGATGCCAGTCTGACAGGTTGGGGGGGCTTTTGGAAGTCTCTGCAGTTCCAGGGTCAATGGGGCCCCCAGGAGGCCCATGCTCCCATCAATGATCTGGAACTGAGGGCGATCAGGTTGGTTCTTGCTCAGCTGACCTCACACCTTTGGGGTCGGGCTGTTCAGATCCGCTCGGACAACCAGACGGCAGTTGCCTACATCAATCATCAGGGAGGGACTCGGAGCAAGCGAGCCCTCAAGTGTCCCTGATACTGTCTTGGGCAGAAGAGAATGTGCCTTGCATCTCTGCGGTTTACATTCCGGGGGTGGAGAACCTGGAGGCAGACTCCCTGAGCAGGGGGATGTCTCGTTTGGGGGAATGGTCTCTTAGCAACAAGGTATTTCACTCCCTGTGTCACCGGTGGGGTCTTCCGGATGTGGACCTGTTTGCGTCCCGCCACAATCACAAGCTTCCCAGGTTTGTCTCCCTGTCACAGGACCCTCTGGCCGTCACCACGGATGCGCTAGCAATGCCTTGGACGGAGTTTCGGCTCCTCTATGTGTTCCCTCCCCTTCCTCTGCTGGGCAGCGTGCTGCGCAAGATAGCCCAGGAAGGGGTACCAGCCATTCTGGTGGCCCCCTGCTGGCTAAGGAGGGTGTGGTTCGCAGACGTCGTGCAGTTGGCAGTGGATCATGTCCTGCCCAAGGTCTGCTCACTCAGGGACGGCTGTGCCATCCCAATTTACAAATGCTGGCTTTAGCAGCTTGGCTGCTGAAACCTCCATCTTGATGGATAAGGGTTTGCCGGCCTCTGTTGTTAATACCATGATTAGGGCTAGGAAGAAGTCCTCGTCCTTTATCTACTATAGGATTTGGCATGCTTACATTGCCTGGTGTGAGTCTAGGTCTCTGCCTTGTAGGGTGTTTTCTATTCCCAGGATTCTAGATTTTTTGCAACATGGCCTGGATTCGGGCCTTCAACTTAGTACCCTCAAGGGACAGGTGTCAGCCCTGGCAATTTTCTTCTTTTGCCAATCACCAGTTGGTCAAGACTTTCTTTCAGGGAGTTACTCATGTGCGTCCAGCACGTAAACCTATGCTACTGGTTTGGGATCTAAATTTGGTGTTGTCTGCTCTGCAGGGTCCTCCTTTTGAGCCTATCAGTGGGGCTGCCTTGCCCATTATGACTCTTAAGGTGGCCTTCCTGGTGGCCATTACCTCGGTTAGGCGAGTCTCTGAGCCGGCTGCTCTTTCCATCAAACCTCCTTATTTTGAGCAGCATCAGGATAAGGTGGTGTTTCGGCTTAAGCCGGATTTCTTGCCTAAAGGTTGTCTCTGTTTTTCATCTCAATCAGGACATTGTTTTGCCTTCTCTGTGTCCTAATCCTGCTAATTCCAAGGAGCTAACGCTTCATTCTCTGGATGTTGTCAGGGCCCTGAAGTTTTATTTGGTTGCTACGGAGTCTTTCAGGAAATCTGACACTCTTTTTGTTCTTCCTGCTGGACCTAGGAAGGGTCTGCCTCCGGCTAAATCCACTATCAGCAAGTGGATCCGTCAGGCGGTGGAGCAGGCCTATTCTGCTAAGGGGAAGGTTCCCCCTTTTAGGGTTACTGCTCATTCTACTCGTGCTATCGGTGCTTCTTGGGCTTTTCAGCACCAAGCTTCTGTTGAACAAGTTTGTAAGGCCGCAACTTGGTCTTCTGTTCATATGTTTTACAAAGTTGATGTTAAGGCCTCAGCTGATGCTGCTTTTGGCCGCAAGGTACTCCAGGCGGTGGTGGTCTAAACCGTCTGTTACTTTCTTTTTGGGAATCCCACCCTACTTTATGGACACTGCTTTTGGATGTCCCAGATGTTATGACTTTGTGAAGCAGGCCGTGCGTCGCACTAAGAAAAAGACAATTCTGTGAGTACTCACCTGTAGAATTGCTTTTACTATGCGTGGCACGTCCTGCTTCACCCCACCCTTGTTACGTTGTTCTTGTTTGCCTCTTTATGGTGATTGTTCCCATTTAGTTGGGGTTGTTATCTTTATTTGTTCCCGGTTCTTGTATCACTGCTTGTCAACTACTGGATAAGTCTATGGTGATTCCGTTTCTATATGGTATTGGGCGGAGCCACGACTCTTCTGCAGTGCCACTGTGCCTTGTGGCGGAATCCCAGATGTTATGACTTTGTGAAGCAGGCCGTGCCATGCATAGTAAAAGCAATTCTACAGGTGAGTACTCACAGAATTGTCTTTTTTTTCTTACTTTTGCCTATAAGGGGAATGGAAGGGGGGGGGGGGATGCCACACTACCTATATAGGGAATGGAAGGGGGGGATGCCACACTACGTATAGGGGGAATGCCACACTACCTATAAGGGGAATGCCACACTACCTATAAGGGGAATGCCTATAAGGGGGATGCCACACTACCTATAAGGGGAATGCCACATTACCTATATGGGCAATGGAAGGGGGGATGCCACACTACATTTATGAGGAATGGAAGGGGGGATGCCACACTGCCTATATGGGAATGGGAGGGATGCCACACTGCCTATATGGGAATGCAAGGGGGGATGCCACACTGCCTATATGGGAATGGGAGGGGGGGAATGACGCACTGCCTATATGGGAATGGGGGGATGCTACACTGCCTATATGGGAATGGGAGGGGGGAATGATGCACTGCCTATATGGGAATGGGAGGGGGGAATGGGTAGGGATGCCACACTGCCTATATAGGAATGGGTAGGGATGCCACACTTTCTATATGGGAATGGGAGGGGGGATGCCACACTGACTATATAGGGAATGAGATGGGGGATGCCACACTGCCTATGGGAAGTAGGAAGGGGGGAATGCTGCACTGCCTATGGGAGGGGGGCATCCCACACTGCCTAAGGGAATGGGATGGGGGAACGCCACACTGTCTGTAATTGGGTGTTTTAGAAAAACATTTGGCTTATAATATTTTTTTTTTTCTAGTTTTCCTTCTCCAAATCCTAGGTGCGTCTTATGGGCAGGTGCATCTTATAGGGCGAAAAATATGGTACTTTTTTTTTTTTTTTTTTTTACTTAATATTTTAATAAACAGTATAAAAATTACAAACAAGACATTTCATGTTAAAGCCTAAACACTGCTGCAAAAAAAATATATATAATTTTTCTGGAAATTCCTGCAAAAATGGTGCAAAACATAGCGCAAAATGGGGAAAAATTACCTGTCAACAGAGGGTGACAAAATCTCAAGTAGGCTGGCATTCAAAAGGGTTAATAGTACCTATGCATGTTGGGTATTGTTCTGCTCGGGGGACCTGGCGCTTTCAGATTTAGCTTGTTTTTTCTTGTCTGCATATTGATATTTTAGGAAAAGATGTTTTTTATTCTGCTTTTTTATAAATTTTTTAGGGAAACCCCGTGCAACCAAAGAATTCTTTGAGGGATTACTTCCAGAAAGATGAGCCCACTACAACAAGCTGGGTACACTTAGAAAGCTTAACATGGTACTTTCAGGGAATATATGGTTTGTGGGGGGTATTCCAAGTGTAAAGGGTTGTTTTGGTTGAAAAATCTCAAAGTGTGCAGTTTGTCTGCAGAGTTGAAATTTTCAAGTAAAATTACCATTATGCACATGCTTTACCTTGGGGTGTTTGCCAACTCTTCCCTTGACAGAAGCTATGCATGTTGGGTATTGTTCTGTTCGAATGTTGTTGCTTTTTCAGATTTAACTTGTTTTTTCTTTTTTGTATATAGTTTTTTTTTAGGAAAATGTGGCTTTGATTCTGCTTTTGTATCCTTTTTTTAGGGAAACTCTTTGCAACCAAAGAATACATTGAGGGATTACTTCCAGAAAACTGTGGCCACATCAACAAGCCTGGTACGTCTAGAAAGCGTGAGGTGTGTACTTCCAGAGAATATATAGTTTGTTGGGGGTATTTCAAATGTAAAGGGTTGTTTTCATTGAAAAACTGCAAGGTGCGCATAGCGCATAACATAGTTGTATTTTATTTGAAAATCCCCTAAAGCGCTTTTTCAGTTTGGGGGCGTGTTCTGGGCAGGAAAGGGTGTCTACCAACACATGTGTGGTATCGCTGTAACCGGGAGAAATTGGGATTTTACACGCAATAAGATTTTATTGACAAACTTACATTTTTTATTACAAAGGAACACTACAAATTGTAAAAATAGATTTCTATTTATTTTTTTGCTCATATTTCACCCAAAAATATTGAAAATACACCTAAAAAATGACAAACAAGACATTTTATCTTGAAGCCCAGACTCTGCTGAAAAAAACAATATATAATTTTCCTGGGAAATCCCTTCAAAAATCACATTTGAACATGCATAGTGCAAAATAGTGATAAATGGTCTGGCAACAAAGGGTGACAAAAACTCCAGGTAGGCTGGCACTTAAAGGGTTAAAAACTCCAAAATTGCCCTTGAAACTTACCCATTTTACAGGTTCATCACTCCTCAGAATACTGGGCACCTTATTAATACATACTACCTGTGACCACACCTCTTGTCTCCACCTGAAAATTGGAGGGCCCATTGCTCCTAATGTATTCCTGAATCCATGTGTTTAGTTACACTTCTGCTACATACTGCTACAAACTGTATTATATGCATTGTCATTGTTGTTGCATTATAAGTATTTTACTTGTCTATCCCCCTGTCATTTCTCCTGTGTACAGTGCCACAATGGTGCTTTATAAGCAATAATCAAAATACAATTCTACGGAATTTACCCACCCTCATGTGCCTCTCAATAATTTTCTCCTCAACACCACTGCCTGACAGAAATGGCACAAGCCCAGCTAAATGAGGATTGACTACTAATGTATGTGTTGGAGACTTCCAACACTTCAGGTTGTAACCACCAGCAGGTACAAACCCTTGTTAGATTTAGACAGTAGGTTGACAGTGAAGTGAGTAAGAATAATACGTCAACATGCCTACCAGAAAGAAGGTACAACTGCAACACCTGGGGTGGAAGATGACTCACAGTGGGGAAAAAGGACTTTATGATAAGTACACTAAAAATCAGTTGGCCAGACATGCTTACAAATGGGATATCCCAAAGTAGTCCAAAATTATAAGGAGGACCACAATTACCATAGAAATCAGCAACATAAGGGCCCTGCCATGAAAACAAACCCTCAAACTGCAGTTGGCCAGGCATACTTACATATGGGATATCCCAAAGCAGTCCAAAATTATAAGGAGGACCACAATTACCTGCTTCAAAGCACTGTGAATTAAATGCCACCTTGTGAGGTATGGTGATGGACAGCCCGAGAAGACCCAGCAGCCCCTTGAAAATGTTTGAACCTGAAGAGAAGAGCCACGTCTTGCACGTGTAAGGCTTAGCCACAGCAAGGTTTGGTGGTGAAAAGCCTGAAGACCCAACAGCTCCTGTAAACCCAATAAATGTGGTCTGTTGATGGGTATCACCAGTAAAGGGGGATACAGACTAGGGAGAATATGTGTGGTGGTAGTGCGTGGCCATCTTGGCTCAGCTGCAGAAAGCAGGATCCCCTGCTCAGTGTGTGCCCCTGCCCATTAACTTGAATGGGGGATGCTGCAGCCTCTCTGCAGCTGCCCCTCAAAGTGCTGATTGGAGGTAACGTGTTTTATTTAACCTCCCCCCCAATCCTGCCTTTGAGCCTGGGGGAGGGGGCCAGGTCAGGGGGTTAATCAAGACTGGACTTCTTTAATAGTCAGGGGGTAGGGGTCCGTGGAAGGTAATATTTAGGGGTTAGGGGCAGTGGAGGTGAATAGGTAGTAGGTGTCAATGGAGGCTAATAGTTGTGGTGGGGTAGTGGAAGGTAATATTAAGGGGTTAGGGGCAGTGGAGGGTAAAAGTTAGGAGGCAGGGGTCAGTGGAGGGTAAAAGTTGGGGGTAGGGGTCAGTGCAAGGTAAAAACCGGAGTAGGAGGTCAGTGGAGGAAATAGTCACATAGTAGGAGCCAGTGGAGGGTAAAGGTCAGGGGGCAAGGGTCAGTGAAAAGTATTAGTCGGGGGTCACAGTGGATGGTAAAAGTCAGGCAGTAGGGGTCAGTAGATGGTAAAAGTCAGGCAGTAGGGATCAGTGGAGAGTAAAAGTCAGAGAGTAGGGCTCAGTGGAGAGTAAAAGTCAGGGAGTAGGGGTCAGTGGAGGGTAAAAGTCAGGCAGTAGGGGTCAGTGGAGAGTAAAAGTCAGAGAGTAGGGGTCAGTGGAGAGCAAAAGTCAGAGAATAGGGGTCAGTGGAGAGTAAAAGTCAGGGAGTAGGGGTCAGTGGAGGGTAAAAGTCAGGCAGTAGGGGTCAGTGGAGGGTAAAAGTCAGGGAGTAGGGGTCAGTGGAGGGTAAAAGTCAGGGAGTAGGGGTCAGTGGAGGGTAAAAGTCAGGGAGTAGGGGTCAGTGGAGGGTAAAAGTCAGGCAGTAGGGGTCAGTTGAGAGTAAAAGTCAGAGTAGGGGTCAGTGGAGGGTAAAAGTCAGGGAGTAGGGGGTCAGTGGAGGGTAAAAGTCAGGCAATAGGTGTCAGTGGAGGGTAAAAGTCAGGGAGTAGGGGTCAGTGGAGGGTAAAAGTCAGGGAGTAGGGGTCAATGGAGGGTAAAAGTCAGGGAGTAGGGGTCAGTGGAGGGTAAATGTCAGGCAGTAGGGGTCAGTGGAGGGTAAATGTCAGGGAGTAGGGGTCAGTGGAGGGTAAAAGTCAGGGGGTAGGGGTCAGTGGAGGGTAAAAGTCAGGGAGTAGGGGTCAATGGAGGGTAAAAGTCAGGCAGTAGGGGTCAGTGGAGAGTAAAAGTCAGGGAGTAGGGGTCAGTGGAGGGTAAAAGTCAGGCAGTAGGGGTCAGTGGAGAGTAAAAGTCAGAGAGTAGGGGTCAGTGGAGAGTAAAAGTCAAGAGTAGGGGTCAGTGGAGGGTAAAAGTCAGGGAGTATGGGGTCAGTGGAGGGTAAAAATCAGGCAGTAGGGGTCAGTGGAGAGTAAAAGTCAGAGAGTAGGGGTCAGTGGAGGGCAAAAGTCAGAGAGTAGGGGTCAGTGGAGAGTAAAAGTCAAGAGTAGGGGTCAGTGGAGGGTAAAAGTCAGGGAGTAGGGGTCAGTGGAGGGTAAAAGTCAGGCAATAGGTGTCAGTGGAGGGTAAAAGTCAGGGAGTAGGGGTCAGTGGAGGGTAAAAGTCAGGGAGTAGGGGTCAATGGAGGGTAAAAGTCAGGGAGTAGGGGTCAGTGGAGGGTAAAAGTCAGGGAGTAGGGGTCAGTGGAGGGTAAAAGTCAGGGAGTAGGGGGTCAGTGGAGGGTAAAAGTCAGGGAGTAGGGGTCAGTGGAGGGTAAAAGTCAGGGAGTATGGGGTCAGTGGAGGGTAAAAATCAGGCAGTAGGGGTCAGTGGAGAGTAAAAGTCAGAGAGTAGGGGTCAGTGGAGGGCAAAAGTCAGAGAGTAGGGGTCAGTGGAGAGTAAAAGTCAAGAGTAGGGGTCAGTGGAGGGTAAAAGTCAGGGAGTAGGGGTCAGTGGAGGGTAAAAGTCAGGCAATAGGTGTCAGTGGAGGGTAAAAGTCAGGGAGTAGGGGTCAGTGGAGGGTAAAAGTCAGGGAGTAGGGGTCAATGGAGGGTAAAAGTCAGGGAGTAGGGGTCAGTGGAGGGTAAAAGTCAGGGAGTAGGGGTCAGTGGAGGGTAAAAGTCAGGGAGTAGGGGGTCAGTGGAGGGTAAAAGTCAGGGAGTAGGGGTCAGTGGAGGGTAAAAGTCAGGGAGTAGGGGTCAGTGGAGGGTAAAAGTCAGGGAGTAGGGGTCAGTGGAGGGTAAAAGTCAGGGAGTAGGGGTCAGTGGAGGGTAAAAGTCAGGCAGTAGGGGTCAGTGGAGGGTAAAAGTCGGGGGGTAGGGGTCAGTGGAGGGTAAAAGTCAGGGAGTAGGGGTCAGTGGAGGGTAAAAGTCAGGGAGTAGGGGTCAGTGGAGGGTAAAAGTCAGGGAGTAGGGGGTCAGTGGAGGGTAAAAGTCAGGGAGTAGGGGTCAGCGTAGGGTAAATGTTAGGGAGTAGGGGTCAGTGGAGGGTAAAAGTCAGGGAGTAGGGGTCAGTGGAGGGTAAAAGTCAGGGAGTAGGGGGTCAGTGGAGGGTAAAAGTCAGGCGGTAGGGGTCAGTGGAGGGTAAAAGTCAGGGAGTAGGGGTCTGTGGAGGGTAAAAGTCAGGGAGTAGGGGTCAGTGGAGGGTAAAAGTCAGGGAGTAGGGGGTCAGTGGAGGGTAAAAGTCAGGGAGTAGGGGGTCAGTGGAGGGTAAAAGTCAGGGAGTAGGGGGTCAGTGGAGGGTAAAAGTCAGGGAGTAGGGGGTCAGTGGAGGGTAAAAGTCAGGGAGTAGGGGGTCAGTGGAGGGTAAATGTCATGGAGTAGGGGGTCAGTGGAGGGTAAAAGTCAGGGAGTAGGGGGTCAGTGGAGGGTAAAAGTCTGAGTAGGGGGTCAGTGGAGGGTAAAAGTCAGGGAGTAGGGGGTCAGTGGAGGGTAAAAGTCAGGAAGTAGGGGTCAGTGGAGGGTAAAAGTCAGGGAGTAGGGGTCAGCGTAGGGTAAATGTTAGGGCGTAGGGGTCAGTGGAGGGTAAAAGTCAGGGAGTAGGGGTCAGTGGAGGGTTAAAGTCAGGGAGTAGGGGTCAGTGGAGGGTAAAAGTCAGGGAGTAGGGGGTCAGTGGAGGGTAAAAGTCAGGCGGTAGGGGTCAGTGGAGGGTAAAAGTCAGGGAGTAGGGGTCAGTGGAGGGTAAAAGTCAGGGAGTAGGGGTCAGTGGAGGGTAAAAGTCAGGGAGTAGGGGGTCAGTGGAGGGTAAAAGTCAGGCGGTAGGGGTCAGTGGAGGGTAAAAGTCAGGGAGTAGGGGTCAGTGGAGGGTAAAAGTCAGGGAGTAGGGGGTCAGTGGAGGGTAAAAGTCAGGGAGTAGGGGGTCAGTGGAGGGTAAAAGTCAGGGAGTAGGGGGTCAGTGGAGGGTAAAAGTCAGGGAGTAGGGGGTCAGTGGAGGGTAAAAGTCAGGGAGTAGGGGGTCAGTGGAGGGTAAAAGTCAGGGAGTAGGGGGTCAGTGGAGGGTAAAAGTCAGGGAGTAGGGGGTCAGTGGAGGGTAAAAGTCAGGGAGTAGGGGGTCAGTGGAGGGTAAAAGTCTGAGTAGGGGGTCAGTGGAGGGTAAAAGTCAGGGAGTAGGGGTCAGTGGAGGGTAAAAGTCAGGGAGTAGGGGTCAGCGTAGGGTAAATGTTAGGGCGTAGGGGTCAGTGGAGGGTAAAAGTCAGGGAGTAGGGGGTCAGTGGAGGGTAAAAGTCAGGGAGTAGGGGTCAGTGGAGGGTTAAAGTCAGGGAGTAGGGGTCAGTGGAGGGTAAAAGTCAGGGAGTAGGGGTCAGTGGAGGGTAAAAGTCAGGCAGTAGGGGTCAGTGTAGGGTAAATGTTAGGGAGTAGGGGTCAGTGGAGGGTAAAAGGGAGTAGGGGTGAGTTGGAGGGTAAAAGTCAGGGAGTAGGGGGTCAGTGGAGGGTAAAAGTCAGGGAGTAGGGGGTCAGTGGAGGGTAAAAGTCAGGCAGTAGGGGTCAGTGGAGGGTAAAAGTCAGGGGGTAGGGGTCAGTGGAGGGTAAAAGTCAGGGAGTAGGGGTCAGTGGAGGGTAAAAGTCAGGGAGTAGGGGGTCAGTGGAGGGTAATAGGGGGTAGGGGTGAATGGAGGGTAATAGAGGAGCAGTGGAGGGTAATAGTCAGGGGGTAGGGGTCAATGGAAGGTAATAGGCAGGAAGGTAGGGGATCAGTGGAGGGTAATAGGAGGTAGGGGTGAATGGAGGGTAATAGAGGAGCAGTGGAGGGTAATAGTCAGGGGGGAGGGGTCAATGGAAGGTAATAGGCAGGAAGGTAGGGGATCAGTGGAGGGTAATAGGAGGGGAGAGCTCAGTGGAGGGTAAAAGTCAGTGGGAGGGGTCAGTTGAGGGTAATAGTCAGGGGGGGAGGGGTCAGTGGAGGGTAAAAGTCAGGGAGTAGGGGTCAGTGGACGGTAATAGAGGGTAGGGGTGAATGGAGGGTAATAGAGGAGCAGTGGAGGGTAATAGTCAGGGGGAGGGGTCAATGGAAGGTAATAGGCAGGAAGGTAGGGGATCAGTGGAGGGTAATAGGAGGTAGGGGTGAATGGAGGGTAATAGAGGAGCAGTGGAGGGTAATAGTCAGGGGGGAGGGGTCAATGGAAGGTAATAGGCAGGAAGGTAGGGGATCAGTGGAGGGTAAAAGTCAGCGGGAGGGGTCAGTTGAGGGTAATAGTCAGGGGGGAGGGGTCAGTGGAGGATAATGGGGTTGCAATGGAGGGTAACACGGGCTTTGGCAGCTCTGAAAAGACACGCGCTGGGATTGGTTAACTGACACGCAGCGAGATTGCTCTTCTGGCTGCCTCCATACTTTGAGGCGAGACTGACAGGGATTAGTCAGATGGCTGCTTCCGGTCTGTGAGGCAAGACGCGCTGTGATTGGTAATTTGAACTCCTACTAGTTGCTGGTTGGTTCGTCAATCTCTGAAACCCGCGCAAGGGTGTAGCTGATTGGTCGGTTTAGGATGGGATCTGTGGCCCCGCCTTCCCTTGTAGGTGCGTTACCTGCGAAGAGCTGTGAGGGGAGTCCCCTGCGGGACGGTGAGTTCAAAGCTGTAAAGTAAAACGAAGCCCCAAACTGAGCAGAACTACTTACCTGTTCCGTGTTCCATTGCTGACGGCAGCTGCTCTGGTGCCATTGGCACCATTTCTTTTCTATACCAGGTGGGTGCAGTGCTGTTTTGCTCCTTGCGCCTGGCTTAGCCCTAACCATATTATAAGGCATAACTTTAATGTGCTGTTAGAGCTCTGAAGTTATGGTAATGTAGTTTTTGTTGTAATATAATTGTTACAAAAAGGGAAAATGAAAGATACATGTTTTAAGCTGGATATGATGATTTGAGAGACTACTAGCACTCTGCGTTTGCTTCTGCAGCGTATGGTTGGTAGATCCTCTCAAGCCTGAAGGCTTTAAAAAAAATGCTACAGCAGAGGTAAGGTGAGTATTATTAGTTTCCATAGTATGCCTGCAGTCTCTTTCATTCTGGAAAATCACAAGTTTGGAAAAGAGGACCTAAACCCTCCTTGGTGCATAGAACACACTTACCCTCTCATGCCAGGTACTCACCAGCTCTATCTGATGGGTGCTATATCATAGAAGTCTATGGGCACCACAGGTAAAGTGTGTGTATTGTGATTTACCTGTGCTGCATTGTGGTAAAGGAGCTGTTCTCACCACCACTGTCTCGGTGCTCTGGTCCAGCAATGCTGCAGCCAGCTTTTGGGGTCCTTCTCCAGGAAGGACTGAGTGGAAGGATCCCAAGAGGTGGCTGCAGCATTGCTGGACTGGAGGAGGATGCCAGTTAGCCAGCCACTGTGCGTGTAAAAGGGGCCTTTGAGACATATTAACCTTTTCCTAGCAGAGCTACATCCGATGGCTGACACAAATCTATCCTTACCTCCCCACTGCCGCCATTAGTGAGCCCTGCATTAGAGACACTTACCTTTTCCTAGCAGAGCTCTATCTGAGTGGGGGCAAGAAACTAACCTTACTTACCCCCCCCCCCCCCCATGCTAAAAGTGAGCCCTGCATTATACTTACCTTTTCCTAACAGCTCCATCTAATGTGGACAGGAAATTAACCTCACCTCCCCCTCACAACACCAGTGAGCCCTGCATTAGAGATATACTTACCTTTTCCTAGCAGAGCATCTGATGGGGGAAAGGAATCTAACTTACCCCCTGACGCCATCAGTGATCCCTACATTAGAGAGATACTCGGCTTCTCCTAGCGGAGGAACAGCTGCTTGTACGCGTGCTACCTCCGATAGGAGGCATGCAAGGTGACGCAGAGTAATAGATTTTCCTGGCTGCGTTCTTTCCTGCATCCATGTTGTCGCTCTGTCCCCCTGTGTCCCCTCCAGTGGGGTTATGGGGGCGTGACACATATATTGCTGGGATGCAGGGACGTCATTAGTGGTTGGCCAGCTGGGCAATGGCCTGGGGTCCCTATTACCAAAGGGGCCCCTGAAGTTTGCTACTGCCCTAAGTGGTCCACTGTAGCAACTGCACCAGCTTCAGCGGCCATCTGTTTTTATGGTCATTCTCCTCACTGCTTGTCTTTTCTGCAGCGTCCCTCATTACACTCTTCCTCCTGTGTGCTCCCTTTCTCCTGCCTGAAGAATGCCCTGAGGCTGCTTGAGGAGGACTTGGGGACCCACATTTGGTCTCAAACTTACCCTTCCAGTGTCCATCATATTACCCAGAATTCACTGCCCCTGGTAAAGGAGGCTATTGTCTCGGCATCATCTCGATAATGGCGGCGGAGCCCCCTACTGCCCGCTCTCGCCATTCATCTCTGTCTCACTGTCGCTTGGCTTTTTATAGATGCTTGTGCTATTTATAGATCATTGTGCTATTTTTATCCCCCGAGGGCGGCTGTGAATTGTAAATAGGCCTCAACGGGGAATCTGCCGCCAGTCATCACACGCAGTTCTTATTGAATATGTCTCCTGCTGTACAGGCTACCATTTGCCCAGTAATACTCCCCCCCCCCCACCAAAACTGGCCAATAATATCACAGGAAGCTCCCAGCATGCTGCTCTATCTCTGGCACATGAACGAGATAGGCAAACCTATTGCTTATGCCTGTCACTCATTCTATAGCTCTGACATGTTCCACAGCGCTGTACAGAGGACATAGAGCAGCCACATGACTCCCTGTAATGTCCTTTCCACACTCACACACTGTTATCATACATTTATATAGCACTGACATATTCCATAGTGCTGTACAGAGCACATAGAAGCAGTCACATAATGTCCTCTACACTCGCTTACTGTTATTATACATTTATATAGCACTGACAATTTCCACAACACACTACAGATCACATACAGCAGTCACATGACTCCCTGTCCCTCAGAGCTCACATTGTAATGTCTCCTTCACATTCTTACACTGTTATTATGCATTTATTTAGCACTGACATATACCACAGCGCTGTACAGAGCATATAAAAGCAGTCACAGGACTCTGTCCTTCAGTACTCATATTCTAATGATCTCTGTTATTATACATTTATATAGCGCTGACATGTACCACACGCACTACAGAGCACATAGAAGCAGCACATGACTCCCTGTCCCTCAGAGCTCATACTCTAATGTCCTCTCATACATTTATGCAGCACACTACAGAGAGCATAGCCATGCTCATCAGCCTCTGCAGTGAAGTAGTTTTAAAGTGGACAAAAAAAAAAAGAATACTCTGGGTCTGGTTAAATACCCACACGTGGGGCATCCCAAATCGCCTATGTGAAACCCCACCAGCGGTGCCTTCTCCTGCATCCCTCTACATCTGTGCATGTCCGAGAACAGCCATAGAAGGGTGCAGGGGCTGCTGCTGCCAATTACAAAAAGCAACTACAGTCCTATTGAGCATAGGGCATCCCGACTACCCACAAAAATGTCCCAGTTATACTCAACTTGCCCGGTGATCCCATGCCACATGTGCGAGTCGCATCTCTACTCACCTCCAGCTGAGGCTCGTACCTGTGGCAGGCATTGTGTGTGTGTGTGGGGGGGGGGTCTGTTATCACCATCCATTGTCTTTACTGGGGCACATGCCATCCACTAGCTCCCTTACACTGATACATGCTGCACCATAAGTCTGTCTGTTTGCTGTGTACCATCTGCCCTCTATTTTCCCTTTTACCAATTCTGTGACCACTACAGGATTGCCCAGTGCCTAGTATACCCTCCACCATTGTGAGCTGTGATGAAGACAAGGGTAAGGTGCTCTCCTTCGAGTACCGGACCACCCATGCCTTGGGTGGTTGGTGGCTTGCCTCTCTGGTGGTGTAGATTGGTTGTTTCCAGGGTTGGCCTCTGACCTTCCCTTGGGGCATCCCGATTTGGAATGCTCATTTGTGTGAAAGCCTCCAGATCGTTGGCTTTTCCTGGTCCAATGGCACATGCACAGTTTGCCGTGAGTATGGTTGTCGGCAAACGGCTCTTACTTGTTTACAATGGGGAGTGACAGCGTCTGCATCCTCTGCATTCCCGCCCCAGCCATCCAGATATGCTTTGGCTGGAGCACGCACTTAACTGGCAATGCGCCCACTATTTCTCTATATAAGCAAATCAGAGCCAGTTTTCAAATGACATATATGCCAACTGGCTCTGATTGGAAGAGAGCCCACACGTGCGTCCTTGGACCTGGAAGAGGTGAGTTTTACAGGGCAGTCTAGGGGGTTTCACAGAGCAGGGCACCCCAATTCGGAATATTTTGAAACAAAACCTGGGATATTCAAAATCCTAGGTTTTGTTCAGCTTTAAGTCATTTACCTTGTCAAGGCTTAAATAGGACCCAGCCTGCCTCTCCTTCCATGGAAGGTTCTATGTTAGGCAGAACCTAGAAAATAACAGTACAACGGGGATCTGAAGGGTGAGTTGAACTGGATAATGAATCCAGCTGGGGTATCACTACTAGGGTGCTAGTTAACCCTGACCAATGATAGGGTGCGCTTAGTGGCTTTGGCACCTGTAGCTGACCTGCTTACCTTCCCAGTTTGCCGCCCACCCCAACCTTGGCATGATCCTACCCTGATCCTATCTCATCCCTTTTGTAGTGCTTTGCTCTCTGACCATCTGGCTGTTGACCCTTGGCTCATCCCTGGATAATGTTTTCGCTTCATTCTTCTGTGAGTCTTTTTTTTGCTTTGGCTCACTGCTGGATCTGCTGTCTGATTTCTCCATGTTGTGCCCTGGAAGTTCATTGACCTTCCACCCTTTGACCACATCCCTGGTGCTTTTTAAGACCCTTTGGGAGGGAGGCAACCATGACCGGGTAGGTTTGTATTGCTTCCCAGCAGATGGAAGCAGAGATTGGGGGTGGGGTTTGACGGAAGGACAGTGTTCAACCGAACATAACAGTTACTTGCTGTGGCCACCACATGGCCTCCTTCTGAGGAAGCTCTTAATGAAATGCGTCAAGGCCTCCAAGCTGCCTACTCCTCAACATTGGTCAATCGCACATTCCCTCCTAATGCCTGAGCATATTTGAAGACCTCCTGCGAGGATCCTCACTTAGGATTTGAATAGGTTTGAGTAGCTGCACAACCCAACAAACGGGCCAGAAATGCCAACTTGATGCGTTTATCACCCTTTTTTAGGTGGGAGTCTCATGGTACCATGGCTGAGTAACTTGGTGTGGGGGGGGGGGAGTAGTACTGTGTTACTGTGTATGTGGGGGTGATTACTGTGTGAGAACTGTTTAATGATGACAATATATTTGAATAATAGGCACAGCAGAAGAACTAGTAATCACCGATCAGAAGAGCCTGGTGTGTCTACTTATGGTAGGAACTTTAGTGCCCTCAATTTGTTAGTAAAAGAAAATTGTGTATGTCACTGTTATGCATTATAAAATTAAAGTGGGCCAAAACCCAGGACCCTTGGGGCATCAAGTGAAACACCACGTATTGCCCGATTCATACATATAAATACAGGTTGCTGATGTTTCACACATAGGCTTTCCAAATCAGGATTTTGGGTCTACCTAAACCCCATGGAATGCCAGTTTCTTGCCTTGCTACATAGGATAGGTCCCATCTGTGCAATGAGACAAACGCAAGCAGTGAATCTACACACGTGCCCAAAACACTGCGTCCTGGGAGACACACTTTGGCAAGGCCTTCCTCTCACAAGATTTCTTAACCACTAGAGCAGGACTGCCCCTCCCCGAATCCCTTGGTGAGTGTGCAGAGCGGGGCATCCTTTGTAGTGCTGGGGTTTGAACTTGTCTGGTTATATTTTGATTGTTTCGAGTTGGTTTCAATTAGCATTTAATAAAACTTATGGACTTTTAAGTTGTGCGGACCTTCCTCTAACATTTCTGATCAAGTATGCTAACGTCTGAGGCATTGTGGAAATCATCCGAGTGCCCTTCCCTTCCCACCACCCTCTCCCTCCTCCGATACCATATGACGGCCGTGCGGCTTGTGAAGCTCCAGCGTGATGTACACGGTTGGGCTAGATTGTTTCTCGCCTGCTGGTGCGGGTCTGTGGAGCTCGCTGGAGGCCAGGAGGCGGCATGCGCACCCACGCCTCTTCCTCTTTTTTCAGCCTGATGCAAGGCAGGAGGGGTCTGCTGCAGGGGGCGATTCCACCTGGCGGCGCTCAATGACATCAGTGTTCCGTTTTCCTCCAGAGGATTTACCATACCTCATGCATATAGTTCATCTTTCTATGGGCATTTAGCATAGGAGTTGCACCCCTAAATCTAAACATGATGGGTTCTATCCTGATTTTTTTCCTGATTCCCCTATGACCTTCCCCATTCATAACTCAGTTAAGGAGGCTATCCTTAAACCGGACCTTCACCATGATTTAATGAAAAGCCCAAACTCTTAAAAAACGGTTCCCCAGCATCTAAAATTAATATATTTTACGTTTTTAGTCACTAACTTATTATTCCTTCCCCCACTGGGCTGCAACTCTGTTCAGGAATTTAGGATACGGGCGCCGCCATCTTGACTCAGAAGCATCACACTTACTGAGGAGAGGAGAGTGGGATAAGGTACAGGAGGGTGGGTTATAGCTGTGCTTTGCTCAGACAGAGCAGAGCTGGGGTCAGGAAAAGGTCAGCAGTCCCAGAATGCAGAGCGACACAGTTAGGAGGCACTTCCTGTTTGCAGGCTGCCTGATAAGATGGCGGCTTCCATAAGCCGCCATCTTGGATGTTTAAAGGCTCATAACATGTAGTAGATGCAGGTAGGATGATTTTTAATGTGGGCAATCTGTATGTACAGGGTGTGGGAAACATATAAGATAGGCTCGTATTCAGAGTGAAGGTCCGCTTTAAAGGAGCACTATCGCAAAATTGTGTCATGTTAAAAATCCATATAAACACATTGGTTAATGAGAGGACAAGTCACTTATATACCTGAACTGAATAAAACTCCCACCAAGCTTGTGGTTTATTCTCACATGGTAGGAACAAAATCCAGGGGTGACAGGCTTAGTCTATGAGGGGTGACAGAGCCTGTCACCCCGGCTGTCCTTTTCCTTCCATTAAAATAAAAGAAACAAGCCTGGCTTGATATTTCTTGATGTCGGGTGTATAAGTGACCTGTCCTCCCGCCATCCTGCATATTTATATGGATTTTCATCATTGGTCCATTTTTTCGCGATAGTGCTCTTTTAATGAGCATCCAGTTAAGAAGCTTTATAGACCAGGGGCTCTTAATAGGAGGTATCCATTCATTGAGGAATATCCTTTAGAAAAGAAGATAGATTCTCTCTTGAAGAAAGCATTGCAGGCTCATTCTTGTACTCTCAAACCAATTCTAGCCTCTACTTGCGTTGCCAGAAATGATGGGCTTCAGCAGCTTCAATCATGTCTCTTGAAGCAAATGGATATTAATGAGATTATGAAGGCTTTTTTGTGATGCCAGAAAATGGTCAGGGGATACAGAAATACAGGTTTAAAGTTGCATCAGTGTGTTTCTTAGGCAACATTGGCCCGATGGATGTCGTAGGGTCCTATCAGGGTTATGAAGCCGACATTTAGAGTGGAACTATTGTCAAAAATGACCACAGTCCCTCTTTACTTTACAGCAGCGGGGCAGCGCACCCGGGCTGCCCCACTATGCATCGCCACTTGTCCCAAAAAAAAAAACGGAACTCGCCTCTTCTGGGTCCTCTTCACGGTTGCTGATAGGCTTGGCACATGGTGCCTAGAAATGCTGGGGAAACGGCTGATGTTGTTTACATGGCTGTGGGAGCCACCGGTACAGCTGTGTTTTGCGGCAACCTGGGGTGGGGGGCTCATAAAGTGGGGCTTCATTTTGGATGCCCCAGGGGATGACCGATAGCTGACCCTGAAATCTTCTAGAATCCAGGGCCAGCCATTCTGGGATTCCCTTTGGGACCTCCCCCTGATTTGGGATGCCCAGCTGTTTGAATCTTATTTTTCCTAGGGCATTTAAGGCCTACGACCGAATCTCAGGGGCCAAGATGTGCTCTGACACCATTCAAAAAGGCTAATGGTGGGAGTTCGCCTTGGACTAGAGGGAAGCCTGGGATGCAGCCAGTAAGCGTTTCGTCACCCGTCAATTTTAACATCAGTCAATCGACCATCTCAAAATTCCCAGGTGGGTTTGGCTGCTTTTCTGAGAAAAATGGTACTTGGGTGGGAGAGGGTTTTGGTCCGCTTTAACCCTTGATATGACACACAGGAAATCTACGATTCCCGCAGTACTAGGGGGGGGCAGGTGAGTTCTAGGTCGTCCCAGAAGTGATGGGAAGTTGGGTAGTCCGCCACCAGGTGGCACAGTCACTGCAAGATCCAGAGCTGTAACTCCTCCTGGCCACCTATAAAAGGAGCTGTCTCCATAGAATTCCCCGAATTAATCTTGCAGTACTGCTGCTAGGATCGTCTTGGATACTCTCTCTGGATACGGCAGCTGAGCGGGGCATTTTAAGCCTGTCGGCCGCTGCACCTCTATTTCCATTGTTCCCGTGGACACATTTATGCCCCCCAGCCTCGGTTGAGGGGACAGGTGAAGGTAGGGAGAACGCTAGGGTCGGGTGTTCACAGAGCTAGGCTCTGGACCGCGGACCCTCCCCTAAAGGGTAGCCGGCCATAGGCGATGGTGAGCCTATTGGGGCGGGAGTAACCACCTAATTGCCTGGGGTTTATGCCCTTATCTGTGCCCACAAGCTTTATTGTCATATGTTGTGCTTTTTACCTCACTTTTACGTCTTTTTTACCTCAGACTTTGTTGTTGCTGGCAGCTGTGCATACTCGCCTTCCCTCGTTCCTTCACCTCTTCTCCTTCCCCTCCATCTTGTAGCTGTGACGGGGGGGGTGGGAGCAGCGTTGGTCGAGGCCTTCTTCTAGACGAGGCCCCGTGGTCGACCCAATCCCTCCTGGGGAGCTAAATCCAAACCCCCCTCTCAGGCATGAGGAAGCGCCCTCACCCATCCAGGTGGGCGGACGGCTGCTCCTTTTTGCTTACATATGGAGACAGCACATCTCGGATCGGTGGATTCAGAAGGTGGTGTCCTCCGGGTACAAAATAGAGCTGGCAGTTTGGCTGCCCTCAAGATTTCTTCGGTCGCGGATTTCCCGGAACGCCTTGACGGCGCAGGGCCTAAAGGTGGCCGTTCAGAGCCTTCTGCTATCAGGTGTGATTTGTCCCGTGCCTCACCAGGAACGGGGGCGAGGTTTCTACTCCAATCTGTTCATGGTGCCCAAGATCTTGGATCTGAAGGGTCTCAACAAGACCTTAAGGTCCGCGGAGAGCTCGCTTCGGCCCGGCGACTTCCCGATTTTCCAGGGGCATCAGAAGTTCCTGAGGTTTGCGCTGGAGGATCAGCATTACCAGTTTGTGGCACTACCATTCGGGATAGCCTCAGCTCCCCGTGTGTTCACCAAGGTGCTGGCAGGCATCATGGCCATCCTGAGGAACCGGGGGCATTCTTGTTCTTCCTTAACTGGACGATTTGCTGATTGCGGCTCAGTCCCTTCCGCAGGCCGAGAGCGACACCCGGACGGTGTTATCCACTCTTGAGGATTTCGGATGGGTAATCAATTACCCCAAGTCTTCTATCACTCCCTCAATGGTGAGGTCCTTCCTGGGCATGACGTTGGACACCTCTCAGGTCAAGGTTTTCCTCCCCCAGCTGAAGGTGGAGGGCCTCCAGACGCAGGTGCAGGCCCTACTGGCTTGTCAGCGACCATCTATCCGTCTGGGGATGAAGCTGGTGGGCCTCATGGTGTCCTGCTTCGAGGCAGTGCCCTTCGCCCAGTTCCACATGAGACCTCTTCAATTGAATCTGTTGACCGGTTGGGACCGGACGCAGGAGTCCCTGGATCAGGAATTTTCACTGTCCTCCATGGTCAGACAGTCCCTCTTGTGGTGGTTGGACTCCAGCAATCTGTTGGTGGGCAAGTCCTTTCTGACTCCCCGGTGGGAGATAGTTAACACGGGGAGGTTTTTGGCAAACGCTGAAGTTCCAGGGTCAGTGGGTGCTGCAGGAGGTCCACTTACCCATCAATCTTCTGGAGCTGAGAGCGATTTGATTTGTGCTTACCCAATCGACTCCCCATCTAAGGGGTCGTGCGATTCAGGTCCGCTCGGACAATCAGACGGCTGTCGCCTACAACAATCACCAGGGCAGGACTCGGAGCAAGCGAGTCCTTCAGGAGGTGTCCCAGATTCTGACTTGGGCCGGGGAGAATGTTCCCTGCATCTCGGCGGTTTACATCCCCGGGGTAGAAAACCAGGAGGCACACTCCCTGAGCAGACTCGTCTGGGGGTGTGGTCTCTCAGCAACAAGATCTTTCACGCTCTGTGTCTCCGCTGGGGTCAGCCGGCCGTGGACCTGTTTGCGTCCAGACACAATCACAAGCTTCCAAGGTTCGTCTCCCTGTCAAGAGATCCTCTGGCCTTCGCCACAGACGCTCTGGCGATTCCTTGGACGGAGTTCAGGCTTTCCTCCGTTTCCTCTCCTGGGCCGAGTGCTGCGCAAGATAGCCCAGGAGGGGGTACCAACCATCCTGGTGGCTCCTCGCTGGCCGAGGCGGAGTTGGTTCGCGGACATAGTTCAGATGTCAGTCGATCGTTACATCATGCCCAACGACCCAGGGCTTCTCACTCAGGGATCGCTGCGGCACCCCAAATTACAGACGCTGGCTTTGACAGCCTGGCTATTGAAACCTCAATCCTAATGGAAAAGGGGCTGTCAGCCACGGTTGTTCATACCATGATTCAGGTGCGGAAGAAGTCCTCTTCCATGATTTACTACAGAGTTTGGCATGACTACATTTCTTCGTGTGAATCCAAGAGTTTCCCTTGTCGCATTTTTTCTATTTCTAGGATTTTGGAATTTTTACAACACGGCTTAGACTTGGGTCTACAGCTGGGCACCCTCAAGGGCCAGGTCTCGGCCTTGGCCATCTTCTTCCAAAGATCCTTTGCCAATCATAGACTGATCAGGACTTTTTTCCAAGGAGTTACCCATGTACGTCCACTGCGTAAGCCTGTATTACCGGTGTGGGATTTGAATTTGGTGTTTTCTGCTCTCCAGGGTCCCCCTTTTGAGCCTTTTTGGTGGCTATCACCTCGGTGCGCCGTGTGTCAGAACTGGCCGCTCTTTGTATGAAGCCTTCTTACTTTGAGCGGCATAAGGATAAGGTGGTTTTTCGCTTTAAACCTGTTTTTTTGCCTAAGGTCATTTCTCCCTTTCATCTTAATGAGGAAGTTGTTTAGCCTTCCCTGTGTCCAGAACCGTCTAATTCTAAAGAAAGGACCATCCATGCCTTGGACGTGGTCAGAGCCCTTAAAGTGGACCAACACCCAGGATTTTGACTATCCTGGGTTTTGGTCCACTTCGGTGGGGCACCCCAATCGGGGGTGCCCCGCTGTGTGAAACCCCCCAGAAACCCCAAAAAACTCACCTCTCCCCGCTCCCACGTGAACGCCGCAGCCAATCCCCGCCAACGTCTAGGCGGGGGACAGGAACGTACAAGCCTCTTCCGCCGCCTCCCGCGCGTCACTCTCGGCGCGCGCGCGCCCCCGCCGGCCATTCACAGAGGGCCGGCGCGGGCGCGCGCACGTCTGGAGGGGCGCGCGGGAGGCGGTGGCGGCGGAAGCGGCGGCGGATCAGGTAAGATCTTTTTGGGGTTTCTGGGGGGTTTCACCCCGCGGGACATCCCGATCTCGGATGTCCCGCGGGGTGGGAGGTGATCGGCCCGGGAATCTTATAGATTTCCGGGCCGATCACCCCTGGGTGTTGGTCCACTTTAAGTACTACCTAGTTGCGACTGAATCCTTCAGGAAGTCAGATTCACTCTTTGTTCTCACTGAAGGTTCCAGAGAAAGGGTTTGCCTCCAGCCAAGTCCACTCTCAGTAAGTGGATCAGACAGGCGGTGGTGCAAGCATATTCTGCCAAGGGGAAGGATCCCCCATTTCGTGTTACAGCTCATTCTACTAGAGCTATTGGTGCTTCCTGGGCTTTTCAGCACCAGGCCTCTGTTGAACAAGTTTGTAAGCCGCTACTTGGTCTTCTGTTCATACCTTTACAAAGTTTTATAAGGTTGATGTTAGGGCCTCAGCTGACGCTGCTTTTGGCCGAAAGGTGCTTCAGGCGGTAATGAGATGAACTACTTGGTGTTCCGCACTGGGGATCCCGCCCTAATGGACACTGCTTTTGGATGTCCCAACTGTCATCACTTCTGGGACGACCTGGACTGGATATAGTGAAAAATACAATTCTGTGAAACTCACCTGTAGAATTGTTTTTGAATATATCCAGTCCAGGTCGTCCCACCTCGCCCTTGTTTCATTATCTCTTGTTTGCCTGTTATGGTGATTACCTTTTTGTATTGGACCATTGTCCTTAGTTTTTTGTTGGAGAGAGTACATGCTGAAGCTATGTGAGTTAACATGGTTTATTGGCCTCCCGGCCTTTCTCATTTACTGCTTTTTGACATTCTGGGAATTCTATGGAGACAGCTCTTTTTATAGGGGGCCGGGAGGAGTTACAGCTCTGGATCTTGCTGTGACTGCACCACCTGGTGGCGGACTACCCAACTGTCATCACTTCTGGGACGACCTGGACTGGATATATTCAAAAACAATTCTGCAGGTGAGTTTCACAGAATTGTATTATTTATTTTGTCTGGGTCTAGGTGTGCTGCAGCTAATGGCATAACAGCAGAGGAAACCACTTTCGTAGCGTAGGATTGGCTGGCCCTGGGGTTAAGGTTAGTATCCGCTGTTTGCTTTATTTATTGTTTGCCGCTTAGCCGAAGGGAGAACGTTTCGGGGAGAGAGAATTTCATGCCTGGATTGATTAAACGCTAATATGTCTCATGTATGCCTGGTCCTGGAGTTTTTAGAAGGGGGGGTTTGGCCTGCATTAAACATGGGTACCATAATGGAATAATCATTTATATTTTATAGCTCATACAAGCTGCTCCCCCGCAGTGTAATAAAGATGGCAGCTGCGCATGCTGGCAGTATAATAAATAACACAGCCAGACGTACTGACCTTCTCCCCCCCCCCCCCCCTCCACGACATCCCATCCAGCGCCACGTCCCGAACCAACACAGGCGCCTATAGTGGGAATCCCGCACGCACACATACTTCTTCCCCAGGTCAGAGCCGAACTGGTAGGAGGGAGGAGTCACCTGACCTACACACTTATTTGAATGTGCAGGTACAGGTAAGCCTGTGGGGAGATTAGTGTCACACCTGTCCGGGTCTCCCCCCTTCCCACAAGATACCAGTGCATGTGTCAGGCATAGAGGCTGGGATCCCCGCGGCTCGGAGGCACTGATCGATACACACTGGGCTTTGCTGCACCCAGGTGACTTACCTATACCCCCCCCCAAAAGGATGCTGATGCCAATTAGGGCAGAAGGAAGGAATAATATTGAACAAAAGGGGGGAAAAAGCCTGTATAGTAAAAGAAGATCGGGCAGTGGTCTAGTAGCCATAGAGAGAGGGAATAAGAGAGGAAGAAAAGAAGGAGAGTGTGAAGAAAGGAAAATGAGAAAGAAAGGGAGGAAGAAAATAGGTGGGGGAGAAATGAAGAGAAGAAAAAAAGAGGGAAGGAAGGGAGGAATTTAATAAAGAAATGGAAGAAAGATAGGGATGCAAGGTAGGAAGAAGGGAAATAAAAGGGTAAAAAGAGAGGGAAGGGAGTTTGAAAAGGATAGATAAAGAGGAAAGAAAAATATAGGGGGGGGGGACTGTAGAATTAAAAAGAGAGGAAAGAAAGGGAGGAATTAAAAAAAGAAAGGACGAAAGTGTGAATAAAGGCAGAAAAGTAGAGATGGGGAGTAAGAAAAGAAGAAAGAAATAAGGGGCGGAAGAAAGGAAAGATAGCAAAGAAAGGCGGTAAGGAAAGAAAGGGTAAGCAGGAAAAATGAAAGAAGAATGGAAAGAGAAGGAAGGTGAGAAGTAAGGAACAAAAATAGGGAAGACAGAAAATAGGAACGTAATAAGGAAGAAAAGGGAAGGGGAAGACATGAAAGAAATAAAATGGAAGGAAGCAAGAAAGAAAAGGAAGATGGAGCGAAGGAAAGAAATAATGAAGGAAGGGAGGAAAAAAGGAGAAGGAAGGATGGAAAGAAGAAAAAGGCAAGATAGAAAGGAAAAAGAAAGAAGGAAGGAAAGAAAGAAAGGCAGACATAAATACTAAATAGAAGTGCTTCATAGCCTTGTAGGTGGTCTGGTGAGCTGCTTCCCTGATGGGGGACAGGAATTGTGGCATGTGCTGCGCTCAACCTCCCCCTCAGCAACAGTGTCTGTTACTTGAGCCTGATTGGCTGCCAGCAGTCTAAAAGGCTGCCTGCTGCTCTCCATTCATTCTGTGTTTTATGCTGCTCATTAATATGCATGGTATCAAATGCTGATTGGAAAAGTCAGCACATGCGCTGTGGGATTGCAGAGAAGGCCAGAACAGGAGAGTGGAATGGGGAGGGGGGACCCTGGGATGAGGAAACAAAACCCAGGTGAGTGGAAATCCCAGGCTGGGATCTGGGACAAGGAAACAAAACCCAGGTGAGTGGAAATCCCAGGCTTTGTTCCTGGTTAAAGTGGAAGTTGCGTCTTGATGTAATTCTCTGCCCTGGTCAAAATCCCATGTTTTGGTCCACTTTAAAATTGAGCTGTGTGGCAACTGTATGGCTTTGAGCTTTATTTACTGTGCATGCAGGGCCTGGGTAATGCAGCTTTATCCGCCATATATGCCTCAGAGGGAGTAGTTTCTGCTATAGAGGAGCCTCAGGGGTTAAGGGCCAGCTGGGTAGATTTCTATGCCAGCCATTTTCTGTAGTGGGCAGGGTTATTAGAACCATATATATGGCGTTCAGGGTGCAGGGTGGTGGCAGGATAAATGAACAATCCGCCTCCTGCAGCGCTAAGGAGCTTAATGCCCACATCTATGTTTTATTGGCGGAAGTAAGAAGCTTACAAGAAATTCCCAGAGGTCACCCCCCCGCCAACCTGACACCATCCCGCCGTCTGTCTCTGCATCACTCGCTCTCTCTCTTCCTTTTCTTTTTCTCTTACTCCCCTCTTTTTCTTTCTTTCTCTGTCCCTTCATTTTCTTTCTCTCTCTCTTTTCTTTCTTTCTTTGTCCCTTTTTCCTTTCTTTCTCTCTGTTTCCCTTTTCTTTCTCTTCGTTCTCCCCCCTTTATTTCCCCTTTTCCTTAACTTTCTTTCTCTCTCTCTCTCTTTCTCTATCTTCATTCTTTCCCCCTCTCGCTCTCTTTTCTCTTTCCCTGTCCTTTTTTCTCAAAACATCCTCAGGGCAGCATTCTCTGGAGAACCTATGGCTCGGTAGGAACACATGACCACCAGAAGTAAATAAAGCTTTGGCTCCTCCTCTAAGCCTTCAGCTGTTTATGTGTTCCTGCCTCGGGCAGGAGGCAGACCACAAACTCCTGAACCGATGGGTTTCGATAAGTACCGGAGATGTGGGTTTGTGCAGAACAGACCCATCTCCTGTCTCCGGAGGCAGCCTGCCAGGGACTCAGAATGCCCCAGGTGATAGGCCAGAGTAAGCTCTTTATACCATTTTACTAAGGAGTCATTTATTTGGGATTGCCCCCACACCTGATGCAGTTTTCAGTCAGAGCTGATCAGGTGTCTGGGCTGGGTGGAGGAGCCCGCGACACAGCAGCTGGTGTTGCTGCCTCACCGCATTGCAAGGAGTGGGAGGAAGGGCGAGGGCTGCAGTGGTTCCCGCTGGGGCCTCTCCTTCCAACTGTGCAGGCTAGCCGCGCATGTCCGTTATTTGTAGAGGAAGTAAGGGGGGAGTTTTGTTGGGGATCATCTACTCCTGGCGGCGCGGTGACATCATTCCTATCTATATCTATTCTTTCTGGCCCTCTTTTGACAACAGAGGGTTAAGAATTTGGCGCAATTTAGCACTCCCAGTTCTTTAAAGGGAGCTCATGGGAAGCACCCAGATACCTCTTTCCATGCATTGCGGACCAGGCAAAGGAGATTTTATTAGTCCCTCCCCCTTTATCGACATCTATGGTAGATTATGTATCGGATCAGCAATCCAGATCCATGTCTGCTTAATACTCTGTCCTCCGCTCAGTCTGGGAGGAAGAGGTCCAGCTCTGCTTCAGTAAGTCTCTTTTTTCTTTTCGGACTCATGATTTAAAGCTACAGTAACTGTTGATCCTGACAGCCTCTCCCCCTCTTTATTGTTCTGTAATTTTAGTCCCCCAAAACATCCGCCTTGAAAGTATTTAAAGCTAAACCTGGCTCCAAGGCTGAAAATAAGAGCAGAAGATGTGTGAAATCAAGTTGGCTGACTCCTATAAGAAGCCTCTTTGTCAAACATGTACTGAGAGAGTTGTGCGTAAAGAACGTAAGCCCACTATGACAGACATGGTGCAAGTTCTGCAGGATCATACTTCCTCCTCCTTTGGGAACCTGAAGACCTCACGGGATTCAGCAGGGCATAGTGAGGTGGTGGGGCATTCCTTTGACACCCCCTTCTATTTTAGAGGGCAGGACTCTGAGCACTCGGATGCTTTTATTTCCGAGAGGGGTGAGGGCCCGTCCGCTTCTGAGGAAGAAGCACAGGGGTCAGGAACAAAATCCTCCACTCTGGGTAGATTTTTTTTTCCCCAGATGAGTTACCCTATCTTTTACATATGGTATATTTCTCCATGGGTATGAGCATAGGAGTGTTACCCTTAGATCTAAGCATGATGGGTTTTACCCGGAGGGAAGGTATTAGATGGATTAGCTGACAAGAACAAATGATTTCCCACTAGGAATAAGGTCTTTAGGAGTAAAAGATTTCTGTATCAATCCTCATTTAAATGTTCCTTTCCTAACAAGGATTCATTCAGAGGAGCCAGCGGTGCCTCTTCTTCTGTTAGGAGGGGTAGGTTTAGATGATCCACCCTGTTTAGTACCCAGCAGTCCGGCACCAAGAAGCAATGATGCCAGGTCCCTTATAGGGGCTTGGCTAAAAAGGCAAGGTCTGGATGAAGCAGCAGAAGAGGCATTTGCGACATTGAGGTTCACGTTCCTCTGCACTTCTGGCCTTGCTGGTCACCTTGCAACGCACAGTCTGGCTGAATCTGTGTTCAGCCGACACTGCTTCGTAAAAGATGCTTACTGCCCTCCACTTTGCAGGGGGGTCGTCTTTTTGGTGAGCCTCTGGATGACCTGGTCCGGAAGGCCACGGGTGGGAAATTTGGAGGTTCGACAGATTCCAGATGCTGCAAGGTTTTTTTTTTTGGGTAAGCAAAAGCCCCGGGGGCATCCTAGACCCCAGTGGGCCAGCCAGCCCAAGCCCCCAGCCAAGCCCTCTCAGGGTTGGGGGGGCACCCTCACCCAATTGGGTGTGGAGGAAATGAATATCCAACACCTGGCTCCAGGAGGTTGTTTCTTCTGGATCACGCCTCCACACAGGTTTGTGGCGCCCAAGCCTTCCCGCATCGTGGAAAGGGCAACGACTCGCGATGGAGCTATTGCAGGACCGGGGAGTTGTAGTACCTGTCCTCCCTCAGAGCAAGGCTGTGGATGTTGGTGTGGATGTTCCGCATGGAATCTCTAAGGTCGGTCGTGATGTCGCTGCAACAGGGGGATTTTCTGGCCATGGTGGATATAAAGGATGCTTATCTGCATGTTCCAATCTTCCCTGGTCACCAACAATACCTGCACTTTGCAGTGTGCGCTGATGTTTGGACTATCCACTGCCCCACGAGTGTTCACAAAGGTGGTGAGGGCATTCCTGGGGAGGAGCCCCATCTCTGACAGAGGCACTGCAGGATGTTCGGACAGTCCTGTCCACGCTGGAACCTTTTGGGTGGTTGATCAACAACCCCAAGTGCCATGTGGTTCCCTCCATGGTGGCGACCTATCTAGGTATGACATTGAATACTCAATGGGCACGGGTCCTTCTTCCGGTGCAGAAGGCCATGGCTCTTCAGGAGGCTGTAAGGTCGCTACTGACAGCCAAACTTTAAATGATCAGGCAGGGAATGCGTTGCCTTGGCCTGATGGTGTCTACCATAGAGGCAGTCCTGTATTCCCAGTTCCAGTCCAGGCCTCTACAAATGCTGCTCCTATCAAAATGACACAGGACTGCTCAGATGTTGGACTGTTGCTTCATCTTGGCGGACAATGCGCGGCGATCCCTGCATTGGTGGCTGGACCAGCAGTCACTGGCAGTGGGTCGGTTCTTCCTGCCGGTCCGGTGGGTCATCCTGATCACAGACGCCAGAGGCTTTCTGGACAACCAGACGATTTAGGGTGTCTGGGACCAGCGGGAGCGCAGTCTTCCAATTGATGTGCTGGAACTGAGGGCGATTCTGCTGTTTCTCAGGCATTGGTCAGCCTAACTCCGGGGCCTTCTTGTCAGGGTACAGTTGGCCAATTTCACAGCTGTGGCCTACATAAACCATCAAGGGGGTACCAGGAACTGACAGGCGTTCCAGAAAGTGAGCTGCATCATGAGGCGGGTGGAACTTTACTTTCTGTGCATCTCTGCGTTTCACATTACATGGATGGAGAATCTGCAGGCCGATTACTTAAGCAGAGAGATGGTGGACAAGGGGGAATGGTCCCTTCACCAGGATGTGTTTCAAGCCCTCTGTGACCGGTGAGGTGTGCCAGAGGTGGACCTCTTTGCATATCAGCACAATCAGAAGGTCCAGAGGTTTGTATCCAATGCGTTGCTACTAGTGGTGCCCCAGAATGGAAGCGGAAAAGAAAAGAAATTTACCAGTAAGCACACAAATTTCCTTTTTTTTCTTTCATTTTCTCTTTTTTTTTCTTGTTTTTCTCTCTCCCCTTTTTCTTGCTTTCTCAAGCTCTCTCTTTCTTCCCATTTTTTCTCTCTCTGTTGTCTTTTTTCTCTTTCTCTCGCTCTCTTTCTCTCTACCACTAAATAGCAGAATCCCCAGGAATGTGGGTGATCTGGAACTTGTCTGCTTCACAAAATATGGTGCATGACATTCAGGAGCACAGTCCTGGGCCTCTGCAGGGGGCACCAGTCGCAAAGGGAAGCCTCACTGCTACTCCTCTTACAGGATAAGCTGCTTAGTGGAACACCACCTGGGATTTTCACTATACCGGGTATTTTTTCTCTCCAGCGGGGCATCCTGATTTGTGTTTCCCTGCTGATCACTGTAAAAACTCACCCTTCCCATGATCCTACGACAGGTTGTCTTCAGCAGCTCCTGTCCCACTATGAACTGTTGGGGGTCGGATCGCACATCAACCCCTCTCCATTGCAGAGATTGGAGAGGGGTGTGCCATAGTTCCTGAGCCAATGGTGCGGGCCGAGTCATAGTGTCCTGCACAGCTTTGTGGATGTGTCGATGCGGTGCAGGTAGAGGAAGTAGCTCTCAGAGCGGGACTGGCATTGGGTAAGTACTGGACTAGCAGCAGTAGCCTGTGCAGGATGATAGGTGAGTATAGTGTTTTTTTATTTTTTGACTGATGTGCAGGCTCTCGTCCAATCAGCACTTTATGCCATGCATGCTAATGCACAGCATAAAGTGTTGTTTTGTATGTGTCAGCATACGGAGTGAGAGTGCCATGCACTCCTTAAGATAGGCTGGGTAACGGAGCTACCCACATATGCAGAGACTCTGGGGATGAGGCCGCGGCCCTGGATTATGACGCAGGACTGATAAGAGGGTTCTCACAGTGGGGCATCCTGAATTGGGGACTTTTAAACTCTAGAGCACTCCTGATCTAGGCCATGCCCTCCCTAGAGAGTGTGAAGGTCTACTTTAATCTACCCATAACTGTCACCTTGATGCCATACACCTCACAGACGCTGGTTCAACACTACATTTTTGACAACAAAGCAGACGTACACCCTGAAAACACATAATCTTAAGACATATAGGGGTACTTAATGTGATTGGCTAGGGGCCAGCATAGCTGCTGTACCTCTTGGGATGTTCTTGCCATCCCCCAGCTCTCACTACTGGCAGGGGAAACTGGGCCATTGCCCAGGATTCCATCTCCATTGGGCCTTACTCTAGCTACAGCTCTGATGCTATTGGCTGGTGGGGGATAGGAGGAGAGATAGGAATATTTATTTTGCTGGGTAAAAAAAGGGCTAATTCATATAAAGTGGGCCATGTGTGTGAAACGCTGGGAAGGGCCAGTTCTCTTAACATTTCTTTATGTTCCTATGGAGCAGATTGTGGCGCATATTAAAGCAGACCAAGACCCAGTTTTTTCCTCCCCTTGGTTTTGGTCTGCTTTACTGGGTCATCCCATGTATGGAAAGCAGCACACAGGTATGCAGTTGGGTATAAATCTACTATTCGTACATTGCTAACCAGTGCTCCCCAGCAGAAACAGTTACAGTGGCCCAGACATACATGGAGACTCATCATCATACAGTCTTGTGTTACTGATGAGGGCAACCCTAGATGGTCCAAATGGATGGAGGATTGAATGGTTGATAGATGGCCGCCTTGTCCCAATAAGACTGCAGCATCAGGCGCAAAGTCTATAGAGTTTCTGACTGACCACTTTCTTCCATGGTACAAAAAGAAGCCGAATTCTCTTCATGCATGTCAATGCCCTGTCTCATGCTGCATAGAGACCTTCCAGTCATTGGCTGCTCTGACCTCAGCCCAGTTGATAATCTTAATAGGTTCCTCAAGCAAAAGATATAGGTGGTGGGAGGCAGTTCAAAACAGCAGCTCTGGGAAGCTGTTGTGACCTCTCGCAAAGGAATTTAAGCAGAAACCAAATGTCACCATGTCACTTGGTCTGTTAAGATGTAAGTAAATGTGACCTGTTGCTGCTGTGACCATTTTCACTTCTTTACAACCTATGAAATGTATTGCAACTCTGTTGTGCAGAATAATTTGGAGCAGTGCACTGTGGGTATTTTTATTCGGCCACGCTGGAAGATGAGGCCTTGTTTTATGATGGGTGGATGGGGCAAAGAGATGGACAGGATGGAACCTCCCTGTGTGAGACCTCCGCAGCCCATAATTCTTCTTGGCTTCTCTGCCGCTCTTTCAGTTTAATTAACTCCGGTAATCTATCTCTCTGCAGAGACAAGTTGAAGAGATGCCAAATGCTTCTGCATAAATCAGCGTTCTGGGTCAGTAATGAGACCTCGTCATGCTCTGCGCAGCCCCTACACTGACCGGCGCCACGTGTCACCGGTGTGCCGGGTCCTTCTCTACCGTAGCGAGAGCCAGTGCCAGTGTTCCCTATAGGATGCCACGTGATCCCACCTTTCTGCTTGGCCTGGGGATCGGCTCCTGGCACAAACTGTTTTAGAAAGTGATACTTGTAGAACCAGAGGAAAAATTCTGTTATAAGCAATTTACAGCAGAGTCGTACTGGAATGCCAACAGACAACCACAACCTCTAACATCATTCACCAGTTCACTAATGGCTGCCCTCTACCTTTCAGCCAGAACGCAGCTGCTCTTGGAAGTAGAAACAGCGCAATGAGTAGTGGCACACCGCCTGAATTCCTTTGCCATAAACCACCAATCATACGCACCGACTGGTGGTCTATTGTTCCACACCTGTTTGTCAGCTCAGCAAGAATGAGCACACTAGTAATATGCAGTCTAAGCCAATATAGCCATTCTCCCCTCCTTGTGCCTTCCACCCTTGGTCCTAATTAGCATATGAATAGCTATGTGTAATTGGAATGTCAATTACCATCAAACATAATTAGCATTTTAATCACCCGTGGCTGCCCGTGTGCTTGTTATTCTAAGTATACAGCACGTCCTGCTCCAGAGATAATTCCTTACATTTGGGTTATACAAGATGGCGCTGGACTGCAGAGACAGCAAAAAAGTGTCTCCTCCCGGCCCCTTATATTCCAGGGACCTCCCACAAAATCCCCAAGTTCCTCTCTGCTGTCGGCGCTGCGATGGCAAGACAGTGACTCTCTCTACTCGCAGGGGGGCTATTAGCCTGCGGCCCTGTAGGACTATTCCCACCCGTTCCTCTTTATTCTGCCTCCCAGCTTTGGCTGCACTGGTTGGGTGATGGTAGGCAGCACCGTTGTCAGGTGCTTAAGGAGCGCTGCTCCGACCGCAATCCCCCACCAAAAGGTAGACGGTTTAGGCCCATGGTAAGCCTTATGGGATGCCCCTCCCGCGCTTTTGCCCCTCGCCCCTGTCCATCGGTGGGCTCCTGTTAGGTTGGCCGCTGCCCTCCTTCGCTCTCTCTGACAGTTCTCGGGAGGGGTGTGTGTGTTTGTGTTGTGTATCTGTATTCTTCACTACTTGGGTTTTTTATTATGTGGTATGCTTGGCTTGTTTTGCCGCGTGTTTGGTATGCACTGTTGCTTTTAAAATTGTCGCCGCCGCCACGCGCGATTATACAGCGTTCCACGGTCAGCGGCGACATTACCTCAGGCGCTGCTGCGCCATCATTGGCTGGCATGGTCACGTGGGCGCCTTCGCGATCTTCGGGGGGGGCGGGCCTTGCGGATGGAGCGTTCCGCATTACTGTCTCTGCGGCCTGCCCCTCGAGGTATCTGCAGCGCCATTTTGGCTGGGCCTGTGCCCCGTGTGGCTTCGCCCACTCCCCCACGCTTACATCTGACTCCCAGTGAGGTGCATACCAGTGGGGAGTCTCAGCCTGTTTTTTCCACCAGGGTGGCTAGCTTTGAGAAGCTGATTGCTGGCTCTACGGTGCGTAAGGCCTCTGCTAAGAGGCGGCATCTGGCTCCTGGCGTTCACCTTTTTCCTATGGAGGCTGAGGAATTCTTTGACCTAGCCGGCTATACCCCCCTGGAAGAGGGGGAGTTGTTTTCTGATTCAGAATCATCTGATGAGCAGCCTAAGGATTATGCTGATTCTGGCTCTGACCTATGGGCTCCAGATGATACTGACAGGCTTTTGGCTCACATTTTTGAAGTACTTTCCATTTCTCCTCCTGCCGCGGCTCCTCGGCAGCAGGGGGAGTTGTTTTACACTGCTAAGCCACTTTTGGAGTTTTCTGAGCAAACTCACTTTAATAATCTTGTGCTCAAAGAGTGGGAGCGTCCGAGCAGGCTCCCTGGGGTGCCTAAGAGTTGGGATAAGAGGTACCCTTTTCCTGCTGAAGTGGTTAAGCGTTGGTCGTCCCCTCCTGAAGTGGATGCACCAATTCTGGGGTTGTCCAACACTTCTGTCATGCATTCCCCTGACTCTACTACACTGAGGGATGGTGAGGACCGGCGCATTGATCAGCTGGCTTCCCATGCCTTTGCCTGTGTGAGGTCCGCGCTGCATCCGGTTTGTGCCTCTGCCATTACAGCTGTAGTTATTAGGACTCTGCTCAAGAGTATTTTAGATGGGGCTCCTGCTGATGCGGCTAGTGAGGAGTATAGAGCCCTTCTGCGTTGTGAGGAATTTGTTGCATATGTCCTCTCTGCCTTGGATGATACCATTAGAATGTGTGGCAGGGCTTCTGCCTTGGCGGTGGCTATACGCTGCTCGGCTCAGCGCCAGTGGGCAGCTGACAACGCTGCCAAGAAGGCCCTCACTGGGTTCCCCTTTAAAGGACTGCGTCTATTTGGGGATCGCCTGGACCTGTTTGCTAAGGGAGGCAGGTTACCCCAGCGCAGGAGACAGTCTCAGCCCTTTCGGGGTTCAGGCTCCTTTTCTTCCCTCCTACCGCGGGTCCAGAATGGGAAGGGGAGCTTCATTTGCAGGGGCCCTGGGGTGATTTCTGGGGCAGAAGACGTGGCCGCACTGGCCCCTCCTGGGGTCCCAAGTCTTCCTCCGGTTACAAGATAGAGTTGGCAGCCTGGCCGCCCCCCAAGATTCATCAGATCCCGGATGCCTCAAGACTGTCAGCTCAGGGCCTGTTGCTTGCTGTGCAGAATCTACTGGAGCTGGGGGTCATCTGCCAAGTGCCCTTAAGGGAAAGGGGCAAGGGCTATTATTCTAACCTTTTCACTGTTCCCAAAAGAGATGGGTCTGTCAGACCCATCCTGGACTTAAAGCTTCTCAACAAGTTTGTCAGATCCAGGCGTTTTCGCATGGAGACTCTGCGCTCAGCTGTAAGCTCACTACGCCCAGGGGACTTCATGACCTCTGTGGACATCAAGTATGCTTACCTCCATGTTCCAGTCTTTCCAGGCCATGAGAGATTCCTCAGGTTCGCCCTGGAGGATCAGCATTACCAGTTTGTGGCATTGCCCTTCGGTCTTACTTCAGCTCCTAGGGTATTCACCAAGGTGCTGGCGGGCGTTATGGCTCTGCTGAGAGCTCAGGGCATTCGCATTCTTCCCTATCTGGACAACATTCTTATCACTTCTCCGTCCTTCCAACAGGCAGAGCTGGATACTCAGCGGATGGTGACCACACCAAACCCCTCCAAATCTTCCCTGTCTCCCTCTTTGTTGAAGCCTTTTCTGGGCATGAATCTGGATACAGCTCGGGCCAGGATTTTTCCTCCCTAGCAGAAGGTGGACAGTCTGCAAGCGCAAGCTCAGCTCCTTCTGTCCTGCCCTCATCCCTCCATCAGGCAGGGAATGCAGCTGGTGGGCCTGATGGTGTCTTGCTTCGAGGCGGTTCCTTATGCTCAGTTTCACATGAGGCCTCTTCAACTCCACCTCTTGTCTGTATGTGATAGGGACCCTGTGTCCCTGGATCAGGCGTTGGTTCTGTCCCCCCTAGCCAGGCGGTCCCTCTTGTGGTGGATGGACTCAAGGAACCTGTTGGTGGGCAGATCCTTTCTGGCCCCTTGCTGGGAGACAGTCACCACGGATGCCAGTCTGACAGGTTGGGGGGGGGGCTTCTGGAGATCCCTATCATTCCAGGGGCAGTGGGGCCCTCAGGAGGCCCACACCCCTATCAACGTTTTGGAACTGAGGGCAGTCAGGTTGGTTCTAGCCCGCTTGACCCCGTAACTTTGGGGTCAGGCTGTTCAGGTACGCTCGGACAACCAGGCGGCGGTTGCCTACATCAATCAGGGAGGGACCCGGAGCAAGGGGGCCCTCAAGGAAGTGTCTCTGATCCTGTCCTGGGCAGAGGACAATGTTCCCTGCATCTCAGCTCTGTACATTCCGGGGGTGGAGAATCTGGAGGCAGACTCTCTGAGCAGGGGGACTTCTCGCCTGGGGGAATGGTCCCTCAGTGTCAGGGTGTTTCGCTCTCTGTGTCACCGTTGGGGTTAGCCAGATGTGGATCTGTTTGCATCCCGTCACAATCACAAGCTTCCAGTCTTTGTGTCTCTGTCCCAGGACCCTTTGGCCTTAGCCATGGATGCTCTGACAATGCCCTGGCAGGACTTTCAGCTTCTGTATGTCTTTCCCCCGTTTCCCCTGTTGGGCAAGGTTCTGTGAAAGATAGCTCAGGAAGGGGTGCCAGCAATACTGGTGGCCCCTCGTTGGCCAAGAAGAATGTGGTTCGCAGACATAGTACAGCTGGCGGGAGATCAGTACGACCTGCCCAGGGATCCAGACCTGCTCACTCAGGGGCGGCTACGCTATCCCAATTTACAAACAATGGCTTTAACGGCCTGGCTGCTGAATGGAAAAGGGGCTGCCTGCCTGTGAGGCTAAGTCTCTTCCCTGTCGTGTGTTTTCTATTCCTAGGATTCTGAAATTTCTCCAACTTGGTTTGGATCTGGGACTTCAACTCTGAAAGGTCATGTGTCTGCCTTGGCTGTTTCTTTCAGAGGTCTTTTGCTCAGCATCATCTGGTCAAGACCTTTTTCCAGGGGGTTACTCATGTGCGCCCCCCACGTAAGCCTATGTTACCAGTCTGGGACTTGAACTTGGTCCTATCTGCCTTGCAGGGGCCTCCGTTTGAGCCTGTGCATGAGGTTGCTTTGTCCATTCTTACGCTTAAGGTAGTCTTTTTGGTGGCTATCACTTCTGTTAGGCGTGTTTCTGAGTTGGCGGCGCTTTCCATCAAGCCCCCTTACTTTGAGAGACACCAGGACAAGGTGGTGTTTCGCTTTAAATCTGATTTTCTGCCAAAGGTTGTGTCTGCTTTTCATCTCAATCAGGCCATTGTTCTGCCTTCTCTGTGCCCTAATCCTAGTAACCCTAAGGAGAGGGCTCTACATTCCTTGAATGTTGTTAGGAACCTGAAGTTCTATTTGGTGGCTACTGAGCCCTTCAGGAAGACTGATGCTCTTTGTGGTCCCTTCTGGTCCTAAGAAGCGTCTGGCTCCAGCTAAGTCTACCATCAGCAAGTGGATCCGCCAGGCTGTGATTCAGGCCTATTCTGCTAAAGGGAGGGATCCTCCCTTCCGCCTTACTGCTCATTCCACTCGTGCTATTGGTGCCTCTTGGGCTTTTCAGCACCAGGCTTCTGTTGAACAAGTTTGCAAGGCCGCCACTTGGTCTTCTGTTCATACTTTTTCTAAGTTTTACAAGGTTGATGTTAGGGCCTCAGCTGATGCTGCTTTTGGCCGCAAAGTTCTGCAGGCGGCAGTGGTTTAATCTGCATGTTGTTGCTTTTGGCGGTCCCACCCTACCTTACGGACACTGCTATTGGATGTCCCAAACTTAAGGAATTATCTCTGGAGCAAGACGTGCTGTATACTTAGAATAATACAATTCTGTGATTACTCACCTGTAGAATTGGTATTATGAGTATACAGCACGTCCTGCTCCACCCCACCCTTGTTATCATTATTCTTAGTGCCTCTGTATGGTGGTTGTTATCATGGTTAAATTTGTTTGATTATGGGTGTTATTCTCCTGGCCAGTTGCTAACTGCTTGTCAATACTGAGGATTTTGTGGGAGGTCCCTGGAATATAAGGGGCCGGGAGGAGCCACTTTTTTGCTGTCTCTGCAGTCCAGTGCCATCTTGTGGATGTATAACCCAAACGTAAGGAATTATCTCTGGAGCAGGACGTGCTGTATACTCATAATACCAATTCTACAGGTGAGTAATCACAGAATTGTATTTTTCTGATTAGGTGGCACAATCACAGCTTTGGAACATGACAATAGAGCCTATACCCCCTACCTTCACTATTGATCAGACTGTAGATTATAAATGTCTCTGCTGGTGTGTATAAACTGATTCTATCCAATATATAAGGACACTAGCAACACGGAGAGAGGGAGGAGCAAATTAGCCTATTAAGTTGATTATTATGGGACATCACAACTCCAAGGGCCACACCCATTTGCTTCAGAAAATAAATCATGAGATGAACTGTGAACCTCGATATCTCAGCTATTTTTTCTTTAATTTAATAATGGAAAACAGTTTGCCAAACTTAGCCCAACGCACTGGTCTAACAATTGCCTTTGCCTGCTATATCCCTTTAAACCCTACTTGAGACCTGCAACCTTAGACTCTACCTGAATTCTGCACCCTTTAACCCTACCAGGAAACCTGCATGTTTAAACCCTGCCTGAAACCTGCCCTCTAAACAAAACCAAGGATTTTCACTTTCCCGAATATTCTAAGCATACAGTACGTCCTGCTCCATCTATAATACTTACACGTGGGTAATCCTCCGCCAGATGGCGCTGTTCACTGCAGACATGCAAAAACAGGCTCCTCCCTGCCCTTCATATACCCAGGGACCTCCCACAAATCCCCAGATTTCTCTGCAGTGCTGACTGCGAAGACATGAAGTATCACTCTCTCGCAGGTGAGCGGGGCTATTACAGCCTGCGGCCCTGTGGGACTATTTCCACCCCTCCTCTGTGTGAATATGCCTCCCAGCCTGGGCTGCGCTGGTCGGGTGAAGGTAGGCAGCACCATGTGTGCTTATGGAGCCACGCTCCACCGCAATCCCCCACCATAGGGTAGGCGGTCAAGGCTGATGGTGAGCCTTCAGGGGATGCCCCTCCCGCATTGTTGCCCCACGCCCCATGTAGCGGTGGACCCTGTGTAACGGGTCGCCTTCCTCCCTCGTTCCCCCCCTTAGCCAGGGGGAAAAGAAAGGGGGGGGAGGGGTTGTGTGTATCGCGGCCTCAGTGTATCCTTACACGCTTATGGCTCGGCTGTGCCTTACTGGGAACGGGGATCAGAGCCGCGCTCTTACCTTACTGTTAACGCAGCGCCTTTAGTTTCTGCCTTCTGCTCGCTCCGCACGTACGGCGGCGGCTCGCGGACGCCTCGGCGTCTTTCTTTTTCACCTTCTTAGCCTTAGTGGCTCCTCCTAGGTTGCGCTGGCTTGAGCGCCTGCCCAATACAGTACCGCCTTGTCACGGCAGACAGGGTTTGTTCCCCGACAGGGAGCCACAGGAGAGCCGAGTACTGACCTCGGCCGTGCCTGTACAGGCTCCGAGCGCCATTTTTTTTAATAGACGTTATTGCTTTACTGTCTCTCATTGGCTAGACACCTTACGAGCTTCGCGCTCGCTGGGGAGGGGCGTGGTTCCGGCTTGGCGCGCTCCGCGTCGCGGTCGGCTCAGGCCCGCCCTCCGAGGTTCGCTTGGCGCCATTTCCTTCTTTCGCACGCGTGGTGAAGATCGTCCTCCCCTCTCTGTCTGTAAGTGCCCTCGCGGGCGACTCTTCTTTGCTTTCTATCTCCCATTGCGCATGGCTCTGACATCCTTGTCACCTCTTATGTCTTTCAGACCGCGGATTTCAGTGGCTTCTCCCGGCCCAGTGTAGCTCCCGGTCGTGACCATAAAAAATTACTCCCACTTCCCTGCGGGTTATTGGGGCATCCAGGGTAGCTTACAGCGTCAATCCCTACTGGCATATTGTGCCGATTAAATCACCATATGGAGGCATCTCAGGATATTGTGAACGGGGTTCCTTCGGGACAAGCCCGGCTGTGTGTAGCTTGTGGGGTCTTACCTAGCAGCGGTGACAATGCACAGGTCTGTGTTCCTTGTGCACAGCAGGCGCTATCGGTGCTTCCCGTCTCCTCTGAGGCTGGGCCTGCACCCCACCGCACTTCACCTACTCCCCCAAGCCTGAGTCTAACCCCCAATACCAGTGGGGATTCTCATCCTGATCTGGCCACGAGGCTGGCTAGTGTTGAAAACTTGCTTGCTAATTCCTTAGCGCGTAAAGCCACCGCCAAGAGGCGGCACTTGAACCCTGAATCGGCCCTCTTCCCTATAGAACCTGATGATTTGTTGCAATCCTATGCCCATATCCCCTTGGACGAAGGGGAACTGTTCTCTGACTCAGGGTCTTATGACGATGAGTCTAGGGGTCAGGAAGAGTCTGGCTCCGAGCATTGGTCCTCGGATGATATTGATAGACTGCTGGTTCAGATGTTTGAGGTTCTGTCCTTCTCTCCCCCTGCTGCTGCCAAAGCCCCTCCCAAGGCCCCCCAGGCATGAGGGGGCGCCCTCACCCGTCAGGGTGGGGGGACGTCTACAGCACTTCGAGCACGTCTGGCGGCGCCACGTCTCAGACCGGTGGATTCAGGAGGTAGTGTCCTCTGGCTACAAGATAGAATTTGCTGTACGGCCCCCCCACCAGGTTCATTGGGTCTCGAATCCCTCAAGACCCTGCCTCAGCTCAGGTCCTGTTGCTGGCCGTACTGGGTCTCATGGATCTAGGGGTCTTTTGCAAGGTCCCCCCTGGAGATGGGCACGGGGTTCTACTCAAACCTTTTCACAGTACCCAAGAAGGATGGGTCAGTCAGGCCTATTCTGGATTTTAAAAATCCTCAACAAATTTGTCAAGAACAGGCACTTTCGCATGGAAACTCTGCGCTCGGCCATTGGCTCACTGCGCCCAGGGGACTTCATGACGTCAGTAGACATCAAAGATGCTTACCTGCACATCCCGGTGTTTCCGGGACACCAAAGGTTTCTCAGATTTGCACTAAAAGATCAGCATTACCAATTTGTGGCCCTGCCATTCGGCCTCACGTCGGCTCCCAGGGTGTTCACCAAGATGCTGGCAGGGGTGATGTCCCTGATAAGGCCAAGGGGCATACGCGTGCTGCCCTACCTGGATGATATTCTCATCACCTCTCGGTCTCTGCGGCAGGCAGAGTTGGACACTCGGCTGGTAGTGTCCACCCTGGAGTCCTTCGGCTGGGTGATCAATTACCCCAAGTCATCCCTGTCCCCCTCCTCGGTGACTCTGTTCCTGGGAATGATTCTGGATACGGTTCAGTCAAGGATATTCCTTCCTCAACAGAAGGTGGAAGCTCTGACAGCGCAGGCGAGGTTCCTGCTTTCGAGTCCACAGCTCTCCATCCGGCAGGGAATGCAGTTGGTGGGCCTGATGGTGGCGAGCTTTGAGGCGGTGCCCTTTGCCCAGTTCCATTTGAGACCTCTGCATCTTCACCTTCTGTCTGTTTGGGACAAGAACCCAGTGTCCTTGGACGGGTTCTGTGTGCTTCCCCCCTCGGTCAGACAGTCCCTTGTGTGGTGGCTGGACCACAGGAACTTGACAGGGGGCAGGTCTTTTCTGACCCCCTCCTGGGAGACGGTCACAACGGATGCCAGTCTGTCAGGTTGGGGGGGATTCTGGAAGTCCCTGCGCTTCCAGGGGACGTGGGGTCCTCAGGAGGCCCATTTACCCATCAACATTCTGGAATTACGGGCAGTCAGGTTGGTACTGGAGCGTTTGACCCAACACCTGAGGGGTCTGTCGGTCCAGGTACGCTCAGACAACAGAACGGCGGTTGCCTACATCAATCATCAGGGAGGGACCCGGAGCAAGGGTGCTCTCCAAGAGGTGTCTTAGATTCTGACATGGGCGGAGGCCAATGTTCAATGCATTTCGGCTGTTTACATGCCTGGGGCAGAGAACCTGCTGGCAGACGCCCTGAACAGGGGGATGTCCCGTCAGGGGGAGTGGTCCCTCTGCAACGAGGTATTTCAGTCCCTGTGTCACCGTTGGGGCCTACCGGATGTGGATCTGTTTGCTTCTCGTCACAATCACAAGCTCCCGGCCTTCGTCTCACTGTCTCAGGATCCTCTGGCCATGGCCACGGATGCCCTGTCCATGTCTTGGAGGGAGTTTCGACTCCTGTATGTGTTTCTGGGCAGGGTTCTACGTAAGATCGCTCTGGAAGGGGTACCTGTGATTCTAGTGGCCCCCAGGTGGCCAAGAAGAGTGTTCAAATGGCAGTAGATCAGTACGATCTGCCAAGCGTGCCAGATCTGCTAACTCAAGGGTCCTTACGCCATCCCAATTTACATACTCTGGCTTTGACGGCCTGGCTGCTGAGACCTCCATCTTGATGGAGAAGGGGTTGTCTGCCTCTGTGGTGGCTACTATGATGCAGGCCAGGAAGAAGACTTCTTCTGCTATCTATTATAGACTATGGCGTTCCTACATTGACTGGTGTGAGTCCAGGTCTCTTCCCTGCCGGGAATTCTCCGTCCCTAGGGTTCTGGAGTTTTTACAGCATGGTCTGGACTTAGGTCTCAAACTTAGTACTCTGAAGGGTCAGGTTTCTGCCCTGTCTATCTTCTTTCAGAAGACCTTTGCTCAACATCACCTGATTAAGACCTTCTTTCAGGGGGTCACTCACGTGCGTCCCCCTTGAAAACCTATGGTCCCTGTCTGGGATTTGAACTTGGTTTTGTCTGCCTTGCAGGGTGCTCCCTTTGAGCCTATTCAAGATGCTGCTCTGGTCGTTCTCACTCTCAAGGTTGTCTTCTTGGTGGCTACTACTTCGGTTAGGCGTGTGTCAGAGCTGGCCGCTCTATCTATTCAGCCTCCATACTATGAGCGACACCAGGACAAGGTGGTGTTCCGCTTCAAACCGGATTTTCTACCTAAAGTTGTTTCGGCATTTCATTTGAACCAGTATATTGTTCTTCCTTCTCTGTGTCCCAATCCTCGCAACGACAAGGAGCGGGTTCTGCATTCCTTGGACATAGTCAGGTGCTTGAAGTATTACCTGGTTGTCACTAAGGCCTTCAGGAAGACTGATGCTCTCTTTGTTGTGCCTTCGGGGCCTAGGAAGGGTTTGGCTCCCGCCAAGTCTACCATCAGTAAATGGATTCGTCAGGCTGTGATTCAGGCCTATTCTACTAAGGGGTCTCTTGGGCGTTTCAGCAACAGGCCTCTGTTGAACAAGTTTGCAAGGCCGCTACTTGGTCTTCTGTTCACACCTTTTCAAAGTTTTACAAGGTTGATGTTCGGGCCTCAGCTGATGCTGCTTTTGGCCGTAAGGTTTTGCAGGCGGTTGTAGTTTGAGCTACGTGCCGTTGCCTTTGTTGTTGGGGATCCCACCCTACTTTATGGACCCTGCTATTGGATGTCCCACGTGTAAGTATTATAGATGGAGCAGGACGTACTGTATGCTTAGAATAATACAATTCTGTGAAATACTCACCTGTAGAATTGATATTATACGCATACAGTACGTCCTGCTCCACCCCACCCTGGTTTCACCTTGTTCTGGATCCCCTGTATGGTGATTGTTATCATTGTTATTGTTACCAGTTTGGTGGTTGGTTTCTCCCGGCGTCTTTTTCTCACTGCTTTTCAATGCTGGGGATTTGTGGGAGGTCCCTGGGTATATGAAGGGCCGGGAGGAGCCTGTTTTTGCATGTCTGCAGTGAACAGCGCCATCTGGCGGAGGATTACCCACGTGTAAGTATTATAGATGGAGCAGGACGTACTGTATGCGTATAATATCAATTCTACAGGTGAGTATTTCACAGAATTGTATTTTTGTTTCCGTTCCTTGGGAGATGCCCCTCTGTGTGAAAACCTGAAACCTGCACTGGTAACCCTTTAAACGCCAAGCACAAGAAATTCACGTGGTTGCACCCCTTATCGTTAAACGGCAACATCCCTGGCGTTATCCCTGTTTGGGGGCAAAATAAAAGATGCTCACCTCCATCCAGTATACAGTGCCGGGGGTCTCCTCTTCCCACAGGGGGCCTCCAACCTTCCCCCCGCCCCCCCCAGGGTCTTCAGCATGGCAGAGAATGCCCATTCCCTGCCCCGTGTGCCGGCTTTTGACAGCCTGCTGGCCGCTGCTGGGGGTAGCGTTTTACACTGGGAGTGATCTTACTTTGCCGGTATAAAAGGCAGTCGGGAGTGAATATCAGGAGCTGGAGGTGATCGGTGGATGCAGGGCGTTGGGCAGGGGATTCTTATCCTGTGCCCCATGCCTGGCTTCCACCTGTCAGAGCAGCGGCGGACAGCGCAAGATTGGCAATGGATCGGGGGTAATGTTTAAAGTGGACCAACACCCAGGGGGGATCGGCTCGGGAATCTATAAGATTCCCGGACCAATCAGATCCCTCCCTGCGGGGCATCCGAAATCGGGATGTCCCACGGGGAGGAACCCCCCAGGAGGCCCACAAACCTTACCCCAGCCCCGTTCCATCGGCGCATGCGCGAGCCGCGGCAGCGTCTCGCGCTTCCCTCTAGCAGGGCGCGCTCCCGCGCCGGCCGTTTGTGAATGACCGGCGCAGGCGCACTCCCTGTTAGAGGGAAGCGCGAGACGCGGCCTCCAGCGCTCAGAGCCGCTGAGCTGCTATGCGCGTCCAAGTGGCCTTGGACGCGCGCTGTGATTGGCTGGATCGATCGGGGTGCCCCACCGAAGTGGACCAAAACCCAGGATAGTCAAAATCCTGGGTGTTGGTCCACTTTAATTTACATTTTTTTTAACTGGTAAAGGGTCCTTGAAACCCTTATACCAGTTAACAGGGCAGGAGGGACTGGCAAGTCACCTGCCACAAGTGGCCATTACTCCCCACCCTATTACCTGCATCCTCAAAGCCTGGGGGGGGTGCAGAAAATCCTGCAGTCCATATGGATTATACAGGCTGGTAGCCTTCAGGGCTGACTGATTGGCCTCCACACCCTGATCTACTAGCCACCACAGCTGGCGCCCAAGCTGGTTTTAGTAGGAAGGGGGAACCATGCCCCATTAAAAAAAAATATTAAGTGAGTCAATGCTTAAAAAAGCTTGGGGTCCCCCTCCCAAGAGGTGGGACCTCACCCCATTTTCTTAAAAGCATTTAACCCTTGATAGTGTGGATAGTAGTGGTATTTTACTTGAAAATGTCAGAAAGCACTACGTCTACCGATACAGTATATATGTGGTACCAGTGTTATTGGGAGAAATGGGGCTTTCAAAGACAATATGTTTATTCCACGTATGTCACATAACCCGCTTCCACTATTCATGACATATGGGTTATGGTCCAGTAGAGGGCGAACTTCTGCAGAGATGAAAGCAAAAAAGAAGCCCCTCCCGGTCCATAAATACCTGGGGCCTCCCACACATTCCCAGTTCCTTCTCTGCAGGACGGCGAGCAAGTCAGAAGATGTATGCTGCTCTTCCTTGCAGGTAAGCCGGGTTTACACCCGGCCATGTTGTGCTCTATTTCTGCCCGGACCTTTATGTATTAAGCCCATTTCTAGCCTCAGGTCCGGGTGATGGTAGCCTTCACCTTAATAGGTGTTTAGGGAGCCATGCTCCCCCGTGAGACCCCATACAAGGGGGTAGGCGGCATCCGGGTTGGTGATCCCGGTTTGGGATGCCCTGTCCCCATTTAATTCCCTTACACCCTTTTGGTGAGGGATTCTCCCCCTTCCGGGCCCCCTCTGTTACCCTCCAGCGGGGGGGGGGGGGGGGGGGGATGGCATTGTTCTTCTATTTTTCACTTTATATATATGTGTGTGTGTGTGTGTGTGTGAGTGTGCTTGTGCGCTTGATTCACGTTGCGCTGTGCACTCTGCCTGCAGTCTGGGGAGCTTCTTCCCCTCAGGCTGATTCTGGGCGGGGCCGGGCGCTTGCGCGTTGCCACAGCCCGCCCCCTTCTGTTGGCGCCATTGAGGACCCATCCCATTGCTGGGAACCGCATAACAGAACTCAAAGGGAAGGGGGCCCCTTCTTCTCCCTTCCTCTCTCCCTCTGGCTGAATAGGACGCCATTTTCTGCGGTGGGTGAGTGCCCTGCTGGGCTCCCCCCTCTTCTTGCTATACTTGACCAATATGCATCAGTCGCCGCTTGGGCCTCTCTGCTATTGTTTTCTTATGACATGTATTTATTTTGCTGTTGCTGTGTGTGTGCAAGTGCTTATGGCCACATATCTTGTGTCTTTCAGGAGGACTCCCTGTGCCTTGCTTAAAAGGGGGTTCTCCCAGTCCTAGGGTCCCTAGCTTTAATTTGGGGCACTTATAAATCCTCCCACTCGGGACTTAAAGGGGCATCCCGGGTTGTTTACCAGCATAATTCCCTCTGGTCATTGCGACTACCTTAAAATCACCATATGGAGGCTCCCCAGGATACCGGGCTTGGGCTCCCTTCGGGGCAATCCTGGCTATGTGTGGGTTGTGAGGTACCCCTTACGGGGGAGAATGTACTAACTTGCATACCATGTGCGCAGCAGGCCATTACGCGGCAGTCGTGACCCTAGGCGTCTGGGTCCGTGCCTCCCACCTCATCTCCTACCCCTCCCCGCATCATCCGTACCCCAAGTGACACTGTCATTCGTGGGGAGTCGCACTCGGATGTATGTGCTAGGCTGGCCAACCTCAAGAAAATTATTTCTAGCTCAGTGGGCAGAAAGGCCCCTGCTAAGAAAAGGCATCTGTCACCTTCTACGCCGGTAATTGATTTTGATGATTATGACTCCCCTGGCTGGGCTGATTATTCCCCGCTCGAGGAGGGGGAATTATTTGAGGAATCTGAGACTGAGGAACTGCAGTTCTTTGATTCTGATGCCGGGCAGTCGCTGGGGGATGCTGTGGATACTCCCAGGGTCCTGACCCATCTGTCAGAGGTTCTGGGTATCTCCCCACCAGCGGAGGCCCCTCCGAAGAAGGGGGAATTCTTTGGGTTCTCTAAGCCCCGCTTGGAGTTTCCAAATCAGGATCATTTTGACAGCATGATTCTTAAAGAATGGAAGAAGCAGAGTCGCCTTCATTGTGTTCCTCAGGGATGGGATAGAAAGTATCCCTTTCCGGTGGACGCAGTGAAGCGCTGGTCTTCCCCTCCCGAGGTAGATGCGCCCATCTTAGGGCTGTCCAACACCTCCGTTGTACATACTCCTGACGCCACTACCCTTAAGGATGGCGTGGACAAGCGCATTGATCACATGGCTTGCCATGCCTTTGCCAGTGTGGGTTCAGCCTTGCGGCCTGTCTGTGCATCGACACTCGTGGCTGTGGCTACCAGGTCAGCGATCAGGGACATGTTAAATGGGTCCCAGCTCAACCCCGGACAGCGTTGAATTCATAGCCCTTAAGAGGTGTGAATTGTTCATGAATTTTGTTTTGTCGGCTATGGATGACACTATTACCATGTGTAGTAGAACTTCGGCTCTGTTGGTGGCCATGCGCCGATCGGTCTGGCTGCGCCAGTGGGCGGCTGACATTGCGGCCAAGAAATCACTTACAGCTTTGCCCTTCCTGGGAACGCAGCTGTTTGGAGACAAATTGGATTCTGTGGCGAAAGGTGGAAAGTTACCTCAGCGTAAGAAGCAGCGTCGCTCCTTTCGGGGGGCAAGCTCCTTCAGTCCTTTCTTTCACGGCGCCAGAGGGGGCAGAGGTCTTGCCTACTCTGGCTTCAGAGGGGGTTCCTGGAACAGAGGTAGAGGACGTGCCCGTCCAGCCTCTACCTGCTCAGCAATGAGGAGGCGCCCTGACCCTTATGAGTGGGGGGGCGGCTGCGGCTCTTCTTCCAGGTCTGGGCCCAGGAGGTTACGGACAAGTGGATATTGGAAGTGGTCTCGTCTGGGTACAAACTGGAGTTCGAGTACCGGCCTCCTCCCAGATTCCTAAGGTCTCGGGTGCCTTCGGATCCTCGGGCGGCGCAGGGGCTCCTGTCGGCTGTAAAGAACCTCCTGGACATGGCGGTCATATGCCCGATGCCTCTTTCAAAGAGAGGCCGGGGCTATTATTCCAACCTTTTCACGGTTCCCAAAAGGGATGGCTCCATAAGACCCATTCTGGATTTGAAGCTTCTCAACAGGTTCATCAGAACCAAGAGGTTCCGCATGGAGACTCTGCGCTCAGCCATCGATTCCCTTCGTCAGGGGGATTTCATGACGTCCATAGACATCAAGGATGCTTACCTTCATGTACCAATTTTCCCAGCACACCAGAGATTTCTCAGGTTTGTGGTCGGAGATCAGCATTTTCAGTTTGTGGCCCTCCCATTCGGGCTGACCTCGGCACCGAGGGTGTTTACCAAGGTTCTGGCGGGCATTATGGCCCTGCTCAGAGCCCAGGGCATTCGCATTGTGCCATATCTGGACGACCTGCTCATTACAGTATCTTCCCTCTGCCAGGCGGAGCTGGACACCAGGACGGTGGTGACGACGCTGGAGAGGTTCGGATGGGTGATCAACCACCCCAAGTCTTCTCTCTCCCCATCAAGGGAGATTTCCTTTCTGGGCATGAATCTGGATACCAGTCAGGCCAGAGTGTTCCTACCTCAGCCAAAGGTGCAGAGGGTTCAGGATCTGATACGTGTTCTCCTGACCAATCCTCGCCCTTCTATTCGGCTAGGGATGACTCTGGTAGGTTTGATGGTGGCCTCCTTCGAGGCAGTCCCCTTTGCTCAATACCACATGAGGTCGCTACAACTCCATCTATTTCTGAAATGGGACAGATGTCCACAGTCCTTGGATCAGTCATTTCTGATGTCTCCCAGGGTTTGGCAGTCCCTTCAGTGGTGGCTGGAATCAAGCAATCTGATGAGGGGCAGATCGTTCCTGGCCCTTTGTTGGGAGACGTTTACCACGGATGCCAGCCTGTCGGGCTGGGGAGGTTTCTGGAAGGATCATCAGTTCCAGGGGTTGTGGGGTCCTCAGGAGGCTCACACCCCCATCAATGTCTTGGAGCTCGGAGCTATCCGCTTGGTTCTGTCGCGTCTGACACTTCACCTACAGGGTTTACCGGTTCAGGTTCGATCAGACAATCATACTGCAGTAGCTTACATCAATCACCAAGGAGGGACTCGCAGCAGGAGTGCCCTCAGGGAAGTCTCTGTGATTCTGACATGGGCGGAGAGCAATGTTCCTTGCATCTCGGCAGTGTACATTCCGGGAGTGGAGAACACGGAGGCGGACTCCCTGAGCAGGGGATTCTCTCGCTGAGGGGAATGGTCTCTCAACCACAGGGTATTTTGGGCCCTGTGTCACAAGTGGGGGACTCCGGAGGTGGATCTCTTTGCCTCTCGGCACAATCACAAGCTCCCAACCTTTGTATCTCTGTCTCAGGATCCTCTGGCCCTGGCAGTGGATGCCTTGTCCCTTGCCTGGAGGGATCTGGGGTTTCTGTACCTGTTTCCCCCCTTCTCCATGGTAGGCAAGGTAGTGCGCAAGCTGGCTCTAGAGGGGGCACCAGCAATTCTGGTGGCCCCAAGGTGGCCAAGACAGGTTTGGTTCGCAGACGTCGTAAGATTGGAGGTAGATCAGTACAGGCTGCCCCTGTTTCCGGATCTGATCTCTCAGGGTCAACTACGTTACCCCGATTTACAAACACTTGCTTTGACGGCGTGGCTGCTGAAACCTTCATCCTGAGGGAGGAAGGTTTGTCTGAGGTGGTTATTCAAACCTTGATTAGAGCTAGGAAGAGGTCTTCCTCTACCATTTACTATAGGACTTGGCATCCTATATTGACTGGTGTGAGGCTAGGGCCTTACCTTGCAGGGTGTTTTCAATTCCTAGGATTTTGGAGTTTCTACAACACGGTCTGGATCTGGGGTTCCAGCTCAGTACTTTGAAGGGTCACTCATGTTCGGCCCCCTAGAAATCTTTGGTTCCCGCTTGGGACTTAAATTTGGTTCTCTCGGCCCTCCAGGGGCCTCCTTTTGAACCGATGCAGGATGTGGCTCTTTCTGTGCTCACTCAAAAGGTTGCCTTTTTGGTGGCTATTACCTCTGTTCGGCGTGTCTCTGAGTTGGCGGCTCTGTCTATTCAGGCCCCTTACTTTGAGAGACACCAGGACAAGGTGGTTTTTCATTTTAAACCAGATTTCCTTCCTAAGGTGGTTTCTGCTTTCCATCTCAATCAGGATGTAGTTCTCCCTTCCTTGTGTCCTAAGCCTAGCAATGACAAGGAGAGGGTTTTGCACTCTTTGGATGTGGTTCGTTGTGTGAAGTACTATTTGGTTGCTACTTCTCCTTTTCGTAAGACGGACGCCTTGTTCGTGGTGCCTTCCGGGCCCAGAAAAGGTTTGGTGCCCGCCAAGTCTACCATTAGTAAATGGATACGCCAGGCCATTGTTGGGGCCTATTCTGCTAAGGGGAGGGTTCCTCCTTTTAAGATCACTGCTCATTCTACTCATGCTGTTGGGGCTTCCTGGGCTTTTCAGCACCAGGCTTCTGTTGAACAAGTTTGTAAGGCTGCTATTTGGTCTTCCGTTCATACTTTTTCAAAGTTTAATAAGGTTGATGTGTGGGCCCCAGCGGATGCTGTTTTTGACCGCAAGATTCTGCAAGCTGCAGTGGTTTAAATTGGTGCATTTTTTTGCTGTATTTGGATCCCCACCCATGACGGACACTGCTATTGGATGTCCCATATGTCATGAATAGTGGAAGCGGGGTGTGTGACGTACTTGGAATAATACCATTTTGTGATTACTCACCTGTAAAATGGGTATTATAAGTATGTCACACACCACGCTTCACCCTGCCCTTTAGTATTCTGGATCCTTTATATGGTGAACCTTTTATTAAGAATGTTTTATTAGCTCTTCCTGGTCCCCTTACTGCTGTCATATACTGGGGAATGTGTGGGAGGTCCCAGGTATTTATGGACCGGGAGGGGCTTCTTTTTTGCTTTCATCTCTGCAGAAGTTCGCCCTCTACTGGACCATAACCCATATGTCATGAATAGTGGAAGCGGGGTGTGTGACATACTTATAATACCCATTTTACAGGTGAGTAATCACAAAATGGTATTTTTTTTTACATGTATAACCCAAAAATTTAAAAAGCACTGAAAAATTAGCAAACAATACATTTCATGATAAAACTCAACCTCTGCTGAAAAAAAAATAATCTATCATTTTCCTGGAAGTTCAATAATTAAGGAGAAACAACACACAGGAATTTCCCGTGTCTTGATCCTCTCAGGGGAAGGATTCTGAATTGGGATGCCTCGCTGTGTGTATCCCTCCATGTTGCCCCATACACTCGCCTTCCTTTGAGTGCGCTGATTGAACCACTCAGCCAATCAGTGCTCTCGCTTTCACTCTGCTTTGCTGACGACTAAGCCACCTAAGGCCAGCAGCGGCAAAGGGAGCTGAGTGCGACGCGAGATGCATCCACTGCTCACCTTCTAGCTGTGACGTGCCCACACCACCCTTTCATAAAACCGGGCATGCGCGTGGCTAGAGGTGAGCTGGGATGCAGCTGCAGCGCAGAGATGCACCAAGGGTTCCAGGAGAAGGTTAGTGTATCGGGACTCCTGGGGGGTTTTACACAGCAGGGCATCCCAATTTGGAATGCCCTAAGGAGTAGAACTTCCCGCAACCTGAAATCTGTCCCTTAAACCCTACTTTCAGCTTGAAACCCGCCCTCTTGAACTTGAAATCTGCGCCCTTGAACCCTACCATCAACCTGAAACTTACCCTTAAACCCCACCTGCAACTTGAAACTTGCACCTTTAAACCATATATGCAAACTAAATCTGTATTCTCTAGTGGTTAATGGGAGCAGCCACAATGGGATTACTTTGGCATGCCGCCTCATTGAGTTCTATTGAGAGGGAGAAAGGTCTTAATAAAAGATAATGGGGCGACAGCTGATGGCTGCTCCCATGAACTGCAAGAGCTATATAGACTGGGCTGTCCCTTTAAAACCTACCCACAACCTTAAACCTGTAGCCTTAAACACTACCTTCAACGTGAAGCTTGCACCAGTAACCCAAACCCATTTTCACTATATCCAGTCCAGGTCGTCCCAGAAGTGATGACAATTGGGTATTCCACCGCTAGGTGGCGCTCGACTGCAAGATCCAAAGCTGTTGCTCCTCCCGGCCCCCTATAAAAACTGGTATCTCACTATGATTCCCCAGTGTTCATCTTGCAGTCTGCTGCTAAGGATCGTTTGAATACTCTCTCCTGGATACTGCAGATGAGCGGGGCCTCCTAGCCCGTCGGCCGCTGCTCCCTTGTTCCCACTGTTCTCGTGGACCCTCTACTGTCTCCCAGCCTTGGCTGATCGGGACGGTGAAGGTAGGGTGAACGCCGGGGTCAGGCGTTGATAGAGCTGGGCTCTGGGCCGCAGACCCTGCCTAAAGGGTAGCCGGCCATAGGCTGATGGTGAGCCTATGGGGGGGAGGAACCACTCTATGCCCACGGGTTCATGCCCTTTCCCTGCCCCACAAGCTTTGTTATGTGTGGTGTCTTTTACTGTCTTGTGCACCGACTTCGTGTTACTCTGCAAATACCTTACTGGCTGGATATGTCTGGTGTTTTACTTGGACATACTTACCTCCCTTGTTCCCTCGGCTCCTTCTCCTCTCTCCCCTCCATCTTGGTGCCGCGCTGCTCGGCGGAGGCATTTGTTTTGTCTTCTGAGGCCGCGGCCTCTGTTGTGATGGTGCGTGTGCTGCCGCGCGGCTACTGTGGTGGGCCCTCAGTGGGCTGCCTTGCGTCTCCTGGCCTGGGTCTCCCACATTTCTGCAGGCTATGTCAGTGCCATTTTTGAAGGAGGGCGCTCGTTTTGCGCCGTTGGGGGGGCGGGGCTGTGCAATGACGCTTTTCGCGTCACTGCTGCGCTGCCCGCCCCTCGAGGATCGATTGAGCTGCTGCTCTGCACCATCTTGATCTGCCTGGCTGCACGCTGTCTGTCGTCCTCCGCGCTTCATCGCTGGTGGTGTCGTGAGTCCCTCTTGTCAACCTGATTATGATTGTGTATATTGCACATGTGCTGTGGGATTCTCATTACCTGTTCTTGCTTGTGTCTTCTAGGTGGGCCCCTTGATAGATTAAGGGTTGTGGTTCCTCCCAGCTCCGACCGCCCCCTCCCCTCTCTCCGCGTCCTCTCCCTTTTAAGAGGGATCTCAAAAGAGGCACTAAATTGAGGGCTCATTAGGTTTTGCTCGTTAGTGCCTTGTAACCTGCATACCATTCACTCTAATCATCATAATGGAGGCTTCTGGGGATAGTGAGCTAGGGGCCCCTTCGGGACGGGTGAAGCTCTGCCCCATGTGCAATGATAGCCCTCTGGCCAGACTCAGCACTGTTTGTGTCACTTGCGCCAGGAGCGTCTTTTTGGAGCATGATCGGGCGGGCGTATCTGCCCCTAGCCCTTTATTGCCTGCAGCCTCTCCAGAACCCCCGCTGCTGCTGCACTCAGCCCCTAGCGAGGTGGAAGCCAGCAGGGGGTTCCAAGTTCACAGTTTGGCATTTAGGGTGGCCAGCCTTGAGAGACAGATCTCTCGCACGGCTCCTAAGAAGGCCTCGAGTAAGAGGCGGCACCTCAAGCCCGCTTATTCTGATGATGATGATTTGTTTGGAGGTCGAGGCTCCGTAGAGGAAGGCGAGTTGCATGAGGACTCCATTTCCCCTGTGGATCATTCTGCCGGCTATGACTGCGGGCCTGGTTCTTCCTCGGACGAGGACACGTGGCTCCCTGATGATACGGAGAAGTTGTTGGCTTCAGTTTTTGAGACGCTGCACATTGTCCCTCCTAGAGCGGCTAAGAGGAAGCAGGGTGATTTGTTTAGACCTGAAAGACAGAGGCGAGTCTTTCCGGAGCAGGACCATTTTTCAAATATGATTTTCAAAGAATGGGAAAGGCCTAACAAATTGCCGTCGGTGCTCAAGGGCCTGGACAGACGGTATCCCTTTCCTGAGGAGTTGGTCCGGCTTGGATCAGCTCGTCTGTCATGCCTTCACCTTTGCCGTTGCTTGGTTTCGTCCTGTGTGTGCCACGGCTATTGTCTCCCTGGCCATCAGAAAGAAGGTGAGACGTCTTGTTGACATTGCTAAGTCTCGCAAGAGGGCGGAGGAGTATAAGGACCACAAGGCTTGCGTGGAGTTTATTGCCTTCGTTGTCTCTGCTATGGATGATGGTGTCCGGCTAGGTGCCAGGGTCTCGGCTCTGCTGGTTGCGCTTCGCTGCTCGCTCCGGTTGCGGCAATGGTCGGCTGATGCCGCGGCCAAAAGTCGCTCACTAGTATTCCCTTCGTGGGCCACAGATTGTTCAGGGAACGTCTGGACCTCCTGGTCAAGGACGGAAGTCTCCCTCAGCGACGAAAGCCTGCGCGGCCCTTTCGAGGAGGAAGAGGCTCTTCATTTTCTGGTACTCGCATAGATTCCTGGGGACGAGGTAGGTCCCACAGCCGACCCAATCCCTCCTGGGGATACAAGTCCAAGCCCCCTGCCAAGGCCCCTCAGGCATGAGGAGGCGCCCTAACCCATTCGGGTGGGGGGACGGCTTCTGCTATTTGCTCACGTCTGGAGACGTCTCGGATTAGTGGATTCAGGAGGTGGTTTCCTCCGGTTACAAAACAGAGCTGGCAGTTTGGCTGCCCTCAAGATTTCCCAGAACCCATTGACGGCACAGGGCCTGCGAATGGCCGTCCAACACCTTCTGCTGTCAGGTGTGATTTGTCCTGTGCCTTGTCAGGAACGGGGTCAAGGCTTTTACTCCAATCTGTTCACGGTGCCCAAGAAGGACGGAACGCTGAGACCTATCCTGGACCTGAAGGGTCAAGGATGCTTATCTGCACATCCCGATTTTTCTGGGGCATCAGAAGTTCCTGAGGTTTGCGCTGGAGGATCAGCACTACCAGTTTGTGGCACTGCCGTTCGGGATCTCCTCAGCCCCCCGTGTGTTCACCAAGGTGCTGGCGGGCATCATGGCTATCCTGAGGAACGAGGGCATTCGCATGCTTCCTTATCTGGACGATTTGCTGATTGCGGCTCAGTCCCTTCAGCAGGCCGAGAGCAACACCTGGACGGTGTTATCCACTCTCGAGGATTTCGGTTGGGTAATCAATTACCCCAAGTCTTCTATCACTCCCTCAATGGTGAGGTCCTTTCTGGGCATGACGTTGGACACCTCTCAGGTCAAGGTATTCCTGCCCCAGCAGAAGGTGGCGGACCTCCAGATGCAGGTGCAGGCCTTACTGTCTTGTTAGCGGCCATCGATCCGTCTAGGGATGAAACTGGTGGATGCTTCGAGGAGTTTCACATGAGACCTCTTCAATTGAATCTGTTGACGCAGGAATCACTGGAACAGGAGTTTTCACTGTCCCCCCTGGCCAGACAGTCCCTCTTGTGGTGGCTGGACTCCAGAAACCTATCGGTGGGCAAGTCCTTTCTGACTCCCCGGTGGGAGATTGTTACCACGGACGCCAGTCTGTCTGGCTGGGGAGGCATTTGGCAAACGCAGAAGATCCAGGGTCAGTGGGGGCCGCAGGAGGACCACTTGCCCATAAATCTCTTGGAGCTGAGAGCGATCCGGTTGGTGCTTCTACACTTGACCCCCCATTTAAGGGGTCGTGCGATCCAGGTTCGCTCGGACAATCAGACGGCTGTCACCTACATCAATCATCAGGGCAGGACTCGGAGCAAGCGAGCCCTCAAGGAGGTCACCCAGATTCTGACTTGGGCAGAGGAAAATGTTCCCTGCATCTTGGCGGTTTACATCCCCGGGGTGGAGAACCAGGAGGTAGACTCCCTGAGCAGGGGGGCCTCTCGTCTGGGGGAATGGTCTCTCAGCATCAAGATCTTTCACGCTCTGTGTCTCCGCTGGGGTCAGCCGGATGTGGACCTGTTTGCGTTCAGACACAATCACAAGCTCCCAAGGTTCGTCTCCCTGTCAAGAGATCCTCTGGCCTTTGCCACAGACGCTCTGGCAATTCCTTGGACGGAGTTCAGGCTCCTTTATGCATTTCCTCTGTTTCCTCTCCTGGGCCGAGTGCTGCGCAAGATAGCCCAGGAAGGGGTACCAACCATCCTAGTGGCTCCTTGCTGGCCGAGAAGGAGTTGGTTGCGGACATAGTTCAGATGTCAGTGGATCGTTACATCATGCTCGACGACCCAGGGCTTCTCACACAGGGGTCGCTGCGGCACCCCAATTTACAGACGCTGGCTTTGACGGCCTGGCTATTGAGTCCTCAATCCTGATGGAAAAGGGCCTGTCTGCCACGGTTGTGCATACCATGATTCAGGCACGAAAGAAGTCTTCTTCCATGATATATTACAGAGTTTGGCATGGCTACATTGCTTGGTGTGAATCCAAGAGTTTCCCTTGTCGAACTTTCTCTATCTCTAGGATTTTGGAGTTTTTACAACATGGTTTAGACTTGGGTCTCCAGCTGAGCACCCTCAAGGGTCAGGTCTCTGCCTTGGCTAACTTCTTCCAGAGATCCTTTGCCAATCATAGATTGATCAAGACCTTCTTCCAGGGTGTTACCCACGTACGTCCACCGCGTAAGCCTGTATTACCGGTGTGGGACTTGAATTTGGTGCTTTCTGCTCTCCAGGGGCCTCCCTTTGAGCCCTTGTGCGATGCTGCTTTGCCCATTTTGACCCTCAAGGTGGTCTTTTTGGTAGCGATAACCTCGGCGCGTCGCGTGTCTGAACTGGCCGCGCTTTGTATGAAGCCTTATTTTGAGCTGCATAAGGATAAGGTGGTTTTTCGTTTTAAACCTAATTTTTTGCCTAAGGTTGTGTCTCCTTTTCATCTTAATGAGGAAGTAGTATTGCCTTCCTTGTGTCCAGCACTGACTAAGGCTAAGGAACGGACCCTCCATGCCTTGGATGTGGTCAGAGCCGTTAAGTTGCGACTGAATCTTTCAGGAAAACGGATTTGCTCTTTGTCCTATCAGAGGGCTCTAGGAAAGGTTTGCCACCAGCCAAGTCCACTTTCAGTAAGTGGATCAGACAGGCGGTGGTGCAAGCATATTCCGCCGTATTACAGCTCATTCTACTAGAGCTATTGGTGCTTCCTGGGCTTTTCAGCACCAGGCATCTGTTGAACAAGTTTGTAAGGCCGCCACTTGGTCTTCTGTTCATACCTTTACCAAGTTTTACAAGGTTGATGTTAGGGCCTCAGCTGATGCTGTCTTCTGCCGAAAGGTTCTTCAGGCGGTAGTGAAATGAACTACATGCTGTTCCGCATTGGGGATCCCTCCCTAATGGACACTGCTTTTGGATGCCCCAATTGTCATCACTTCTGGGACGACCTGGACTGGATATAGTGAAAAATACAATTGTGTGAAACTCACCTGTAGAATTGTTTTTGAATATATCCAGTCCAGGTCGTCCCGCCCTTGTTTCATTATCTCTGTTTGCCTGTTATGGTGATTACCATTTTTATATTGGACCGTTGTCCTTAAGTTTTTTGTTGGAGAGAGTACATGCTGAAGCTATGTGAAGACACCCGTTTTTATAGGGGCTGGGAGGAGCGACAGCTTTGGATATTGCAGTCGAGGGCCACCTAGCGGTGGAATACCCGATTGTCATCACTTCTGGGATGATCTGGACTGGATATATTCAAAAACAATTCTACAGGTGAGTTTCACAGAATTGTATTTTCTTGAAGCTTGGACCCTTGAACCATGCCCATGTTTCGAAGCCTGCACCTCTGAACCCTACCCACATCCTGAAACCTGCACCCTTGAACCCTACCTGCAACTTAAAACCTACACCCTTAACCCTTTCAGTGCCAAGCACATAGTTTCTACGTGCTCGCTTCCACTCCACTTAAGTGCCAAGCACGTAGAATCTACGTGCTTGACTTTCCCCCCTGCTAGCAAAAAAAATAACAGTCAAAAATACTCACCTGACCCCTCGTTGGATCCGGCCGGGTCTCCTCTTTAATTTGGTGCCATCCGTTCCCCTGTGGGGGGTCGGATGGCTCCAGGAGAGCCCCCGGAATAGCCCCCCCCCCTTTGGCAGCAGCAGCTGCTAACTGTAAAAAAAAAATAAATAAAAATGACATTTACTTACCTGCAGTCGCGCTGCCTCCCTCCGGGTCTCCTCTTCACTGGGGGGGCCTCCGATCGCCCCCCCCCCAGCCTCTTCAGCTTCAGGGGAGAGCCTGAAAGGGCTCTCCCCCTCCTCTCCCGACGGGCGCCGCCATCTTGCTGCTAAGCCCCGCCCCTTTGTGGGCGGTGCTTATGGTGTCACTCCCGGCCATCTTGCTGCCTCTCCTCGGCTCAGCTGTCAGATGCCCTGGTGATCGCTGGGCAGAGCAGAGGAGGGGCAGGGGATGCTCTGATCCCCTGCCCCCCCCTCCTCTGGCCAGCGATCACCAGGGCATCTGACAGCTGAAGAACACAGGAGCTGACAATCGGGTGAGGTGAGTAAAGGGTTTTTTTTTTTTTTTTTTAAATAAAGGTTTATTTAAAAAATGTTTGTGTCTGTCTTTTTTTTTACTGTTAACCCTTTGTGAACTGGTAAGGGGTCCATGAGACCCCTTATACCAGTTCACAAGGCTAGGGGCTGGCAAGTCACCTGCAACTAGTGGGTGGCTTGCCATTAACCCCCGCACCCCCAATTACCTGCCTCCCCAAAGCCCAGGGGGGGCAGAAGAGCCCGGGCCCACACAGGGTATGTGGGCTTGTAGGCTGCAGGGTGGGGGGCCACAAAAGCTGGCCCCTCCACTCTGTTCCTACAAGCCCCCATAGCTGGTCCCGGGCTGGTTATGACGGGTAAGCCTAACCCTAACCCTTAAAATTAAAAAAAAAAATGGGTTCCCCCCCTGGGAGGGGGACCTTACGTCATTTTTATTTTATTTTTAAGGGTTAGGGTTAGCTTAACCCTAACCCTTAAAATTAAAAAAAAAAATGGGTTCCCCTCTACGTAATTTTTTTATTTTTACGGGTTAGGGTTAGCCTAACCCTAACCCTTAAAATTCAAAAAAAATTTTTTAAGGGTGAGGGTTAGGGTTAGGTTAACCCTAACCCTTAAAAAAAAAAAAAAAAAAAAAAAAAATGACGTACGGTCCTCCCTCCCAGGGGGGGGACCCATTTTTTTTTTTTAATAACCCTAACCCTTAAAATTCAAAAAAAAAAATGGGTCCCCCCTGCGTCATATTTTTTTTTTTTTTAAGTGTTAGGGTTAGGCTAAATAAAAATGATGTAGGGTCCCCCTCCCGGGGCGGGGGGGGGACCCATTTTTTTTGGAATAACCCTAACCCTTAAAATTCCCCAAAAAATGGGTCTCCCAACCCCCCCCCCCCCCCTCCCCGGGAGTTGGGACCCTATGTCATTTTTTTCTTTATTTTTAAGGGTTAGGGTTAGCCTAACCCTTAAAATTCCAAAAAAAAGGGGGGCGTGGCTTGACATGGCCGTGTGAGGTCGCACCGAGACGGAGCTCCGCACCAAGCACCTGTTTAGCAGAGGCAGGAGAGCAGTGACCCACTTTCCACCCACATGCCCAAGAGGGGGAAGCAGCGGGGACCGAGTGGGAAGGGCAGATCGGGCACCATTCCAGCCCTATTTCGCTCCGGCGGCGCTGAGGTCCGGAGGACGGCCACAGGGAAGATGGCGGCGGCGGCTGAAGAGGAGCGCCCACGTGGGCGCGAGTTTGCGGCGGAGCAGGGGACTGCCGTCTGCAGCATCCGGCCCCCGGCGGGGGACTCCCCTGTGCTGCAGAATACCCAGGCGGAGGCACAGCGCTCACACCGCGTCCCGGAACGGGAGCACCATGAGACCGGAGGTCGATTGCTGACAGTGTCAGCTGAAGTGCATTGTGAGGCGGACTGGCGGGACGGAACACCCGGCGTGCTTCAGGTTGGTCCCGCGCCCCGGCCCTCCCCCCCCCGCCCTCACCCCAGGGGTCAGCCCTCCCAGCAAGATGTTGCCCTTCACGGTGGGGGGCGCCCGCCTGGGGGGAGGGGGAGAGAAGCCTCGACCCACACCAACATGGCTCCTGCCCAAAGAGACCCTGGGCCAAGCGCTGCGGCTGCATCATTAGGGCAGCTCAGCCCCGATTCCCCACCGAGAGGCCTGCTAGGGAGCATCCCGACCCCGCAGGCACGGGGACGGGGCCCTACCTCCCCGCAAGCTGAGGAGCTGCAGTCCCTTGCCAGCTCCGTGACGGGCACCCCATCCCCTCCTTTGAGCCCACAGCCGTCGTGGCAGGCGCACACGGGATCTTCGCGGGACGACCGCGCCGGATCTCCGCAGTCCCTGGAGAATGACCCCAACGCAAGCACCATATGGGGTGAGGGACTGTCCCTGTCGCCGGGGAGACCCCCCACGGGAGGTGGGAGAGTAGACGCCCTGCTGCCAGTGGGGCCGGCCACCCGGGAGGAGAGAATATATGATGCTGCATCATTCAGCCCCCCGCGGCAAGTGTCATACAAAATAGGGGCGCTCCCTCCACAGGACTCCCTACCTACACTGCCGTTTGCTCAGCTCTCTCAATCAATTGCAGAGGCGGTAAAAGTCAATATCGAGGAGGCCCTGCGCGGACTCCCGACACGTGGGGACTTTGACGGATACGTGTCCAGGATGGAGGGCACCATCAAGAGAGAGTTGGCGGCGCTCCAGGGTTCCGTCGCTGAAGTCACTGAGCGGATGGATGGGATGGAAGCCTCGCACAGAGCCCTCGAGACGCGTATAGCAGACCTAGAGCAGCAGCGGGACCGCAGCAAACGCCTCCTGTCGGATATCTTTCTGGCGCATGATGACGCGGAGAATAGGAGCCGCAGAAATAATCTACGCCTCCGGGGTGTCCCCGAGTCGGTGGAGCCCCGAGACCTAATGGAGGCAGTTACTTCCATCTTCAATGAGATCTTGAATCTCCCTGATACCAATCGCATAGAGATGGACCGGGTGCACAGGGCACTGGGCCCTCGACCGCAGGATCCGAATCGGCCTCGGGACATTATCTGCCGTATCCATTTCTTCAAGATTAAGGAAGAGATTCTTCGTCGCGCATGGGACAAAGGTCCGGTCGCCTACAAAGGTGCACAGGTGATCATTCTGCAAGACCTCTCGCGGAGAACGCTCCAGATGAGAAAGCTTTTGAGACCTTTACTGGAGGCTGTCCAGAGGCGGGGTGCATCTTACAGATGGGGCCATCCCTTCCAGCTGATGGTGCGTAGGGGAGGAGACTTGTTCGTCCTCAAGGGACCTGGTCAACTGCCGGATTTGTTCCACTTTCTGGAGGTGGAGAGCGTGGACGTCCCGGATTGGACGGTTCCCGACCTGGCCGTGTACAACGGTCGGCTGCCGCAGCGCCCGGGAGGCGCCCCCGGAGGAGACAGAAGAGGCGCGAGAGGCCGCAGAAGATGAGGTTATGATCTACCGGGCCCCTGGCGGTGCCTCCCCCCCCCCATCATCGGCCCAACCTCATATCCCTCCCGGTGCCGCTTTCGGTGGCTGGGGGGCCGGTGGCGGCGGGGGATGCGCCGGGGTGGGTGACGGGCGGTTGCCCGGGGAGGGGGGCCTGTGGCCCTGCGCTGGCGGCCCCGCCCCCCGCCCCGGGCATCGTCCCAGGGGTGGCCCCACGTTCGGGCCCCCCCCCTCCCCGATGGGTTGTGTTGACATGTTAAGAGTTTTGCTGTTATTCTCTTGTTGATCGTTGCTCTCGCTGCTTCCTGGTGGGCTGGACGGATCTGATTAGGTCCTAGTGCGCGCCTCGCTGAGTAGCCACAATACTGGCGTGACTGTCCTGCCCTCCATGGAAGCTCATTTATGATAGTCGAACGGGTTGTGCTGCTGCGCGTGGTGCCATTCCACTTTGGTCAGCCTGCGTTTTGCCTGTCCGGCCATAGCGTCTTAGTGGCGCGGCGCGCCCCGCTGGGCAGCTACAATACCGGTTGACGCCACACTGTTATGCTCAGAATTTACTGTTTTAACTGTTGATGTTTAATGTCTGCGCTGCCTCCTGGCGGGCCGGCTCGATTGGATTGGGTCTTTATCCGGCCCCTCACGAGAACCTCTGCTTGACGAACGGGAGCGCCGGGCTGCTGAGCGCGGGGCCGTTCCGCTTCGGTTCGTCTAAGTTATATCTGACAGAGCGATAGCGCCTTAAGGCCGCGATGTGCCTCGCGGGGGAGCTGTAGCACCGGATTGCCGACATATTATCATGTTCAGAACTTGAATGTTTTATCTGTTGATGTTTGATGCCAGCGCGGCTCCGTGGCGGGCCGGACTGATCTGTTTGGATCCAGGTCCCGCCCCTCATGGAGACCCTTTCCAGAGGCGTGGTTGTGTTGTGCTGCTGTGCGTGGTGTCACTCCGTCGCGACCTGCCTGCGCTTTGTCTGGCAGGACGATGAGGCCTTGGGGCCGCGTCATGCCTCGCTGAGTAGCTACAATACTGACTTGGCGCCGTACTGCCATATACAGAGTTAACTGTTCTAACTCTAGATGATTGATGTCTATGCTGCTTCCTGGCAGGCCAGACCAATCTGTTTGGATTCTTGTCTTGCCTCTCATGGAAGCTCTTCCTTAATACACAGTTGTGTTGTGCTGCTGAGCGAGGGGCCGGACTGCGTTGGGCTATCCGCGCTGTGCCTGGCGTGGTGGTAGTGCCTTGGGGCGGTGGTGCGCCTCGCTGGGCAGCTACAATACTGGCTTCATACCACTCCGCCGTGTTCAGAATCTGTTGATCTATCATTTGTTGATTGAGGTCTCCCCTGCGCCCTGGCGGGTCGGACCGGTCTGCTTGGGTTCTTGTCTTGCCCCGGGGGGCCCCCCCCTTCTTGAAATAAGATTGGGTTGCGCTGCGGTGGGTGGTGCCCAGCCGCCTCGGACTGTCAGCATATTGTCTGACGGGGCGATGGCGATATGGGGTCACGACTTGCCTCACCGAGAAGCCATAATATTGGTGCGACTCCCTACCCGATGTTTACTTAGGCTTGGTCTTCCACTTCCCCCCCATTTGGTGCACCCCTCTGGAGAAGTCCTAGGCCTTCTCCTGTCGGGAATAGACCGCGCACTGGGCTTATCAGCCCGTGGTTTGGAGTTTCTCCCCCACTTAGTGCGTCTTTAAAAGGCACCGGTTTTCTGTTGGACTACTAGCTAGTCCTTGGCCCCACCACGGCAATTGTTTGTCTATCTCTTAAGTTCTCCTGTCTTTCTTCCATATCCCTGATACCCATCTCCTCTCCTTTTGTTTCCCTACCTCTTCTATTCCTCCCTCTGGTCATAACTCTCCTCTCCCACTTGGCGTGTGGGACCGGACGTGCGGCGGGGGGCGCCGCTGTCTGACGGCCCCTGATCCTCCTTACCCTCCCTTGTCTCTTTCCTGCAGGTATGGCCCCTGTAAAAGTAGTTACCCTGAATGTAAAGGGCCTTAACACCCCGGAGAAGAGAACCATCCTGTGGCAGGAGTTAAAGAGATGTAAAGCGCAAATCATTTTCCTACAGGAGACACATTTCAGGCGAGATTCCATGCCCAGACTCTGTAGTAAGTTGTTCCCCCAGGCTTTCACCAGCTGTGCTGCGGATGCTAAGAAAAAAGGGGTGGCAATCCTGATCTCCAAGGACGTCCCCTTTTTGCTGAGGGAGGTCTGGAGAGACGAATCGGGACGGGTGGTGCTGGCTAAGGGATTGATTAATCAAAAAATGTACACTTTGGCCTCTGTATACGCTCCCAATCAGGGGCAGATACCATTCCTGAAGCGCACTCTGGATAAGATTGAGAAGTTCAGGGAGGGGGAGATCATTCTGGGGGGTGACTTTAACTTGGCTCTGGAACCACTACTGGACTCCTCGGCAGGGAAGTCAGCGCTCTCGCATCTGGCCTTGCGTTCTCTGAAGAAGGCATTGCATGGGCTGCAGCTGGTGGATGCCTGGCGGGTCAGGAACCCCGGGACGAAGGATTACTCCTTTTACTCACATGTACACGGAACATACTCTAGATTAGACTACATATGGGTGACACATAGCCTGTTGAGCCTGGCCACGGGAGACGGGATATACCCCACCTCCTTTTCAGATCACGCCCCGGTGTTTCTTGACCTCGAGCTCGTGGACAGGCCACCCCCCTCCTCCACTTGGAGATTGAACGAGTCCCTCCTTAAGGACGCGGTGGTGACTCAAGCTGTGAAGGAGGGCCTAGAATCCTACTTCAGAACTAATAGTAATGGGGAGGTCTCGTTACTCACATTATGGGAGGCGCACAAGAGCGTGATCAGGGGCATCCTGATCAGCCACGGGGCAAGGCTCAAGAGAGAAAGACTGGCCCAAATAGTGAAGCTCACGGATAAGGTACGGGGCCTGGAACTATCCCACAAGCAATCTGAGGCGACACGGGTACTTGGGGAGCTGACCCAGACTAGGGAGGCACTTAACTCCCTTTTACGGCAGAAAGCAAAGCATGTTATCAGGAGATGCAGACGCACCTACTATGAGTACGGTAATAAAAGCAGCGCTCTGCTAGCTAGGGCCCTCAGGCAACAACAATCCCAGAACTTCATCTCGACAATCCTCGATAGCGAGCATACCACAGAAGGGATAGCAGATGTATTTAGGGCATACTATTCGGGCCTGTATAACCTCAGTAAAGGGGCCCCGACACGGTCGCAACTGGATAGAATTGAAGACTACATTAAGGAATCAGGCATGCCTTCGGTGGCAGACGAAGTTGCGGCCTCCTTGGAGGACCCGATCGGGATGGAGGAGTTGCTAGAGGCGCTTAAACAGTCCCCGTCGGGGAAGGCCCCAGGGCCTGATGGTTACACGGTCCACTACTATAAAGCATTCATTTCTATCCTGGGCCCTCATATGGTTAGGGCCTGGAATACCATCACAGACCCGGATGTGGCAGGCGCCTTCTCAGGTGGAGACCTTGAGGCCCACATCTCAGTCTTGCACAAAGCGGGAAGGGACCCTCTGTCATGCGGGAGCTACCGCCCTGTCTCCCTCCTCAACACTGACCTGAAGCTGTATGCAAAGATCTTGGCCAATAGATTGGCCCCGGTGGTGGCCCAGGTGGTCCATTTGGACCAAACGGGTTTTGTGTTGGGAAGGGAGGCCAGGGACAATGTGGTGCGGGCGCTTAGCGTCACATACTCCGCACAGTCCGCGGGGGTGCCAATGATGGTGTTGTCCACAGACGCAGAGAAGGCCTTTGATAGGGTGGGTTGGCCTTTCATGCAAGGAACCCTTAGACATATAGGCTTAGGGGAAAACCTTAGGAAACATATTGAGGCCCTATATACAGTTCCCCGCGCAAGAGTCAAGGTGAATGGGCACCTCTCCGCCCCATTACCGATCAGTAACGGAACCCGACAAGGCTGCCCACTGTCGCCCTTGTTGTTCGCCTTGACTCTGGAGCCTTTTCTATGTAAAATAAGGAAGAATGTGGACATAAGGGGTTTGAGTGTAGCTGGCAGTATTCATAAGGTTGCCGCTTACGCGGACGACCTCTTGTTCTTCATCACAAATCCTACGGTCTCTGTCCCTGTATTGATGAAGGAGTTTGAAGCCTTCGGGAGGCTATCCTTTTTTAAAATTAACTTTGAGAAATCAGAGGCGTTAAACATCTCCCTCCCTGTTGAGGTGGCAGGGACTGTTCAGCAGGCATTTTCTTTTAAGTGGGCCAAGGATTCAATAGCGTACCTTGGTACACGACTGCCGAATCGACTGACGAACATCTTCGCCTTAAACTTCTTGCCCCTATTCCAGAGAATAAAGGCTGATTTGGAAAAATGGGACTCCCCTACCTTTTCGTGGATGGGTAGGGTGAATATAATTAAAATGTCGATCCTGCCAAAACTACTGTTCCTGTTCCAGGCGCTCCCGATCAAGTTACCTACCCGCTTCTTCAGGGACTTGGAGAAAGTTCTGCTGGGATTTGTGTGGCAGAAGAAGAGGGCAAGGCTCCGCCGCCAGGTGTTGTTCAAGCCCAAACACTTAGGTGGTATGGCTATGCCGGATGTTCGGTCGTACTGGGTGGCTTCCCATTTGCAGAGGGTATGTGAGTGGCACACGTGCGGGGAGACGAAGAGATGGGTACAGCTAGAGCACTCCCTGGCCCCTGCCCCCCTGGATGCCGTTGTCTGGAACAGAGAGAATCGGGTACCAGCCCTGAGATCCCACCCCACCGTAGCGCCCACCCTGGATGTCCTACGGAGTTCCAGGGAGCGCTCTGATATCTCCCCATGGCCCTCCCCCATGGTGGCTTTATTGGATAACCCGCAACTCATGCCTGATTGTACCAGGAGAGACCTTAGGGAATGGGGGAGGGTGGCCCAACTAAGGGGAAGTGACTTGTTATCGGAAGGGGGGTGGACCGCGCTGGGTGAGCTGAGGGCGAAATTTGAGAAAGGGAACCTGGATCCCTGGACATTATTGCGGTTTCAGTCGGTCCTGTCCAGATTGGGCTACCGCAGGGAGAATTTCAGGAGGCCTACCGATTTTGAGACGCTGTGTTTGACAGGGCAGCCCCAGCCCCATCTGATTTCCTTGTTGTATGCGCTGCTCATCCGGGAAGTAGAGTCCCCGCCTGCTTATTGGGGGGAGTGGGAGCAGGATTTGGGTCGGCCCTTAGGTGAGCAGGAGAGAACCAAGATAGCCACCTTGATACATAAATCCTCGGTAGCCACGAGAATCCAGGAAGTAAATTATAAATTGTTGACTCGATGGTACTACACTCCTGACAAGCTAGGCAAGATGTATGACTCAGCAGACACGAGCTGCTGGAGATGCGGAGGGGAACGTGGGACACTATTCCATTTGTTCTGGCGGTGCCCCAGAATTCAGGAGTATTGGGGGGCGGTCCTGGGCATTGTGGCACAGCTGACAGGGGCACAATTGCTGGGAGACCCGGCGCGGGTCCTGCTTCACTCCACGAAGTCCCCGATAGGAAAATATAAGAAAACATTGCTGATTCACCTGTTGAACGCGGCCAAACAGGCTATACCCAGATTCTGGAAGCAGAAGAAAGCCCCCTCTGTTAGGGACTGGGTGAGGGAGGTTGTTCTCGTTAAGGAAATGGAGGATTTAACTTTAGCGCTCCATGACAGGGATGAGCAGTACAGAGTCACTTGGCTTCCCTGGCTGATTTTTGAAGAATCAGCAGAGTTCCGTAACTTGTTTGCGTGATCGACTGGGGGCTGTGTCGTCTGTGGTGCCACCCGCGGTCATGCTCCATTCGAGCGAGATATACCCTGCCCTCTCCTGCGCTGGGCCTGAATTGGACAACTACTGGGCGGCGCTCGGCCTGGTGCCCTGTCCCACACGCCATACCTCTACCTATACCTATACCTACACCTATACCTACACCTACCCCTCCCTCAAGCCTTTTGTATCGTCCCCCCCTCCCCTCTTTTTCCCCCACCCCCCCTCGGCCCCCCCTTGTACGTCTAGTCCCTGTACCTTGGGGAGGGCTTGAGATTCTACTCGATAAGAGGGAATTGAAACCATTCTTAGCAGAAAGCCTCATGGCTAAGTGTATCTACTGAGGCGGAGAAGGGACGGGGCGGAGTGGACGGATGGTCGCCAGGCGGCTTTCGTCACGTAGTGTCCTCCCGCCTCGTGATCCCCTATAGCAGGTATCCGCATCATATGGCATTATGTACTGTTGCCTGATATCATTACCCAACTGCGATATGACTCCTCTGTTATGATGGTGATCTACTTGAGCTCCCCTATTCCTTTTATGTTTCCTGCATTGTTGACCCTATTGAATGTATGTATGTTATAAACCTGTAAAATTCAAAATAAAGAATTTAAAAAAAAAAAAAAAAATTCCAAAAAAATTACATAGGGTCCCCCCTCCTGGGGGGGGGGGGGCTCCCCATTTTTGGGGGGGAATTTTAATTTTTTTATATTTTTTTATTCCCCAAAAAAAGGGGTCCCCCTTGGGAGGGGGGACCCTATGTCATTTTTTGGGGGATTTTTGAGGGTTAGGGTTAGCCTAACCCTAAACCCTTAAAATTACCCAAAAAATGCCCCCCCCCATATGTGGTACCGTTGTAATCGGGAGAAATGGGGCTATCACATGCAATATGGTTTTCATTAAAAAAAAAAAAAGGTTTTATTTAAAATAAAGGAGACAATTGTCTAAAAAATATATATTTTTTGTTTTTTTTTGTTTTGTAAGCAGAAATATTCAAAAAACAGTAGAAAAATTACAAACAAGACATTTCATGTTAAAGCCTAAACTCTGCTGCAAAAAATGTATATGTAATATATATAATTTTTCTGGAAATTCCAGCAAAAATCACGGTTAATCATACTCAAAATGGGGAAAAATGACCTGTCAACAGAGGGTGACAAAACTTCAAGTAGGCTGACAATTAAAAGGGTTAATAGTAACTATGCATGTTGGGTATTGTTCTGCTTGGGGGACCTTGCGCTTTCAGCTTTAGCTTGTTTTTTCTTGTTTGCATATTGATATTTTAGGAAAACATGGTCTTTATTCTGCTTTTTTTATAATTGTTTTTAGGTAAACCCTGTGCAACCTAAGAATTCTTCAATGGATTACTTCCAGAAAGATGAGCCCACTACAACAAGCTCAGTACTCTTAGAAAGCTTAACATGTGTACTTTCAGGAAATATATGGTTTATGGGGATATTCTAAATTTAAAGGGTTGTTTTGTTTGAAAAATCGCAAGGTGCGCACTTTGTCTGCAGAGCTGAAATTTTTAAGTAAAATTACCGTTACGCACATGCTTTACTTTGGGGTGTTTGGCAACTCTTCCCTTGACAGTACCTATGCATGTTGGGTATTGTTCTGTTCGGGGGATGTTGCTTTCTCAGATTTTACTTGTTTTTTTCTGTTTGCATATAGTTTTTTTAGGAAAATGTGGCTTCGATTCTTCTTTTTTCTTCTTTTTTAGGGAAACTCTGTGCAACCAAAGAATTGATTGAGGGATTACTTCCAGAAAATTGCGCCCATGTCAACAAACCTGGTATGCCTAGAAAGCCTGAGGTGTATACTTCCAGAGAATATATAGTTTGTGGGGGTATTTCAAATTTAAAGGGTTCTTTTTCTGGAAAGACAGCAAGGTGCGCTTAGCGTGGTGCATAGTTGTATTTTATCTGAAAATCTCCTAAAGCGCTGTTTCAGTTTGGGGGAGTCTCCTGGGCAGGAAAGGGTGTCTACCAATACATATGTGGTAACGCTGTGACCGGGATTAATTGGGGTTTCACATGCAATAAGATTTTATTGACAAACTTACATTTTTTATTACAAAAAACACTACAAATTGCAAAAAATAGATTTTTTTTTATTTGTTTGCACATATTTCACCCAAAAGTATTGAGAATACACCTAAAAAATTGCAAACAAGACATTTCATGTTAAAGCCCAGCCCAACAATATATCATTTTCCTGGGAAATCCCTTCAAAAATCACATTTGAACATGGGGAGCGCAAAATAGTGCAAAATGGTCTGGCACCAAGGGTGACAAAAACTCCAGGTAGGCTGGCAGCGAAAGGGTTAAACCCTACCTGCAACTTGCACCCTTAACCATACCCACAACTTAAAGCCTGAAACCTGCACCCTTAACCATTCCTACAATCTAAAGCTTACAAACTAAACTTTCACCTTTAACCATTCCTACAACCTAAAGCCTGCAACCTGAATCCTGCACCCTTGAACCATTCTAATAACCTAAGGCTTGCAACGTGATACCCGGACCATTGACCCTTATCCACAATCTAAAGCCTGCAGCCTTAAACCTGCACCCTTGAATCATACCCACAATCTAAAGCCTGCAACCTGAAACCTGCACACTTGAACCATTCTAACAACCTAAACTTGCAACCTGACACCTGCATCCTTGAACCATGCCCACAACATAAAGCTTGCAACCTGAAACCTGCACCTTCAACCATACCTACAACCTAAAGCCTGCACCCTTGAACCATTCTAACAACCTAAGGCTTGCAACCTGGAACCTGCACCATTGACCCATATCCACAACCTAAAGCCTGCAACCGGAAACATGCACCATTAGAACCATAACCACAACCTAAAGCCTGCAACCTGAAACATGCAGCCCTAAACCTACCTGCAACCTAAAGCCGGCAAACTGAAACCTTTCCGGCAACCTAAAACCTTAATCTCTTCAATACCCTCCTTTAGTACTTGCAACTTGGACCTTGTTTCATCCCCCCTACATTAAGAAATTGACTGCTAAATATGGATGGTATGTCGACTATTAAGGGCCTGTACATACATATTTCAGGTTTATCGTACTGAGGAAAATTTAGATCTAATTAGAATAATTGATTAAACATTTGTGTTTGTTTATGAAGTAAGTCTGTCCCCTAGAGCAGGGGTTCCCAATCGTTCCCAAGTTCCACTTTACATTTTCTCCTATTATACAAACCAGGCTCAAGTATAGATGGCAGCAGATTTGTTTGGGGCACAGATCAGCCTGCAGTCTTGTCATGTAGCACACAATGGGACATCACGCACCAGGAGTTGAGCGCATTGTTTCTTAAAGTGGACTAACACCCAGGATTTTCACTATCTGTGTGAAACCCCCCAGATCGCCCTAAAAAACTCACCTCATCCCGCACCTACGCGAGCGCTCGTCCAATCAGAGCGCTCAGAGCCGCTGTGGTATGTACGGACAAGCGACGGACAACCACAGCGGCTCTGAGCATGCTGGAGGCCGCCTCTCGCGCTTCCTTCTAACAGGCCGCGGCTCGCGCATGCGCCGTTGGAACGGGGATAAGGTAAGGTTTCTGGGCGAACTGCAGGGTTTCACACAGCGGGGCATCCCGATTTCGGATGCCCTGCGGGGAGGGATCTGATCGGCCCGGGAATCTTATAGATTCCCGGGCAGATCCCCCCTGGGTGTTGGTCCACTTTAAGTCCTGTCCTTAAAGGAGCACTATCGCGAAATTGTGTAATATTAAAAATCCATATAAATACCCGAACTGAATAAAACTCTCACCAAGCTTGGAGTTTTCTTTCCCTGGTAGGAATAAAATCCTGGAGTTACAGGTTTAGTCTATGAGGGGTGACAGAGACTGTCACCCGAGATGCCCTCTTCCTTCCATTAAAATAATAAAAACAAGCCTGGCTGGATATTTCTCAATACCGGGTGTATAAGTGACCCCTCCTCCCTCCATCCAGCATATTTATATGGATTTTTATTCTTGGGCCATTTTTTCGCGATTGTGCTCCTTGAAGTCCCTCCAACAGGCCACACAGATACACAGGTGAAGTTATTTGAGAGTCAGAAATTCACAGCTGCCTGTGTGGAGATTCACAAACCATGGCTTGTTGAGGGTATTTGAGGACAGGTTTGAGAAACACTGCTCTAGATGGTTCATGACCATTATACACTGTAGAGCATGCACCTTGTAAATAGGCGGCCAGTCTGTTTTTAAGAAATGTATAAAGCTGGATGCCCATACAAAAAAAACACATAATAACGATTCATTGTCATTGGTGTTTCCTGCAATGGCAGAAGATCCCAACTGAGGAGAAGAGATCATTTGGCCACTACTGAGTCTGCTTATTGTGTCTCTGAGAGCGCCGCGTTTTCTTCGAAGAAAGTCCAGCCGAATAGACTAGTCCAATTGATGGGAAGAAATTATTTGCCTGGTCCCTGATCGTGTCCCTGAGGATCCAGTGTTTCCTGCGAGGAACACGCTGTTATAGACTCTTAACTCAAGAGGAGAAATTATTTCGCTAGTCCCAGTAATGGCGATAGTGTCTTGTGAGGCTCCAGTAGTTACTATGAGAAAAGGCCAGTGGGAAAAAAAGATTCTAACTGAGGAGGGCAAATCATTTGCTGAGGGAATGTTGATTGTATCTCTGAGGATCTCTCCTGCGAGGAACACCCAGCATGATAAAAGATTCTAATGAGAAGAAAGCATTTGTATGATGCCAATCAAGGTAATAGTATCTACAAGAAATCTTGTGATGTCACATGGTGCCTGCTGTGATCCCTCCTTTCTACTCAGCATGGTGGATTGCTCCTGACAATGACTGCTCCGGTTGTTTGATTTTGTTAATTGTAGCATCAGAAGATTAACCTATTCTAACCAACTTGCAGCAGAGTCGTACTGGGAACCCTGCCCGCAACCGGAGACCTGACACGCTACCGCAACCAAATACCTAAAATCTGAAACCTGCAACTTGTAAACCTACCCACAACTTAAAACCTGCAACCTTAAACCAGTCCAGCAGGATAGAAGATTCTGACTAATGAGAAGAAATCATTTGGCTGATACCAATAAAGGTGATGGTACCTACAAGTTATCCTGTTGTTTTCTACAAGTGATCATGTGATGTCTTTCAGGAAAGTGCAGCAGCTATAGAATATAGTGAATAATGAGAATTATTCATTTGGCTCATCCTGGGAATTATTGTAATTGTGTCTCTGAGAATCGTGTTTCATTTGAGGACAGGCCATCATAATAGAAGATTACAACTGATGAGTAGAAATAATTTGGCTGATACCAAAAATGTCTCTGAGGATCCTGTGTTTCCTACAAGGAAAACTCAGTGGGATAAAAGATTTCAACTAATGAGAAGGAATATTTTGGCTTATACCAGGGTTTGTAATAGTGCCTATGAAGATTGCTTGTTTCCTTTGAGGGAAGCCTATCAAGATAGAGTATTCCGACTGATGAGAAATAATTTGGCTGGTTGAGGAAATGGTGAATTTGTCTCTGAGAATCTCATATCATTTAGCTGGAAAACGTTTTTCTAGGAGACAGATTAGAAGAAATGATTTGGCTGGTCCCAGCGATAGTGATTGTGTTTCTAAGAATCTTGTTTCCTGTGAGGAAAACTTATCGGGTTAGAAAATTCCAGCTATTGAGAAGAAATCATTCGGCTCATCCTGCAAATGGTGATAATGAGTGCAATGCAATACGAGTTGGAAAAAATTCTCATGGTGGTAAAAGATTCACTTTATGAAGCACGAGAAAAAAAGCATGAGAATTCTACTGTTAATGAATCACCAGATAGGAAGACAAGAAATAATGGGCGTTGGTCCGGTTTAATGAGAATACGTTTTTTGGCTTATACTAGGATTGGAGGATTGCATGCTTCCCTCTAGGAAAGCCCAACAGGATAGAAGATTCTGATTGCTAAGGAGAAATTTGGCCGGTTTAGGAAATTGTGACTGTGCCTCTGAGAATCCCGATGTTCCTTCGAGGAAACCCCATCAGCCCATCAAATTAGATGATTTTAACTAATGAAAATAAATATTTTGGCTGATACAAGTAATGGAAACTGTACCTATGAGTATCCTATGGTTTCTTCGAAAAAACTCCATCAAGTAAAAGATAAGAGAGAAAACATTTGGCTTGTTGAGGAAATGGTGAGTGTGTCTCTGAGGATCTTGTGTTTTCTGCAAGGAATATGCATTGTGAGAGATAGTCGCCACTATTGAGTGGAAATCATTTAGCTGATACCAGAAATAGTGATTTTGCCTCTGAAGAACCCATGAGATACACCCAGCATCACAGAATATTTCAACTGATGAGAAGAAATCATTAAGCTGGAAATGTTTTTTCTGTAAGACAAATGAGAAGAATTTATTTGACTGGTCCCAGCAATGGGAAAAAAGGATAAATCATCGTATTAGAAAATTCCAGCTATTGAAAAGAAATCATTTGGCTCATCCTGTGAATGGTGATTATGTCTCTAAGGATTCTGTGTTTTCTGTGAGGAAAACTTAGTGGGATCGAAGATTTCTACTAATAATAAGAAATGTTTTGGCTTATAAAAGGAATGGTCATTTTACCATCAGAATATAAGAGTCAAACTGATGAGAAGCAAAAATTTGGATGATCAAAGAAAGGGTGATTGTGTCCCTGAGAATCCCATGTTTCCTTCATGGAAAGGCCATCAAGATTGAAGATTCCAACTGATTGGGAGAAATTATTTGGCTGGTTGAAAAAAATGGTGATTGTGAGAATCCCAAGTTTCATTTGAGGAAAGGCCATCAGGATAGAATATTCAACTAATGAGAAGAAATATTTTGCTGTTACCAGTAATGACTATTGTGCGTATGGGGATCCTGTGTTTTCTTTAAAGAAAACCCATATAGATAAAAGATAAGGAATAGGAATTTTTTGGCTGTTCGAGGAAATGGCGAGTGTGTCTCTGAGGATCTTGTGTTTTCTGCAAGGAAAATGCAGCATGATAGATCACAACTAACGAGAAGAAATCATATGGCCGATACCAAAAATAGTGATTGTGCCTCTAAAAAAAACATTTTTCCTGCGAGAAACACCCAGAATCATAGAAGATTCTGACTAATGAGAGGAAATCACGTGGCTAATAATTGGAATGATGAATGTGCCTCCAAGGATCCTTTTTTTGCCGGCTTGAAAGGAGGATAGGACTGATGAGAAAAGATAATTTGTCTGATACTGGGACTGGTGACTGTGTCTCCAGGGATCCCTGTGTTTCTTTCAAGGAAAATGCAGCAGGATAACATTTTATGAATGATGAGAAGATTTTATTTTGTAGTTCCAGCTAGGTTGATGGTTTCTTTATGAGGACCTTTACTCCAAGAAAATCCCATCAGTATAGAAGATAAGAAGTAATCATTTGGCTGGTTGGAATGCCAATTGTTTCTCGAGTCTCGAGTTCCCTGTGAGGAAAGCCCATAGGTATTAAAGATTCTGAAATATAGGGGAGAAATCATTAGGCTAGTCCGGGATGTATGTGAGGATCACATTGTATTTACTAATAAAATCTCATCATAAATATTTACTACCACAATGCAGAGCCAAACCAGAATTTATTCTTAGTATACAGTACGTCCTGCTCCAGAAAGAATACTTACACTCGGGTACTACTCCGCCAGATGGCGCTGGACTGCAGAGACATCGAAAATAGGCTCCTCCCGGCCCCTCAAATACCTCCCACAAATCCCCAGATTTTCTCTGCAGTCTGAACTACTAAGGATGAGAAATGGCTCTCTCTACTCACAGGTGAGCGGGGCTATTAGCCTGCGGCCCTGTAGGACTATTCCCACCCGTTCCATTAGTTATATGCCTCCCAGCCTTGGCTGCACTGGTCGGGTGATGGTAGGCAGCACTGCTATTAGGTGCTTAGGAGCGCTGCTCCACCGCAATCCCCCACCAAAAGGTAGGCGGTTCAGGCTTATGGTGAGCCTCTATGGGATGCCCCTCCCGCACTATTGCCCCTGCCTATCGGTGGGCCCTATTTAAGTGGCCGTTGTCCTCCCTCATTCTCCTGGTAGCCTTCGGGGGAAAAAAGGGGGGGGGGGTGTCGGTATGTATGCTATGCATTTACGTGTTTTAGACTTATATTTTATTTCATTTGCCTTGTGTCAGCCGCTGCGCTGTCTTGCTTTAGGGTGACTATATTTAAAATTACTGCCGCCGCGCGCCTTTTCTGTCACTATGTTTCGCGCTTGGCGTCGGTGTTACCTCAGGCGCCGGTGTGCCGTCATTGGCTGCTTGTCATGTGCTGGCTTTGCGCTCCTGGGGGGGGGGGGGGGCGGGGCCCGCCTATGGCGCGTTCCGCGTCATTGCTGATGCCGGCCCGCCCTTTGAGGTATACCGACGCCATCTTTGTCTGCTTGATTGGCTTATGCGCGACGGTCCCCTACCTACCGCGGCCCGTAAGTGCCCTCGCGGGCGGCTTTACAGCATTGCAAATTTACAAAGCCACCTTGCATACATAGCAGTAGACCTATAATTAAGATAAGACATGCCATTTCGTGAATGAGAAGAAAAAAAATAAAAATAATCCACCCGTCCTGGTGTCAGGCCCCCACACAGGTCAAACACCAAGTGCCCGTGGGAAGCCCTTGCCCGGAGGGGTGAGTATTGCAATGGAGTCCAGCTTGGATCTTCTTGTAATGATGCAGAGAGGCTCAGTCCTAAATGAGTTATAAAGAGGAATAAAAGAGTGAAAAAGAAGAGAAAGGGGGGAGGGGGGAGTAGGGTAGGGAGAGAGGGGGGATGGGGGGTTTCCAGGGGGAGTCCGCTCACCAGATGGCAATATAAAGCACCGACGATACCTCCTCTAACCTCCGCTTCATATCATTTAAGTGCTAATGAAGGCTCAAGGCAGACATGGTTGCGGGTTGGTCTCAGGGGCCTGCCGAGGGGCCAGATATTATAAGCTGTTTAAATCTATCTGTCTCCCTAAAGAAAAAACATGGCATCCATGTCTGTAAGAACTGCTGTGTGCTCCCGAGAATGGAGGCAGTAAGCTCCTCCATTTCCATTACATGATTGATTTCCCCGACCCAGTCCACCACCGAAGGGATCACCTCGGTTCTCCACAATCTCGGAACAGTCGCCTTTGCTGAATTAAACAGATGCTTTAATAGTGACTTCTTGTAAGTCCCTAGTGGAACGTCCGCCAGGTGCAAAAGGAGCAGGGCGGGATCCCGGGTCACCGGGCGACCCACGATCTCCCCAGAGATTTCGGCTACAGATTGCCAGAAAGGCACAATCTTGGAGCACTCCCAAAATATATGGAAAAAGCTCCCAACTGCTTGCTGGCACCTCCAGCAGCGGAATGGGTCGGGGTGAATCCATGCAGTCTCTCTGGGGTGTAATACCACCTTGTGAGATACTTATCATTTGTTTCCTGTACCTTGGAGGAGGTACACGTTTTGTGGGTTGCCGGGAAAACATATTTCCATTGTTCTGTCGTTAGCCGCCTGTCCAGGTTCCTCTTCCAGTCTGCACAGAAACGGGGCGTCTCCCTATCCTCAGAGGTCCCCAGGAGAGCATATAGTTGGGAGACCAGTTTCATGGGGGGATCCTGCGCTTTAGTCAATTGCTCGAAAAGAGTGAGAGTTCTAAGCAGCGCCTGTCTAGGCCCGAAGCTCAAGAGGAAGCTCCGAAATGTGAACAGGAGCCACTGATCAATCAGTTGCGTGTCCCACTTCTCTCTCAGCCTATCTAATCGTCTCCAGCCAGAGAGCAGAACAAGGTCCATCCCTCTCGGGATACCCTTCTCCTGAAAAATCCCTCGAAGACGAGGGAGAATGCCAATAGGGAGGGACGGGTTGTGTACTAATGGCACCAAGGGGGACGGCCATGGGGATATCTCCAGTCTGTCTCTGAGTCTATCCAGGACCCCTAAAGAGGTTGCTATGAGTGGGTGATCCCTGCAAAGAGTTTTCCCGGATCTGGACACCCAAGCTGCTTCCTCCAGTGGCGCCTGAACCCAAGTTGCTTCTAAGCCTACCCATTTCTTCCTCGCTCCTTGATGGTGCCAGTCTATTATTCACTGAAGATGGACCGCGCGCCAGTACTGAAATAAGTCTGGGCAGGCTAATCCCCCGTTCTGTTTGGACTTGAAAAGGAGTTGTAATTTCACCCTTGGTTTCCGCCCCTGCCAGATAAATTTAATGAAAATCGAATTCAGTGATTTAAAATAGGCCCTAGGGATTTGTATAGGCAGGGTTTGGAGCAAATATAATATCTTTGGTAGAATCGTCATTTTAATAAGTCGGTTTTGATCCTAGAGAGGAGGGGACCGAAATTTGCTGCATATATCCCGTCCACTGTTTTTGTTATTTTGGTCCCTAAATATGTGATGGCTGAGGGGGGGGGGGCATTTAAATGGAAAAGAAGCACTGAGGAGGGCCTCCGTCTCCCCTGGAAGATTCACCCCTAGAGCCTCTGATTTGTCATAATTTATTTTCAAGAGGGAAAGCCTACCAAATCTTTCAAATTCTTTCAGTAGGACCGGGACGCCTACTACGGGATTTGTAAGAAAAAAGAGCAAGTCGTCCGCGTACGCTGAAATCGTCCGCACCTACTGTAATCCCTCGGATGTCTCCCTGTCCCCTGACTCTGCACAAGAAGGGCTCCATAGAGAGGGCAAAAATCAAAGGGGAGAGGGGGCACCCCTGTCTAGTGCCGTTTCTGATGCTAACTCGGTCCGACAAAGCGCCATTCACCTTAATCCTAGCTGAGGGGTCCGAATATAGGGCCATGATTAGCTGTAGTGCATTAGGCCCTAATCCAATATGCTCCAAGACTGCCTTAATAAACTGCCAATTTACCCGGTCGAAGGCCTTCTCGGCATCAGTGGATAGCAGGACAGCCGGATCCCCGGTTTGTTTGAGCCTATGTAATAGATTCAATACTCTGGTTGTATTGTTGCGAGCTTCCCGCCCCAGGATAAAACCCGACTGATCGCCATCCACCAACGCCGGGAGCAGCCCCGACAGCCTCTTCGCCAAGATCATTGGGAAGAGTTTAAGGTCTACATTCAATAAAGAGATAGGCCTATAACTACCGCAGGCCAGTGGGTCCTTCCCGGGCTTCTGAATGATGGTGACATATGCAGCTAGTGCTTCACTCGGGATAACGGCCGGGTCGGGAGATGCAAGCAGCGAGTTGAAGGCCGAAAGGAAGTGCGGGGCAAGAAGAGGGAGAAATTGCTTATAGTAGCTGACCGAAAATCCGCCGGGCCCCGGGAATTTCCCGTTCGGTGAACCCTGAACTGCAACTCCCAACTCCTCTAGGGAGATTGGGCTCTCCAGGGCTTCCCTCTCCTCTCCCCGCAGCATAGGCATTCCGGATTCCCCTATGTATTTCTTTATCTGCTCCAGTCGCCCCTGATCCGATTCTGCCCCCTCAGGGTGGATGTTGTAGAGTTTTTGGTAAAAGGACTGGAAGGTCCTTGCAATATCTGGGGTGTTGTGAAGTTTTTTTGCTGCCCATCAACTATTGCTTCCACATAATTCAATGATTGTTGCTTTCTGAGAGCTCTCGCTAAGAGTGCGCTACTTTTATTTCCCCATTCAAAGTACATTCTCTTGCAACACTTTATGATGTAGGCAGCTTTTGAGGACAGGAGGGAGTTCAAGACTGCTCTAGCCTCAGTGAGGACTAAAAGATTGCTTTTGGCTAACGAGGCTTTATGCAATCTCTCCAGTTCCTGGACACTTTCCAGATGCTTCCGCAATTCCTGCTCCCTGTCCTTCCTCATCTGAGTGGTGTGTCTGATGAGCATGCCCCTAATTACTGCTTTGTAAGCTTGCCAATTGTTAAATGGGGAGGTGTCCGCGCTTTTGTTAATCTCAAAGAATTCCGGGGACAGCGCTGCGCCCGGTCTTTGCTTCTGCGATTACCGCTGTGGCCACTAAAACCCTTATCAGAAATATACTTGATAGTGCCCCTGATGATTTGCCTTGTGAGGTGTTTAATGCACTCTCCAGTTGTGATGTTTTTGTAAATTTTGTCCTCTCTGCCTTGGATGACACCATTAGAATGTGTGCCAGAACATCTGCCCTTGTGGTAGCTATACGCCGCTCGGTTTGGCTACGCCAGTGGGCTGCTGACAATGCTGCCAAGAAGGCCCTCACTGGGTTTCCCTTCAAAGGACTACGCCTGTTTGGGGACCGCCTGGACCTTTTTGCTAAGGGAGGCAGGTTACCCCAGCGCAGGCGGCAGTCTCGGCCCTTTCGGAGTCAGGGCTCATTCTCCTCCCCCTACCGTGGTGCTAGACAAGGGAGGGGGGTTTCCTTTACTGGGGCCCGGGGAGATTTCTGGGGCAGGGGCAGAGGACGTGGACGTCCTGGCTCCTCCTGGGGCTCCAAGGCTAAATCCTCTCCCAAGCCCCCTCAGGCATGATGGGGCTCCCTCACCCATCCGGGTGGGGGGGACGGCTTTAGCACTTCGCTCACGTCTGGAGGCTTCATGTCTCAGACCAGTGGATTCAGGAGGTAGTGTCCTCCGGTTACAAGATAGAGTTTGCTGCCTGGCCGCCCCCAAGATTCATCAGATCCCGGATTCCTCAGGACCCTGTGTTAGCTGGGGGTCATCTGCAAGGTCCCTTTAAGAGAAATGGGCAGAGGGTTTCTATTCCAACCTATTCACAGTCCCCAAAAAAGATGGTTCAGTCAGGCCTATCCTGGACTTAAAGATCCTCAACAAATTTGTCAGGAGCAGGCGCTTTCGCATGGAAACTCTGCGCTCTGCCATCAGTTCCCTGCGCCCAGGGGATCTCATGACTTCTGTGGACATCAAGGATGCTTACCTTCATATTCCTGTATTTCCAGGTCATCAAAGGTTCCTCAGGTTCGCTCTGGAGGATCAACACTACCAGTTTGTGGCATTGCCCTTTGGTCTCACCTCAGCTCCCAGGGTGTCCACCAAGGTGCTGGCTGGCGTGATGTCTCTGCTCAGGTATCAGGGCGTCCGCGTGCTTCCTTATCTGGATGACATTCTCATCACCTCCCAATCTCTACATCAGGCAAAATTGGATACTCAGCTGGTGGTGTCCACCCTGGAGTCATTTGGTTGGGTGATCAACCACCCCAAGTCCTCACTGTCCCCTTCCTTGGGGCCTGATGGTGGCGTGCTTCGAGGTGGTCCCTTATGCTCAGTTCCACTTGAGGCCTCTGCAACTCCACCTCTTGTTAGTGTGGGACAAGGATCCAGCGTCCCTGGACAGGGTCTGTGTGCTTTCCCCCCTGGTCAGGAGGTCCCTCTTGTGGTGGATGGACTCAAGGAACCTGTTGGGGGGCAGATCCTTTCTTACCCCTTCCTGGGAGACGGTCACAACGGATGCCAGTCTGTCAGGTTGGGGGGGTTTCTGGAAGCCCCTGCGGTTCCAGGGGAGGTGGGGCCCTCAGGAGGCCCACACACCTATCAATGTCTTGGAACTGCAGGCGGTCAGGTTAGTTCTGGCTCAGTTGACTACTCACCTTCGGGACCTGCCTGTTCAGGTGGGCTCGGACAACCAGACGGCAGTTGCCTACATCAATCATCAGGGAGGGACCCGGAGCAAGGGGGCCCTCCAGGAAGTGTCTCTGATCCTGTCCTGGGCGGAGACCAATGTTCCCTGTATATCAGCTGTGTACATCCCAGGGGTGGAAAACCTCGCGGCAGACTCTCTGAGCAGGGGGACCTCTCGCCAGGGAGAATGGTCCCTATGCAGCAGGGTAATCTACCGGCCTTTGTCTCCCTGTCCCAGGATCCTCTGGCCTTGACCACGGATGCTTTAGCAATGTCATGGCAGGACTTTCAGTTTCTGTATGTCTTCCCTCCATTCCCCCTGCTGGGCAGGGTTCTGCGCAAGATCGCTCTGGAAGGGGTGCCAGCAATTCTGGTGGCCCCCAGGTGGCCAAGAAGAGTTTGGTTCGCAGACATGGTGCAGCTGGCGGTAGATCAGTACGCTCTGCCGTTGGTGCCAGATCTGCTCACTCAGGGCTCACTACGCCGTCCCAATTTACAAACTCTGGCTTTGACGTCCTGGCTGCTGAAACCTCCATCTTGACGGAGAAGGGGCTGTCTTCCTCGGTTGTGGATACCTTGATAAAGGCTAGGAAGAAGTCTTCTTCTTCTATTTATTACAGGGTTTGGCGTGCCTACATTGACTGGTGTGAGTCTAAGTCTCTTCCCTGTCATGTGTTCTCTATTCCCAGGATTCTGGAGTTTCTACAGCATGGGTTGGAGATGGGGCTCCAACTTAGTACTCTAAAAGGTCAGGTTTCTGCCCTGGCTGTTTTCTTCCAGAAGTCCTTTGCTCAGCATTCTCTGATTAGGACTTTTTTCCGGGGATGACTCATGTGCGTCCCCCACTTAACCTATGGTGCCTGTTTGGGATTTGAACTTGGTTTTGTCAGCCTTGCAGGGTGCTCCCTTTGAACCTGTGCAGGATGCTGCCATTCTTACTCTCAAAGTTGTCTTTTTGGTTGCTATCACCTCTGTTAGGCGTGTGTCTGAGTTGGCGGCGCTTTCCATTCAGACCCCCTACTATAAGAGACAGCAGGACAAGGTGGTGTTTCGCTTCAAGCCAGATTTTCTGCCTAAGGTAGTGTCTGCCTTTCATTTGAATCAGGACATTGTTTTTCCTTCATTGTGCCCTAATCCTAGTAATGCTAAGGAGAGGGTTTTGCATTCTTTGGACGTGGTTAGGTGTCTGAAGTACTATCTGGTGGCTACTGCACCTTTCAGAAAAACTGATGCTCTTCTTGTGGTCCCTTCTGGTCCTAGGAAGGGTTTGGCTCCTGCCAAGTCTACTATCAGCAAATGGATCCGTCAGGCTGTGATTCAGGCCTATTCTGCTAAGGGGAAGAATCCTCCCTTCCGCCTTACTGCTCATTCTACTCATGCTATTGGTGCTTCTTGGGCCTTTCAGCACCAGACTTCTGTTGAACAAGTTTGCAGGCCGCTATTTGGTCTTCTGTTCATACCTTTTCAAAGTTTTACAAGGTTGATGTTAGGGCCTCAGCTGACGCTGCTTTTGGCCGAAAGGTTCTGCAGGCGGCAGTGGTTTAAACTGTCTGCTGTTAACTTGGGGATTCCACCCTACCTTATGGACACTGCTATTGGATGTCCCGAGTGTAATTATTCTTTCTGGAGCAGGACGTACTGTATACTAAGAATAATACAATTCTGTGATTACTCACCTGTAGAATTGGTATTATGAGTATACAGTACGTCCTGCTCCACCCCACCCTTGGTTTTGCATTATCTTGGATCCCCTGTATGGTGATTGTTATCTTTGTTATAGTTACTAGTTTGGGTTGTTTTAATTCTCCCGACTTCTCGTTAACTGCTTTTCAATGCTGGGGATTTGTGGGAGGTCCCTGGGTATTTGAGGGGCCGGGAGGAGCCTATTTTCGATGTCTCTGCAGTCCAGCGCCATCTGGCGGAGTAGTACCCGAGTGTAAGTATTCTTTTCTGGAGCAGGATGTACTGTATACTCATAATACCAATTCTACAGGTGAGTAATCACAGAATTGTATTTTTTTTGCTGCTGCTTGTATTGTGGCCATAAAGCTTACATTTTGTGGCATCCTATTGACCAATGAATAGTAGAATAATGGGCTAGCTTGCTATGTGTCCTCACCTACCATTACTTTATGTTAGTACCATGTTTGCATAGTTTTTTGCATCTCGGGTTGCTCTCGAATTCCCACACTTGCTGAAAAGGGCTGACTGCTTTGTCTATCAGATCTGTAGCTGAGGATCAGAAGCAACTATATAAAGGGTCATTCCGTCTACACCAGCACTATATTTCTTAGGAGAAGCAGTATGAAGATCCAACATGGGGTGTGAAAATAATCATTGCTGCAATGGGAATGACCGAGAAAACCTTACGCAAGAATAGCTGGTAAACACAGGTGATTGGTTTGCCAAAAATCACTCTGATTACCCGTATGCAGGGACAACAGGTGGCAGACACAGGCCCCCCATTGCCGGTTAATATTTTACTAGCTGGATGATGGCGGTGTTGAATGACTGGTGTGGCCATGTCACACTGCAGCCTATCGGCCTCATTTGCACTTTAAATATGTTCTTCAGCCCTAATTAAGATCAGATATCCGCTGAAACACTAGTCAGCACGGTTCCTGGTTCATCCCGTTATTCTCTCTGTGTATCCTGTCTGGCAAGGCTTCTCTGGGGACAGCGGGCGTTGACTGCCAACCCTATTTCTTACTGGGTGATTGGGAAATTTGAGCAAGATATTGTACTTCCTTCCTGCAGTGGGGAGCTTTGCCCTTTCTGGATGTCATCAGGGTGTTCAAATTCTATTGGATGATACAAAATAATTTCGGAAGATTTTGTGATACCTGAGGGCCCTTGTTAAGGGTCTTAGATGGCTAGATCCAGGATCACAAAGTTTTGGTTGGTGAATACGGAAATACTGTGCCAATAATAAGGTTTCTCCTTTTGGAGAGAGAGCAGTCGTTTCATGGATCAGGAGTCCTATAGGACTAGCAAGTTGGTGCTGGATGATTCTATGTTCGGTATTAAGTTGGTAGGAGTGTTTGGTTCTTGTTGGAAGCTCTTTGTGGTACTCCCACCCTCGATCACTCTGGGATATCCCAGCAATATCTGAATGGCTGTGAAGTTTTACATGTAATTAGAAAAAAGGGGGGCATTTTCATTGCTTATGGTGAATTTAGTTGTAGGGGCGTTTAGTTCTTGTTGGCAGTTCCTTGTGCTGTTCCCATCCTCAATCACGCTGCTCTGGGACATCCCGGCAATACTTGATTGACTTTTGGAAAACATGTATCTTTCTGCAGGGGCCACAGTGCATGTGCTGCCGATGACGACATCCTTCACATCCCTTCTTGGCTGTACGTGGGCCATGCCTGCTACAACTGAATTGCTGTACTTGGCCAGGCACAAAGGATGAGAATGATGCCATGCTCCACCAATGTGTACAGCTGGGGATAACATTCAGCTTCTCCAGCCGCACATTTATATGCGTGGCCAGAGAAGCTGATCGGACAAGCGCTCACATTCTCTTGCACCGAGGAGAAGTGCGTATAGTCAGCAAACAGCGTGGTTTCACACAGCGGGGGTTTTGGGGCCCCAGGAGGACGGACCATAACCAGGGATAGTGAAAATCATGTTTTTTGGTTCATTTCCCTTTCTTACTTCATTTGGTGGGGGTGTTGGGCTCTTGTTGCCAGCTGGCTGCTGTGTTTTCCATGGAATTAGAAAAAGGGGTAATTTTGATTGCTCACTGGGAATTCAGATTAAGACTTGTTTCTTGTGGTATTACCATCCTCGACCAAACTGCTCTGGGACATTCCAGCAATATCTGATTGGCTACTGTGTTTTCCATAGAAAAAAGGAGGCTTTTTATTTGCTTACTGTGAATTCAGCTGGTGGTGGCTTTTGGTTCTTGTTGGCAGATCCTTGTGATCCTCCCATACGCGATTATGCTGCTGTAGGACATCATAACAATATCTGAATGACTTTTGTGTTTCCCATGGAATTATCAAGAGTTGGAGGTTGCATTTGGTTCTTGGCAGTTGCTTGTGGTGTTCCCACCTTTGATCGTGCTGCTCTGGGACATCCCAACAATATCTGATTGGCGTTTTTCAGGGAATGTTGGTGGATGTTTGAATTGCTAACTGTGAATTCAGTTGGTGGGGTTGTTTGGTTCTGGTTCGCAGTTCCTTGTTGTGCTCCCACCCTCGATCACGCTGCCCTGGTACATCCCAACAATACTACATTTTCTGCCTCTTAGAAAAAGGGGGTATTTTAGTTGGCTAGGATTCAGTTGGTGTGGGTGTCTGGTTCTTGTTGGCAGTTGCTTGCATTGAGTACATCAGAAACCCCATTTTTTTCTCTCCTAGATGAGTAAGTAAGCTGCGGTCTCAAGTGATATTTCAGGAGATTTTTACCAGATGTGCTGAAATCCTCTTATCCCCCGTTCTACTAATTATTTAACCTATTCATTAATGTTCCCTTTGTGTATCACTGCGCAGACACATAAATATTTATCATGTGCATTATGGGATATTTTGCCTTCCATCTGCTGTTGTGCTAGGGGGCCTGTCTGTCACCTTTTGTCCGCCTGCTTCCAGAGTCTACAGAACTATTTTGTGTGTATGTGTGTGTGTGTGGGGGGGGGGGGGGGTTGTTGTTATGTTTATAGTGGAATATGGTAGACACAGAGGAGCAGTTTGTTTGATACACCTGGCACCTGAATGATTGGGATCTCTCTTACTTGACTCAATATATGTGTAGTAATAAATCAAGGCAGCTGGACCTACTATTTTTTTTTTTGAAGATGTTTCGCTAGTCACCTGACTGACTTGCTCAATTCAAAATGACTTGTATGGAAATCTCCAGCAACACTGCCAAGTGTGACTCCCATCTGCTTCCTTTATTTACCATCAACCTCAATGACCTTGCGAAGATAAGATGGTGATCGGTCAAGTCATCCTGATCGGAGAAAGCCACCCCAAAAAAGGTGAGAATACTAAACTGAACGGCCTGGGGCTAGTCACTTTGATTTAAAGAGGAAGAAAACTTTTACTATCACTTTTACTATCCCAGATCTTGTTCTTTTTCCCAAGGGCATACTGATTTGGGGTGCCTCGCTGTGTACCTCCTGGATCACCTGGTCTGTTTACCTCTACCGCTATCCATGGCGCATATGCAGGCTTTCCTTCAATTGCCGTTCAATGAACAGAACACTTAAAGTGGACCAACACCGAGAGGTGATCGGCCCGGAAATCTATAAGATTCCCGGGCCGATCACCTCCCACCCCGCGGGACATCCGAGATCGGGATGTCCCGCGGGGTGAAACCCCCCCAAACACCCCAAATCACCTACCTTATCTTCCGCCACCGCCGGCTCCCTCGTGCCCCTCTAGGCGTGCGCGCGCCGAAAGTGACGCGAGGGAGGCGGCGGCGGCGGAAGCCGCTTGGACGTTCCTGTTCCCCGCCTGGACGTTGGCGGGGATTGGACCGGGCAGTCACGGAGCGGGGAGAGGTGAGTTTATTGGGGTTTCTGGGGGGTTTCACACAGCGGGGCACCCCCGATCGGGGTGCCCCGCCGAAGTGGACCAAAACCCAGGATAGTCAAAATCCTGGGTGTTGGTCCACTTTAAATGCATGTGAATGGCCAGCATCCCTTCAGCTGCTTAGCTGTGGCTGTACGTATGCATATTAGTTTTGATAGCCCTGGCACTAGTGGAGGTAGGTAGGGGATGCCGGCCAAATCATCATGCCCTGCTGTGTGAAACCCCACCCCCTACGTCACCACAAAACTCACCTTTGCCCTGGCTCCCATGGCGCTGTAAAGTCTGATTCTTTTAGCATACCTCATGGAAGTTAGAATAGGTGGCTGGTTACAGCATCTTCTCAGCCTGCCCGAGTCCTGATAACTGCATGGATGGTCTTTGAATTAGATGAGTATTTTAGCCCAGGAATAGGCATTTTTTTCATTGCTGGGCATTCTAAGATCTGACCTACTGCTGGCCGGGGTATGCAGAGTGCAGTGAGCAGGGATGCTGTGGAATTGAGGGATCCTGGAATGAGGTAAGCACTTCCAATCAGACATGTGCTATATGGGGATGAGGCTCCGCTGCTTACCTACCACCTGGTCCTGTGGCAAAGAAGGTCTTTCCAGTATCTGAAGTTGGGTGTATGAGGCTCTGTCAAGAGCCCCTTAAAGAGGATCAAAACCCTTCCAGGGCCGGCTGCTAGCTTATATCGGGTTGTCCCACTGTAAGAAACCCCTGGGGTTGCCAGTAAACTCACCTTTACTCGTGGCTCCCGCATTCACAGCATCCCTGTAGCTGCACATGCTCCCAGGCTATGTGAATGGCTGGGCATAGGAGCGAGTGCACTCAAGAATAAAGCCGGCTGGCTTGAGATCAGTCAATCAGCAATCTCAAAATTTCCAGGGGGCGTGCCGCCCGGTGGCGAAAAATCCCCCTTTTTTTTAAACTGGGCAACCACAGAGCCAGCAGCATCACCCAAGGTACCTGGGCGGGGAGGGTGAGTGAGGGTCTTGGGGTAATGGATTTTGATCCGCTTTAAAGAATAATGGGAGCAGTCTATCTGGGCTGTGGGACCAGATGTAAGGTAAGCAGGATGCCTTATGGTCACAGGGCACCCTCATCTGAGGTGGACCATGCCTCATCTGAGGTGGACCAGTCTTTTAAAGGGGAAGGCCAGTCCAAACCGAACTAGATTTCCTCTGTTTTTGGGACATCTGGATACTGGGAACTGAGCCCTGCCTTTTCAGTTATCCCTAGATGGCTACTATTCACATTCACAGGAGCCTGGGAACTGAGCCCTGCCTTTTTAGCTATCCCTTGATGGCTACTATTCACAGGTCAACCCCAGTTGGCTACTCATGATATTGTGGGATCTGAAGTTTCAACTCACTGTTTCCCAAACTTACCAAATACCGAATTCATTACCACCACCCTTTTACTGCAACAGGTTAGTCCAGTCACCTTTCACCTGAAACCCTGTTGCCACCTTGTTTCAGGGTTTGTGTAGCTTGTTACTCATGTCATGCAACTAAGCCTGTGAGCCTAATTCATGCATGTGCCAATCCCCCTCCCCTCTTTCTTTGGAATGAGTGTATTGCATTATAGACGGCACAAACTGTTTCCATGACACTGAGGAGCTGCAGCATCCTTTTCTTGCTGTCATTCTGTTTCCAATCAGATGGCCATCGCTGAGAAAGCCTGGGGCAGCTGTGGCCTGCCAGACTAAATTTAGCTTTACATGTGGGAACGGCGAGCTGGATTCCCCGCTATTCATATCTCTTCCCATCAAATAAACAGCATTTGTACCTTGGGAATACGAGGCTGCCACACAACAGGAACTGTTTAATAATGCTCCGTGATTGCCCACCAAGACGACATGGAGGCTCTAACCAGGAAGACAAGATGTAATCCTGAAGAAGATTCATGCTCCAACCAGTAAGGCATGGAGAACCAGACGTAATACTGAAGAAGATTCATGCTCTAACCAGGAAGACATTGAGGACAAGACGGAATCGAGAAGAAGATTCATGCTTTAACCAGGAAGATACAGTGGACAAGACGTAATTGGTGCTTTAACCAGGAGGACAAAATATAATCTTGAAGAAGATTCGTGCTCCAACTAGGAAGGCATTGAGAACCGGACGTAATACTGAAGAAGATTCAAGCTCTAACCAGGAAGATACTGAGGACAAAATGTAATCTTGAAGAAGATTTGTACTCTAACCAGGAAGGCATGGAGGACCCGACGTAATACTGAATGAGATTCATGCTCTAACCAGTGAGACATGGAGCACAAGGTGTAATCCTGAAGAAGATTTGTGCTCTAACCAGGAAGACGTGAAAGGCAAGACGTATTCCTGTGAAAGATTCATGCTCTGACTAGGAAGACATAGAGGGCAAGGAATAAGCCTGAAGAAGATTCGTGCTCTAACAAGGAAGACAAGGACAAGACTTAATCCTGGCGAACATTTGTGCTCTGACAAGGATGACAAGACATAATCTTGAAGAAGATTCATGCTGGAACTAGGAAGAAATGGAGGACAAGAAGTAATCCTGAAACCAGGAAGACAAGGAGGATAAGATGTAATTCTGAAAAAGATTCATGCTCCAACCAGGAAGGCATGGAGGACTGGATGTAATACTGAAGAAGATTCATGTTCTAACAAGGAGAACATGGAGGGCAAGGTGTAATCCTGAAAAAGATTTGTGCTCTAACCAGGAAGAAGTGAAGGGCAAGAAGTAATACTGAGGAAGATTCATGCTCTGACTAGGAAGACAAAAGCCTGAAGAAGATTCGTGCTCTGACCAATAAGACGAGGACAAGACTTCCTGGCGCATATTTGTGCTCTGACAAGGATAACAAGACATAATCCCGAAGATTCGTGCTCTAACTAGGAAGAAATAGAGGACAAGAAATAATTCTGAAGAAGATTCATGCAGCTCATTCAGAAACTCTCCAAAAACTCACAAGTTCAATGGATGCAAGAATTGTGAAGATGATACGAAGGAAGAGCTAAAAGAAACATTGAGGACACGGGAAAATGATGGCTCACACTTCCTGCTTTAGCTTGGAAGACATAACTGACATGGAGGAATCCTGGACAACGCTTCCCGCTCAAACTAGGAAGACATGGGAAATCCTAGATGAAGCCTCATGCTTAAACCAGACCTTCACCCTGAATAAGAGCTTATCTTATATGCCCCCCCCCCTGTACATACAGATTGCTCACATTAATCTGGACCTTCACCCTGAATAAGATCTTATCTTATATGTCCCCCCCCCCCCTGTACATTCAGATTGCTCACATTTATCTGGACCTTCACCTTGAAAAAGAGCTTATCTTATATGTTTCCCCCACACTGTACATATTGCCCACAATAATCCGGACCTTCACCCTGAATATGAGCTTATCTTATATGTTTCCCCCACACTGTACATATTGCCCACAATAATCCGGACCTTCACCCTGAATATGAGCTTATCTTATATGTTTCCCCCACACTGTACATATTGCCCACAATAATCCGGACCTTCACCCTGAATATGAGCTTATCTTATATGTTTCCCCCACACTGTACATATTGGCCACAATAAAAATCATCCTACCTGCACCTACTGCATTTCTGAGCCTTTAAAGTGGACCAAAACCCAGGATTTTGACTATCCTGGGTTTTGGTCCTTGCCCCGCTGTGTGAAACCCCCCTGGTCACCGAAACCAACACACCTCTTCCCGGTCCTACGGTGCATGCACGGCCGCTCGTCCAATCAGCACGCCAGAACCACTGACGTCACGTCGCCTAAGTCTCCGAGCGTGCTGATGGCCGCATCCCCCGCTACCCTCTAACAGGGAGCGTGCCCACGCCGGCCATCCACAAATGCCTGACGCGGGCACGCGCCCTGCTAGAGAAATGCAGCTCGCGCATGCATCATGGAGCTGGAAGAAGGTAAGGGGGGAGGGAATTGATCGGCCCAGGAATCTTATAGATTTCCATGCCGATCGCTGTGACTTTTGGTCCACTTTAAATGTCCAAGATAGTGGCACATGGAGTATCAGGCTGCCTGAAAACAGATAGTGTCTTCTAACTGTGCCTCTCTGCATTCTGGGATTGCGTGATTTTTTGTGTCATTTCTTCTATTCTTTCTTTCTCGTTCTTTTATTCCCTATATTTTCTCGTTCAGTCCCTTTTTCTGTCTATTTGTAATTTCTTTGACTTTCTCTTTTCCCCTTCCCTTTTTTCAGCCCCTCTGTCATTCCTTCTATTCTTTCTTTTATTCTTTCTTTCAGTCCTTCTTTCTAACTTTCTTGTCACTTCTTTTATTTCTTTCATTCTCTTTCTTTCCATCCTTTCTATGTTCTTTTTCTGACTCTATTTTTTCTTTACTTTTTCTCGCTATTTTTTCTTTCGTTAAGTCCTTTTTTCTTACTATTTTATATTTTTTCTATTCCTTCTGACTTCCTTTCTTTGTTAGTATTATTCTTTGGGGTGCAATGGGCTGGATTTGTGTGGCTGGGGTGCCATTCATATATACAGTATGAGGCTCCATATACATTGCTGCAGCCCAGCCCCACCCTGTGTACCAAGCAGTGTGCCGCCAGTGATGGCAGGACCTCCCTCCTCTGCTCAGAGCTTCCAGGACCAGGACAGGTCTGCTGACTGTGCAGTGCCAGTGTCCCCCCCCCCCCCCCCCCCCCCCCCACTGCTCCTCCTCACATGAAGCGCACACCGTGTAACCGGCCATGTTTGGCAATCTGGCCAGAAATATGCCGCTAACCTAAATAATTCCTTATTAGACAGAGAAGGAGTAGCACGCGCCCGTACACCACAATACGACTCACACCCTGTATACACCACAACACCGCACACACCCTGTATACACCACAACACTGCACACACCCTGTATACACCACAACACTGCACACACCCTGTATACACCACAACACTGCACACACCCTGTATACACCACAACACTGCACACACCCTGTATACACCACAACACTGCACACACCCTGTATACACCACAACACTGCACACACCCTGTATACACCACAACACTGCACACACCCTGTATACACCACAACACTGCACACACCCTGTATACACCACAACACTTCACACACCCTGTATACACCACAACACTGCACACACCCTGTATACACCACAATACGACTCACACCCTGTATACACCACAACACTGCACACACCCTGTATACACCACAACACTGCACACACCCTGTATACACCACAACACTGCACACACCCTGTATACACCACAACACTGCACACACCCTGTATACACCACAACACTGCACACACCCTGTATACACCACAACACTGCACACACCCTGTATACACCACAACACTGCACACACCCAGTATACACCACAACACTGCACACACCCTGTATACACCACAACACTGCACACACCCTGTATACACCACAACACTGCACACACCCTGTATACACCACAACACTGCACACACCCTGTATACACCACAACACTGCACACACCCTGTATACACCACAACACTGCACACACCCTGTATACACCACAACACTGCACACACCCTGTATACACCACAACACTGCACACACCCTGTATACACCACAACACTGCACACACCCTGTATACACCACAACACTGCACACACCCTGTATACACCACAACACTTCACACACCCTGTATACACCACAACACTGCACACACCCTGTATACACCACAATACGACTCACACCCTGTATACACCACAACACTGCACACACCCTGTATACACCACAACACTGCACACACCCTGTATACACCACAACACTGCACACACCCTGTATACACCACAACACTGCACACACCCTGTATACACCACAACACTGCACACACCCTGTATACACCACAACACTGCACACACCCAGTATACACCACAACACTGCACACACCCTGTATACACCACAACACTGCACACACCCTGTATACACCACAACACTGCACACACCCTGTATACACCACAACACTGCACACACCCTGTATACACCACAACACTGCACACACCCTGTATACACCACAACACTGCACACACCCTGTATACACCACAACACTGCACACACCCTGTATACACCACAACACTGCACACACCCTGTATACACCACAACACTGCACACACCCTGTATACACCACAACACTGCACACACCCTGTATACACCACAACACTGCACACACCCTGTATACACCACAACACTGCACACACCCAGTATACACCACAACACTGCACACACCCAGTATACACCACATTACTTCACATACCCGGTATACACCACAACACTGCACACACCCGGTATACACCACAACACTGCACACACCCTGTATACACCACAACACTGCACACACCCTGTATACACCACAACACTGCACACACCTTGTATACACCACAACACTGCACACACCCTGTATACACCACAACACTGCACACACCCTGTATACACCACAACACTGCACACACCCTGTATACACCACAACACTGCACACACCCTGTATACACCACAACACTGCACACACCCTGTATACACCACAACACTGCACACACCCTGTATACACCACAACACTGCACACACCCAGTGTACACCACAACACTACAAGCACCCAGTATACATGACAACACTGCACACTCCCCGTATACATCACAACACTGCACACACCCTGTATAAACCACAACACTGCACACACACACCTTGTATACACTAGAACACTGCACACACACCCTGTATACACCACAATGCTGCACACACCCCGTTTACACAGCAACACTGCATACACAACCTGTATACATCACAATACTGCACACACGGTATACACAACAGTACACACACCCAGAATACACCACAACACTGTGCACATCCAGTATACACAACACTGCACACACACCCTGTATACACCACAATACTGTGCACACTGTATGAACCACACCACTGCACACACACACGCACACACACACCACAACACTTCACATACCCGGTATACACCACAACACTGCACACACCCTGTATACACCACAACACTTCACACACCCAGTGTACACCACAACACTGCGCACACCCTGTATACACCACAACACTGCACACACCTTGTATACACCACAACACTTCACACACCCAGTGTACACCTCAACACTGCACACACCCTGTATACACCACAACACTGCACACACCCTGTATACACCACAACACTGCACACACCCAGTGTACACCACAACACTGCACACACCCTGTATACACCACAACACTGCACACACCCTGTATACACCACAACACTGCACACACCCAGTGTACACCACAACACTGCGCACACCCAGTGTACACCTCAACACTGCACACACCCTGTATACACCACAACACTGCACACACCCTGTATACACCACAACACTGCACACACCCTGTATACACCACAACACTGCACACACCCTGTATACACCACAACACTGCACACACCCAGTGTACACCTCAACACTGTGCACACCCAGTATACACAACACTGCACACATACATACTGTGCACACTGTATGAACCACAACACTGCGCACACACACACACACTATACACCACAACACTGCACACATGCTGTACACACAACACTACAAGCACCCAGTATACATGACAACACTGCACACTCCCCGTATACATCACAACACTGCACACACCCTGTATAAACCACAACACTGCACACACACCCTGTATACACCACAATGCTGCACACACCCCGTTTACTCAGCAACACTGCAAACACACCCTGTATACACCACAACAATGTACTCACACTCGGTATACACCACAACACTGCACATACCCTGTATACACTACAACTCTGCACACACCCTTTATACACTACTACACTACTGCACACACCTTATATAAGCCACAAAACTACTTATACTCTTTGTACACCAAAACACTGCACACACACGCATCCTGTATACACAACAACGCTGCACACACTTCCTGTATACACCACAACACTGCACACACTACATACCCCCCAACTATCCTGATTTCCTTGGGAAAATCCCGCTTTTGGGCTTTTGTCCTGGTGTCCTGTGCCACTTTAATATTTCACATTCCATCACCTTGCCACCACCCACTGGCCATGAGTGTGCAGCCGAGAGCTCACACGTCTTCCCTGGAGCAGGGTCTAGTGAGTGGACAGGACTCCAGAGGAAGGAGCCTGCTTGTGCCACTCCTGCAGACTCGGCTGCAGATGGAAAGAACGTAAGAGCTCTGTCTGTGTGTGCTCACTGGCTGTAATGAGGGATGATGCTTATTGACTGTAATAGAGGGGTGTCCCTCACTGGCTGTAATGAGGGATGCTGCTCACTGGCTGTAATAGACGATGCCCCTCAATGGCTGTAATGGTGGGATGTCCCTAACTGGCTATATTGAGAGTTGCTGCTCACTGGCTATAATGAACGGATGCCCCTCAATGGCTGTAATGGAGGGATGCCCCTCACTGGCTGTAATGAGGGGTGCTACTCACTGGCTTTAATGGAGGGATGTCCCTCACTGACTGTAATGAGGGGTGCTACTCACTGACTGTAATGAGGGATGCCCCTCACTGGCTGTAATGGAAGATGCCCCTCACTGGCTGTAATGAAAGATGCCCCTCACTGGCTGTAATGAGGGAAGCCCCTCACTGGCTGTAATGGAGGGATGCCCCTCACTGGCTGTAATGAAAGATGCCCCTCACTGGCTGTAATGAGGGAAGCCCCTCACTGGCTGTAATGGAGGGATGCCCCTCACTGGCTGTAAGGAGGAATGCCCCTCAATGGTTATACTGAGGGATGCCCCTCATCATAGGGATGCCTTTGGCTGTAGAGAGGGATGCTGCACACTGGCTGTAATGAAGGATGCTGCACACTGGCTATAATGAAGGATGCCCCTCACTGGCTGTAATGAGGGGTGCCCCTCACTTGCTGTAATGAGGGTTGCTGCTCACTGATTTTAATGAGGGATGAATTTAAACATGCCTGGGATAGAATTTAAACATGCCTGGGATAAGCACACATCTATCCTAAGATAAAGAGTACATACAGTATACACATAAGGGCAGACTAGATGGACCATATGGTCTCCTTCTGCCGTCACCCTTCTATGTTTCTATGTCACTCATTGGCAGTAATGAGGGATGCTGCTTACTGGCTGTAATGAGAGATGCTGCTCACTGGCTGTAATGGAGGAGTACCCCTCACTGGCTGTAATGAGGGGTGCCCCTCACTAGCTGTAATGGGGGATGCTGCTCACTGGCTTTAATAAGGGATGCTGCTCACTGGCTGTAATGGAGGGATGCCCCTCACTGGCTGTAATGGGGGATGCTTATCATTGGCTTTAATAAGGGATGCTGCTCACTGGCTGTAATGGAGGGATGCCCCTCACTAGCTGTAATGGGGGATGCTTATCATTGGCTTTAATAAGGGATGCTGCTCACTGGCTGTAATGAGGGGTGCTCTACACTGGCTGTAATGGAGAGATGCAGCTGACTGGCTGTAATGGAGGGATACCGCTCACTGGCTGTATTAGAGGGATGCCACTCACTGGCTGTAATGTGGGATGCCTCTTACTGACTGCAATCACGAATGCTGCCCACTTCCTGTAATGGGGGAATTAGGTGGGGTATTAGGGGGGGATGTGTGGTGGCTGGTCCTAGCTGTAGAGGCTGGTGATGTGTGGTGGCTGGGCCTAGGTGTAGAGGCTGGTGATGTGTGGTGGCTGGGCCTAGGTGTAGAGGCTGGTGATGTGTGGTGGCTGGGCCTAGGTGTAGAGGCTGGCGATGTGTGGTGGCTGGGCCTAGGTGTAGAGGCTGGTGATGTGTGGTGGCTGGGCCTAGGTGTAGAGGCTGGTGATGTGTGGTGGCTGGGCCTAGGTGTAGAGGCTGGTGATGTGTGGTGGCTGGGCCTAGGTGTAGAGGCTGGTGATGTGTGGTGGCTGGGCCTAGGTGTAGAGGCTGGTGATGTGTGGTGGCTTGCCCTAGCTGTAGAGGCTGGTGATGTGTGGTGGCTGGGCCTAGGTGTAGAGGCTGGTGATGTGTGGTGGCTGGGCCTAGGTGTAGAGGCACGTGATGTGTGGTGGCTGGGCCTAGGTGTAGAGGCTGGTGATGTGTGGTGGCTGGGCCTAGGTGCAGAGGCACGTGATGTGTGGTGGCTGGGCCTAGGTGTAGAGGCTGGTGATGTGTGGTGGCTGGGCCTAGGTGTAGAGGCACCTGATGTGTGGTGGCTGAGCCTAGGTGTAGAGGCACGTTGTAGTTGTAGAGGCTAGTTGTAGAGGCTGGTGATGTGTGGTGGCTGGGCCTAGGTGCAGAGGCTGGTGATGTGTGATGGCTGGGCCTAGGTGTAGAGGCTGGTGATGTGTGGTGGCTGGGCCTAGGTGTAGAGGCTGGTGATGTGTGGTGGCTGGGCCTAGGTGCAGAGGCTGGTGATGTGTGGTGGCTGGGCCTAGGTGCAGAGGCTGGTGATGTGTGGTGGCTGGCCCTAGCTGTAGAGGCTGGTGATGTGTGGTGGCTGGGCCTAAGTGTAGAGGCACGTGATGTGTGGTGGCTGGGCCTAGGTGTAGAGGCTGGCGATGTGTGGTGGCTGAGCCTAGGTATAGAGGCAGGTGATGTGTGGGCATTGGGCCTAGATGTAGAGGCTGGTGATGTGTGGTGGCTGAGCCTAGGTGTAGAGGCTGGTGATGTGTGGTGGCTGAGCCTAGGTGTAGAGACACGTGATGTGTGGTGGCTGGGCCTAGGTGTAGAGGCTGGTGATGTGTGGTGGCTGGGCCTAGGTGTAGACACGTGATGTGTGGTGGCTGGGCCTAGGTGTAGAGGCTGGTGATGTGTGGTGGCTGGGCCTAGGTGTAGAGGCTGGTGATGTGTGGTGGCTGGGCCTAGGTGTAGAGGCTGGTGATGTGTGGTGGCTGGGCCTAGGTGTAGACACGTGATGTGTGGTGGCTGGGCCTAGGTGTAGAGGCTGGTGATGTGTGGTGGCTGGGTCTAGGTGTAGAGGCTGGTGATGTGTGGTGGCTGGGCCTAGGTGTAGAGACTGGCGATGTGTGGTGGCTGAGCCTAGGTGTAGAGGCTGGTGATGTGTGGTGGCTGGGCCTAGGTGTAGAGGCTGGTGATGTGTGGTGGCTGGGCCTAGGTGTAGAGGCTGGTGATGTGTGGTGGCTGGCCCTAGCTGTAGAGGCTGGTGATGTGTGGTGGCTGGGCCTAAGTGTAGAGACACGTGATGTGTGGTGGCTGGGCCTAGGTGTAGAGGCTGGTGATGTGTGGTGGCTGGGCCTAGGTGTAGACACGTGATGTGTGGTGGCTGGGCCTAGGTGTAGAGGCTGGTGATGTGTGGTGGCTGGGCCTAGGTGTAGAGGCTGGTGATGTGTGGTGGCTGGGCCTAGGTGTAGAGGCTGGTGATGTGTGGTGGCTGGGCCTAGGTGTAGACACGTGATGTGTGGTGGCTGGGCCTAGGTGTAGAGGCTGGTGATGTGTGGTGGCTGGGCCTAGGTGTAGAGGCTGGCGATGTGTGGTGGCTGAGCCTAGGTGCAGAGGCTGGTGATGTGGGGTGGCTGGGTCTAGGTGTAGAGGCTGGTGATGTGTGGTGGCTGGGCCTAGGTGTAGAGACTGGCGATGTGTGGTGGCTGAGCCTAGGTGTAGAGGCTGGTGATGTGTGGTGGCTGGGCCTAGGTGTAGAGGCTGGTGATGTGTGGTGGCTGGGCCTAGGTGTAGAGGCTGGCGATGTGTGGTGGCTGGCCCTAGCTGTAGAGGCTGGTGATGTGTGGTGGCTGGGCCTAAGTGTAGAGGCACGTGATGTGTGGTGGCTGGGCCTAGGTGTAGAGGCTGGCGATGTGTGGTGGCTGAGCCTAGGTATAGAGGCAGGTGATGTGTGGGCATTGGGCCTAGATGTAGAGGCTGGTGATGTGTGGTGGCTGAGCCTAGGTGTAGAGGCTGGTGATGTGTGGTGGCTGAGCCTAGGTGTAGAGGCTGGTGATGTGTGGTGGCTGAGCCTAGGTGTAGAGGCTGGCGATGTGTGGTGGCTGAGCCTAGGTGTAGAGACACGTGATGTGTGGTGGCTGGGCCTAGGTGTAGAGGCTGGTGATGTGTGGTGGCTGGGCCTAGGTGTAGACACGTGATGTGTGGTGGCTGGGCCTAGGTGTAGAGGCTGGCGATGTGTGGTGGCTGAGCCTAGGTATAGAGGCTGGTGATGTGTGGTGGCTGGGCCTAGCTGTAGAGGCTGGTGATGTGTGGTGGCTGGGCCTAGGTGTAGAGGCTGGTGATGTGTGGTGGCTGGGTCTAGGTGTAGAGGCTAGCGATGTGTGGTGGCTGGGCCTAGGTGTAGAGGCTGGTGATGTGTGGTGGCTGGGCCTAGGTGTAGAGGCACGTGATGTGTGGTGGCTGGGCCTAGGTGTAGAGGCACGTGATGTGTGGTGGCTGGGCCTAGGTATAGAGGCAGGTGATGTGTGGTGGCTGGGCCTAGGTGTAGAGGCTGGTGATGTGTGGTGGCTGGGCCTAGGTATAGAGGCTGGTGATATGTGGTGGCTGGGCCTAGGTGTAGAGGCTGGTGATGTGTGGTGGCTGGGCCTAGGTGTAGAGGCTGGTGATGTGTGGTGGCTGGGCCTAGGTGTAGAGGCTGGTGATGTGTGGTGGCTGGGCCTAGGTATAGAGGCTGGTGATATGTGGTGGCTGGGCCTAGGTGTAGAGGCTGGTGATGTGTGGTGGCTGAGCCTAGGTGTAGAGGCTGGTGATATGTGGTGGCTGGGCCTAGGTGTAGAGGCTGGTGATGTGTGGTGGCTGGGCCTAGGTGTAGAGGCTGGTGATGTGTGGTGGCTGGGCCTAGGTGTAGAGGCTGGTGATGTGTGGTGGCTGGGCCTAGGTGTAGAGGCTGGTGATGTGTGGTGGCTGGGCCTAGGTGTAGAGGCTGGTGATGTTTGGTGGCTGGGCCTAGCTGTAGAGGCTGGTGATGTTTGGTGGCTGGGCCTAGCTGTAGAGGCTGGTGATGTGTGGTGGCTGGGCCTAGCTGTAGAGGCTGGTGATGTGTGGTGGCTGGGCCTAGGTGTAGAGGCTGGCGATGTGTGGTGGCTGGGCCTAGGTGTAGAGGCTGGTGATGTGTGGTGGCTGGGCCTAGGTGTAGAGGCTGGTGATGTGTGGTGGCTGGGCCTAGGTGTAGAGGCTGGTGATGTGTGGTGGCTGGGCCTAGGTGTAGAGGCTGGTGATGTGTGGTGGCTGAGCCTAGGTGTAGAGGCTGGCGATGTGTGGTGGCTGAGCCTAGGTGCAGAGGCTGGTGATGTGGGGTGGCTGGGCCTAGGTGTAGAGGCTGGTGATGTGTGGTGGCTGGGTCTAGGTGTAGAGGCTGGTGATGTGTGGTGGCTGGGCCTAGGTGTAGAGACTGGCGATGTGTGGTGGCTGAGCCTAGGTGTAGAGGCTGGTGATGTGTGGTGGCTGGGCCTAGGTGTAGACACGTGATGTGTGGTGGCTGGGCCTAGGTGCAGAGGCTGGTGATGTGTGGTGGCTGGGCCTAGGTGTAGAGACTGGCGATGTGTGGTGGCTGAGCCTAGGTGTAGAGGCTGGTGATGTGTGGTGGCTGGGCCTAGCTGTAGAGGCTGGTGATGTGTGGTGGCTGGGCCTAGGTGTAGGGGCTGGTGATGTGTGGTGGCTGGGCCTAGGTGTAGAGGCTGGCGATGTGTGGTGGCTGAGCCTAGGTATAGAGGCTGGTGATGTGTGGTGGCTGGGCCTAGCTGTAGAGGCTGGTGATGTGTGGTGGCTGGGCCTAGGTGCAGAGGCTGGTGATGTGTGGTGGCTGGCCCTAGCTGTAGAGGCTGGTGATGTGTGGTGGCTGGGCCTAAGTGTAGAGGCACGTGATGTGTGGTGGCTGGGCCTAGGTGTAGAGGCTGGCGATGTGTGGTGGCTGAGCCTAGGTATAGAGGCAGGTGATGTGTGGGCATTGGGCCTAGATGTAGAGGCTGGTGATGTGTGGTGGCTGAGCCTAGGTGTAGAGGCTGGTGATGTGTGGTGGCTGAGCCTAGGTGTAGAGGCTGGCGATGTGTGGTGGCTGAGCCTAGGTGTAGAGACACGTGATGTGTGGTGGCTGGGCCTAGGTGTAGAGGCTGGTGATGTGTGGTGGCTGGGCCTAGGTGTAGACACGTGATGTGTGGTGGCTGGGCCTAGGTGTAGAGGCTGGCGATGTGTGGTGGCTGAGCCTAGGTGCAGAGGCTAGTGATGTGGGGTGGCTGAGCCTAGGTGTAGAGGCTGGTGATGTGTGGTGGCTGGGCCTAGGTGTAGAGGCTGGTGATGTGTGGTGGCTGGGTCTAGGTGTAGAGGCTGGTGATGTGTGGTGGCTGGGCCTAGGTGTAGAGACTGGCGATGTGTGGTGGCTGAGCCTAGGTGTAGAGGCTGGTGATGTGTGGTGGCTGGGCCTAGGTGTAGACACGTGATGTGTGGTGGCTGGGCCTAGGTGCAGAGGCTGGTGATGTGTGGTGGCTGGGTCTAGGTGTAGAGGCTGGTGATGTGTGGTGGCTGGGTCTAGGTGTAGAGGCTGGTGATGTGTGGTGGCTGGGCCTAGGTGTAGAGACTGGCGATGTGTGGTGGCTGAGCCTAGGTGTAGAGGCTGATCATGTGTGGTGGCTGGGCCTAGGTGTAGAGGCTGGTGATGTGTGGTGGCTGGGCCTAGGTGTAGAGGCTGGTGATGTGTGGTGGCTGGGCCTAGGTGTAGAGACACGTGATGTGTGGTGACTGGGCCTAGGTGTAGAGGCTGGTGATGTGTGGTGGCTGGGCCTAGGTGTAGAGGCTGGTGATGTGTGGTGGCTGGGCCTAGGTGTAGAGGCTGGTGATGTTTGGTGGCTGGGCCTAGCTGTAGAGGCTGGTGATGTTTGGTGGCTGGGCCTAGCTGTAGAGGCTGGTGATGTGTGGTGGCTGGGCCTAGCTGTAGAGGCTGGTGATGTGTGGTGGCTGGGCCTAGGTGTAGAGGCTGGCGATGTGTGGTGGCTGAGCCTAGGTATAGAGGCTGGTGATGTGTGGTGGCTGGGCCTAGCTGTAGAGGCTGGTGATGTGTGGTGGCTGGGCCTAGGTGTAGAGGCACGTGATGTGTGGTGGCTGGGCCTAGGTGTAGAGGCACGTGATGTGTGGTGGCTGGGCCTAGGTATAGAGGCAGGTGATGTGTGGTGGCTGGGCCTAGGTGTAGAGGCTGGTGATGTGTGGTGGCTGGGCCTAGGTATAGAGGCTGGTGATATGTGGTGGCTGGGCCTAGGTGTAGAGGCTGGTGATGTGTGGTGGCTGGGCCTAGGTGTAGAGGCTGGTGATGTGTGGTGGCTGGGCCTAGGTGTAGAGGCTGGTGATGTGTGGTGGCTGGGCCTAGGTATAGAGGCTGGTGATATGTGGTGGCTGGGCCTAGGTGTAGAGGCTGGTGATGTGTGGTGGCTGAGCCTAGGTGTAGAGGCTGGTGATATGTGGTGGCTGGGCCTAGGTGTAGAGGCTGGTGATGTGTGGTGGCTGGGCCTAGGTGTAGAGGCTGGTGATGTGTGGTGGCTGGGCCTAGGTGTAGAGGCTGGTGATGTGTGGTGGCTGGGCCTAGGTGTAGAGGCTGGTGATGTGTGGTGGCTGGGCCTAGGTGTAGAGGCTGGTGATGTTTGGTGGCTGGGCCTAGCTGTAGAGGCTGGTGATGTTTGGTGGCTGGGCCTAGCTGTAGAGGCTGGTGATGTGTGGTGGCTGGGCCTAGCTGTAGAGGCTGGTGATGTGTGGTGGCTGGGCCTAGGTGTAGAGGCTGGCGATGTGTGGTGGCTGGGCCTAGGTGTAGAGGCTGGTGATGTGTGGTGGCTGAGCCTAGGTATAGAGGCTGGTGATGTGTGGTGGCTGGGCCTAGGTGTAGAGGCTGGTGATGTGTGGTGGCTGGGCCTAGCTGTAGAGGCTGGTGATGTGTGGTGGCTGGGCCTAGGTGTAGAGGCTGGTGATGTGTGGTGGCTGAGCCTAGGTGTCGAGGCTGGTGATGTGTGGTGGCTGAGCCTAGGTGTAGAGGCTCATGTGTAATGGGGAGGTTTGAGGTAGCGACTAGTGAGGCCTAGGCGTAGAAGCAGGTGATGTGTGGTGGGAGGTACAGGGTAGAGGTAGGTAATGTGTAGTGGGGGGTGGCAGAAAGGAAGAAGAGAAAATGAAAGAAAGAAACAAACAAAAGGAATGAAAGTAAAAATAGCAGGTGTATGACAGAAATAATAATAAATAATAATAAATAAAAGTCAGAAAGAGAGAAGCAAAGAAAGAACAGAAGAAATAACTAAATGAAAAAAATCATATAAATGGAATGAATGAATAGGAGATATGACAGAAAGAAACTTTTCAAGAAAGAATAGAAGGAATGAAAGAAAAAAATGAATAAAAGATGGAAAGAATGAAAAGAAAGTCGGAAAAAAAAGAGAGAGCAAAGGGAATGAAATGGAAAAATAGAAGGTGTGAAAGAAAAAATTTAAGTCAGAAAGAAAGAATAAAAGGAATAACTGAAAGAAAAAAGTCAGAAGTAGTGAATGAAAGAATAGAAGGAATGAAAGAAAGTAATATTTAAATGAGGGGAATGGGGAGCCTGATTTATCAAGCATCAGCGCCAGTCAGTACCACTCCGGGGCAATATTTAGCCTTAGCAATACTCATTACCCGATTAAACAAACAAAAAACAGACAGCACTGATGCGTCCCTCAGCCTACATCTAATTTATCACTAGCACCATATAGTTCATGGTGAGCGGCACTCTTGTATAAGCTGCACCAGTTTATAGTGGCGCTGTAGGTTTAGATCCCGTAACGCACAATGGGCAGAACTGCGCTGAAGCTTTTCTTGCTTATAAATAATGTTATGCACAATTATTTGTATAGAACTTGTATTGGTGACTTGTCTTGAATGTAAACAGGTTGTAAAATTGTTTATCATGGCCAATTTTGTATTTAAAAGACACAGAGCTAAATTTTCTTAAAGTGGAATGTGGCACTCCCAAACTTCATGCACATCTATTATCCTCCACCAGTAACACCAAACTCTTACCAGAACATTGAATAATATGCGCTTTCAAATAGATAGAATCATTCTTTGGTTTCCATAATGCCACTTGGTGCAAACTCCTTAATCGACTCCAAGATGTAACAGGATCTAATCAATAAGGGCTTTCAACCATATCCAACTCATACACCCAGTTCAGAGTGCAGAGAAACATAAATGGAAAGAAAAGGAAAAAATCTAGTGCAACACCGCTGATCCAATTAAAAACAGGTGCTTTAATGTATGACAGAAAACTCACATTATCCAAGTAAAAACAGCGCATATAAAACTTGCAGCGGACAGCTCTCACCGCTCCAGCCGGCCTCTTTATAAGCTTTGCAAAGGTCCAAGGTTGTGTAAATCCAACGCGTTTCGTCGCTCGCCGGCGACTTTAACTAGGATGAACGGCGCCGCCTGAGCGCCGCTATTTATATCGGCACCTGGCGAAAACGAGGGTAAAGAACCTGCCCCCCTTGTGACGCATACCGCGTCAGATATCACGCCCACTTAGTGACGTGATAGATAACTGCTGTTGGGCGGATTACACTAACAGACAACGTGTCTGTGATTCCGCCCTTCAGATGACGCAAAAAACGTCACCCCACAGCGGTCTTAATGAAAACAGGAAGCTGGGGCTATGGGATTTCATAGGCAATTGTGTCCTCACAACAATAACTTCCGCCGGCATCTAATCGACCATTAATCAAAAACCTTTGCTTAAAACGGTCACTAATCCTAAAATAAATTATAAGTGCAGTGAACCCACCCCATTATAAAGTGAACATAATCAGAATTGGTCTGACACTGTTTAAAACTCCAACGAGGGTAAAGGTCAGCCTTAAGTGTAATTTAAGACTTTAAAAAAATTGTGTTAAGTGCAATTAAGCAATATAAGCGAACCCCTTAAAGGTGAACACTCAATAAAGTGCAATGTAGAAAAAATTATAGAAAAAATATATATATTTTTTTTTTAGCGCTTTTTATTTAGCGCGGTATTGGTTATGAAACATTGTTTCTCCTTTGCATACATGGCCAATTTTACTTACAATGTGCAATCTGGACAACAACAACTAAAATGCAGCCTAAACGCACTGCAAATGTTGTCCCCTTTGTTCACAGCAATGATATCCTGTAACTGTAATGACGAAACACTGACAGCTGCAAACTTTTCAGTGTACCAGAAATTAAAGGTTTTTTTATGCAGCATCACAACTACAAGGGCCACGCCCACATGCTTCCTATAAGAAATTGTAAGGTAAAGCTGTAAACCTCGATATCTCGGCCATTTCTTCTTCAATTTGAAAACGGAAAACACTTTAGGACAGTGTCAAACAGAGCCCAGAACAATGGCCTAACAATTGGCTTTGCCTGAGATATTTCTCTTTACTAAATACTGTGTGCAGCGCCTAAAAGCTGGCTGTGCAGAGTGGCGATCACTGGTACTGCGCTAATCGACATAAGGATCCAACATGCGCTGACACAGGCCTGCCAATACCTATCCAGGCTGATTATTTAACATCAGACATCAAAATATAAATAGATGAAGGCACTCGGTAACGGGCCGTATGCATGCTTGCAAAATGACAATAAGAGGCCGATTTATTAATAGCGCCAGGTAGCGACAGATGAGCGACAGTAGCGTGATTTTCACAGCGCCGGCTAGTATTCGCTGTGCTTGGCCGTTGTTCGGCTGTTGACAGCGACTCAGTTGGTGTGCGGTAATGTTGAATACGGGGTTAGGAGTCGCTGTTTGACTGGTTCCGCGCTGTATGGGAGCGCATGACAGCGAATGGCCATAGCGAACGGCTCCCAGCATATTCATTAACAAATCACGCTCAAAAAATTCTCGCGCTGTGAAATGCATGTTTAAACCCCAGAGCGCTGGCGGCGATGGGTTAAAAGTAGCTTTTTAACCCCCAAACAACCATATTTTTGTTAAAAAAAAATGAACATGTTTTTCTAAACATTTTGTAATATGAATACATTAATATCAGACCTGTAATATCAATTCTGCACAAATTTTTATTTTTTATTTTTATTACCTTAAAAAAAATATCTAACATTGCAGAAGTGGTCACAGAATTTTTGACATTTAAAAAAAAAACAAAAACATTAATATCAATTATGAATATTTAAAGATTTCTCCATTGATATGCATTGGAGAGCGCCAGGTAGCGAGAGGTCATACCTGGCGCTTTGATGGGATTAGCAGCGGCGCTGTTCGCTGAAGTCTGCAACATGATGAATCCCGCGCTAGCTGACGCTCTCGCCGGCGCTAGCCTCATTTAGCGTGATAAATGCGTGATTGTGTTCGCAGCCTGGCGTTCTGGAGTCGGTAGCCGCCGATAGCTGGCGCTACCTGGCGCTAGTGAGACACTACCTGGCGCTATCCCTTGATAAATAAGGGCCAAAATGAAAGTCAGAAAGAATAGAAGGAATGACTGAACCAGAGTTAAAGTGGACCTTCACCCTGAATAAGAGTCTATCTTATATGTTTCCCACACCCTGTACATACAGATTGTCCACATTAAAAATCATCCTACCTGCATCTACTGCATGTTATGAGCCTTTAAACATCCAAGATGGCGGCTTATGGAAGCCGCCATCTTATCAGGCAGCCTGCAAACAGGAAGTGCCTTCTGACTGTGCTGCTCTGCATTCTGGGACTGCTGACCTTTACCTGACCCCAGCTGTGCTCTGTCTGAGCAAAGCACAGCTATAACCCGCCCCCCTGTACCTTATCCCACTCTCCTCTCCTCAGTAGGTGTGATGCTTCTGAGTCAAGATGGCGGCGCCCGTATCCTAAATTCCTGAACAGAGTTGCAGCCCAGTGGGGGAAAGAATAATAAGTTAGTGACTAAAAACGTAAAATATATTAATTTTAGATGCTGGGGAACCGTTTTTTTAAAGTTTGGGCTTTTCATTAAATCACGCTGAAGGTCCGGTTTAAGCAGAAATAGAATAAAGAAGAGAAGCAATACCTAAAAGAAAGCCAGAAAGAAAAAAAATAGAAGGTATGACAGAAAGACTAGAAGGAATGAATGAACATAATAATGAGGGAATTATATAAAGAAAATAAGTCATAAATAAAGAAGAGATGAAAGTTAAAGAAAACAGAATGCAAGAAAGAATAGAACTTATGGCAGCTAGTAAGAAAGTCAGGAAAAGCAAGCAAAGAATAAAAGGGATAACTGAAATAATATAAGATATGAAGGAAATCAATAACTGAATGTAAGGAAGAATATAAGGAATGACAGAGAGAAAATAAGTCAGAAATAAAGCATAAAGCAGAGAAGCAATGATAGGAAGAAAGAACAATGAGAATGAAAGAAAGACTAGAAGGAATAACTGATAGTATAGAAGGGATGACAGAAAGAAAATAGGTCAGAAATTAAGAGGAGAAGGAATGAAAGGAACAATGAAAGAATGACTAGAAGGAATAACTGATAGAAGGAATGAAAGGAAGAACAAAAGGAATGCAATAAAGGAATAAGAATAAGGGAATAACTGAAGGAACAAAAGTAAAAAAGAAAGAATAAATGAATTAAAAAAATAATGGAATGAAAGATGAGAATTAATGACTAAAAAGAAAAAATAGATTGTATGACAGAATAAAAAGAAAGAAAGATCTGTTCCTGGTTGGCTGTGCAAACTCCTGGTTTCTGCCTCCTGCATAGGGGCTGCCCAGGGAAATGGGAATGATGTCGCCCACCACTGGAATATTTATGTCACATGACCACCATGTGAGGAGGGCCCTCCCAATGTGCAGGGATAGCATGGATCGAGGCACGTTATTGAGGGGATTTCACAGGGCTGAGGTGGACCAAAACCCAGGAGGATAAAATTCCTTTAAAAATAGTGCAGCATGTACCTGCAGACTCAGCGGTGTGACGGGTGCCACTGATGTGTTTTCAGGGGATTGAATGGCAGGGCGCTCACATAACGGCATCTGTCAGCGATGTGTGTAACCTACAGAGTGGTGAATGGCGGTGGGGGAGCAGCGACTGAATGGCCCTGAGTCGGCGGCGCTTTGCCAGACGGGGTCTCGGGCGGGGGGATTGAATGTCGCTGGCTACACAAGTCCTTCAAGAGTATCTGACTCGGGTGCTCCACCTGCATTGTCGCCATTGTTTTGCTGGATTGGGTTACTGGGTTTGTGTTACAGAGGGTGGTGTAAGGTGTGCGGCTCCATCATCAGGGGCACATGATTATCAGTAACCCCTCCCTGCCTGGAGCACGGAGCCCATCAGATCATTTTTCTTTCAAAAATGCTTCAGTGTGCAGGGGAAACTACAATGGCAGAGGCAGACTGGCCATAGGGAACACTAAGAGATTTACTGGTGGCCTTTACTACTTGGTACTGGGCTGACTAGACATAGCCCACCTACCGGGAGCCTGTGCTGGGATTTTCTTAGTCTATGAGTCTCCTCTTGCCTTCTATGCCCTCTCCTCTTACCCCGCTGTACCCCCAACCTACGTTCTGCCCCCTATGCTATAGCCTTGACATTATACTAGTGGGGGGGGGGGGTGACCATATCCACCCTTGCCACAGTATCTGCTCCTACAATACTACAGCTTTAGTACCATTGTTTTAAAATTGAGGTCTGGTCATATATTATCCCCACCAACATCCATCCCTGGTGCAGAGGCCAAGTTGGCCAGTTAAAACAAATAGCTTAGTGCCGGACACTTCTTGCCCCAGTGTTTGGCGCGTGTCGCGGGGGACTGGTTGCCTAGTTAGCCAATCAATATGCAGCCAGTCAGGCACAATCAGCCTGGCAGCTTGGAACACAGTAGTGCAGCTCCAGGTGGGAGAATCCCACCTTTTCATTTTAGAGTCAAGGGGGGGGGCAGGGGGTTGTATAGGTGACATGAGCTTAAAGTGAACCAAAACCCAGGATTTTCACTATCCTGGGTTTTGGTCCGTAAACTTGGGGCATCCCAATATAGGATACCCGGTTGTGTGAAACCGTGCCATTACCTGATATACAAATCTCACCGCTGCTCCCACAGTGCAGACCTGGCTCTGTTCCAATCAGCTTCCTTGGCAGTACATATTAATATGCGGCTAAAGAAACTGAATAGAAGCTTAGCTGCATTTGCAATCAACCCATGCATCCCTCTAAGGCTGTGTGTGACCATGCCAGCCATTCAGTTATCATGGTTGTGGCCACACACAGACCTATAAATATGTAGGAGCGAGAGAGAAGCCAGGCACATGCTGTGGGTTCGATGGCAAGGTAAAAATATTGGGCTACTAATGGGGTTTCACACAGCTGGGCATCCCAAATCGGGATGTCCGAGGGGGGTGGGTATTTAACTGAACCTAGAGCCTTATAGGCCAGACTTCCACTGAGTGTTGTGCTGAAGGCTTTTTTGACGGCATGACTGTGCCATTTAACTTTTTTGGAGGTAAAGAATCGGCTTTAGGGCAATTGCTGCCTAGTGGTGATCGTGTGACCAGAGGGCTGCAGGTTAATTTCCTGGCTGGGACATGACTGAAGTGCTTTTGAGCAAGGCACCTAACTGGCATGCTGAAGATGGGTGCTAGTGTTCTAAACAGTAAGAACTGTTATGTGGGACCATGATGTAACTATCCTGGATTAGAGAAATATGCCCAGACACATGTCTGTAATAAAATAAAGGAAGGTCCAAGATAGTGAGTCCTCAACCTAGAACATTCCAGTAATGTGCAGAACATATGCAGATGTTACTTAGAATGTTGCTATTGGGTTTAGTGGGTGGAGAGCATTTAGGTTAGAACCCATGTGATCAGGTATTCTCATTGGTTTTGCAAAGGGGAGCCTGCAAGAGACGCTAGTACAAGATAACAATCCTCGCAGCAGTTTTGGGAGTGTGCCAGAAGTGTACCCAAGATGACAGATGCTAATAAAGAACCTTATGGCGTGTGTCACCTGTACTGCTAAAGCTGACCTGAAGTTCTTATGACTGTGAACCTGCAACTACTAATAATGCAAGTGGAATTCAGAAAAAACGAGAACTCAAGAAACTGTTGTCCCATACCCTTCATGCCCAACAAGACTTTAGGAGCCCAAAGATGCCCACTACCTGAATTCACCACCTTCTAGTTAGGCCGTGTGTGTAACATAACCCCCGATATATATATGTCTACGTAGTGTCAATCCTACATAAAGAACTTGTGCCGCCCCTGACATATTCTGAGCTGTAGGAATAGGACCTACTGCCTCATGCTGACAAGTCTGAAGTCTGAAGTTATTCAAATTTTTTGCTGAGAGTGGGTTTTAAGGGGTTGTTAATTAAAGCAATTGGCTAAAGATTCAGGTAAGTCACTGGGGCATCAGTGCTGCCCTAACATGGTCTAAGTTCCTGGCACAGAGCCCAAGGTCTTATTTTCACTACTATGCTAACAGGTTTGGTGGAAGTGGCTGAAGGTTAGGGTTGGAGATTAGATTTACAGGGATGATAAATGTGTTGGTAACTCTATCCTGGTAGATCTCTGTCTACCTGCAAGAGTTTGTTTCTTCTGCTCCCCAGATATGTGATTGTCAGGTTTGGTGGAAGTTAGGAGCTTAGATTGACAGAGAAAGCAAAGACTAAATGTGTTGGTAATCCCGTCCTGGTGGATCGGCATTGTCTACCTTTAATGCTTTGGTGCATTTATGTTATTTCTGTTTTGCGTGACGTGATTGGCGTTGGCAAGTTTGGAGGAAGGGACGTAATGTGATGTAATCAATATCAGACCTTGGATTGACAGGGACAACAAAGGCTAAAAGTGCTGGTAACCCCATCCTGGTAGACCACTACCTGTAAGTACCGTTGCTGCTTTTGTTTTTCTTTAATGTATGGCACGGCCCGCTTCGGTATTCATAACTGATGGGTATTCCGCCACCAGATAATCTGCTGTCACATATTTTTGAAATTTTGCACATTGCTGCTCCTGAGGTTGCTAAGAGAAAGCAAGGGGAGCTTTTTCGCCCTGGTAAACAGCGTCTAGAGTTCCCTGAGCAGGAACACCTCACCTCCCTTGTGCTTAAGGAATGGGAACGTCCCAACAGACTGCCTGCTGTGCCCAAGGGGCTGGATAAAAGGTATCCCTTTCCTTCTGATCTTGTCAAAAGGTGGTCCTTTCCTCCTGAAGTGGACGCTCCTGTGCTAGGTTTGTCCAATACTTCGGTCGTGCCTTCCCCTGACACTACCACGCTGAGGGACAGTGAGGACAGGCACATGGATCTTCTGGCTTGCCATGCCTTTACCTGTGTGGGGGCTGGTTTGCGCCCGGCCTGTGCTGCTGCCATCACTGCTATTGCCCTTAAGAGGCTTTTCAAGCGTTTACAGGATGGTGCTACTGCTGGTAGCGGGGGGGGGGGTAGAAACATAGGACCCTATTACTTTGCTCTGATTTTGTGGTCTTTATCCTTACCGCTATGGATGATGTTGTGCGGCTGTGCGGTAGGGCCTCTGCCCTTTTGGTGGCTATCCGCCGTTCTGTCTGGTTGTGCGAATGGGCAGCTGACGCTGCAGCCAAGAAAGCTCTCACTGGTCTCCCCTTCGCAGGGCTGTGGCTTTTTGGGGAGCGTCTTGATGCTTTAGCTAAGGATGGCAGGCTACCTCAGCGTAGGAGGCAGTCTCGGCCTTTTAGGGGGTCTTCGGTCCCCCTCTCTTCTTTTCGTACTCCCAGAGGAGCTCGTGGCTCCCTCTTATCTAGTGGCCGCAGAGATTCTTGGGGCCGTGGCAGATCCCGTGGTCGTCCTGGTTTTTCCTGGAATACCAAGACCAAACCCTCTCCCAAGCCCCCTCAGGCATGAAGGGGCACCCTCACCCATCTGGGTGGGGGGATGGCATTGGCTTTTTACTCATATCTGGAGACTTCACGTCTCAATCCGGTGGATTCAGGAGCTTGTATCCTCTGGTTCCAAGATAGAGTTTGTTGCCTGGCCGCCCCCAGAATTCATTGATCCTGGATGTCATTAGAAACCTATGTCTTATTAAGGGATGTTTCTTCTGGCTCCTTGACTATTAGAGTCAGGAGTCTTTTCATGGTCCCCAAACAGGAAGGCTTTTTCAGGCATATTCTGGCCCTGATGGGCCTCAACAAAATTGTTTAATTCATAAAGTTTTTCTGCTTTAAGCCACTAGCCTGCTGTCAGTACACTTCATCTGCACAATTTAAGGTCCTCTGTGGACATCATGGCAGCTTATTTTCTGGTGTCTATTTTTTGGGGTTGTCAAAAATTCTGTGGTTAGCGCTTGAGACTTAGCATTCCAATTTATGGCCCTTTAGGGTCACCAGATGGTTCACCATGACAATGGCAAGGGTGATGGCTCTGATCCAAGGCATCCTCACCATTCCTGACCTGCACGTCAGTCTGATTGTGGCCAAGTCCCTTTCTCGGGTCGCGCAAGTCACTCAGCTGGTTATCATCTTTTTAGAATCCATCGGCTGGGTAATCTGCCATTCCTAGTTTTATGTTTTCCCGTCCTGGATTCTGTCTTTTCTGAGTATCTCCGAGGTCAGGGTGTTCCTCCCTCAGTAATCGGGGAATGGTTTTTCAGTTGCAGGCTTAGGCTCTGCTATAGTGTCCTAACCCCTACATTGTCAAGGGATGCAGTTAGTGGGTCTGTTGGTGCCCTGCTTCAGGTTATCCTCTTTGCTCTTTTCACATGAGTCCTCTTGTCAGTTTGGAATTGGGACCCTGCATCCTTGGAGCAGGATTTTGATCTGTCTTCTCTGGCCAGATGGTCCTTCTGGTGGAGACTGAACTCCTGGGGGATGGTCTCCGCATTTGCCAGTCTGCCATTTGGGGGAGACTTCTGAAAAATCCCTGAGGTTCCAGGGACGGTGGGGCCCACTGGAGGCCCAGGTTCCCATCAACTTCCTGAAACTGAGGACGATCAGGTTGCTTCTTCTTCCTGTCCGCTCACCTTCAGGGTTAGACTGTTCTGTCCGTTCAGATGTCCAGTAGGCTGTTGCCTATTTCATTCGTCAGGGAGTTACTTGGGGCAAGTTAACCTTCAAGGGATTCTCTCTGATTCTCTCTTGGGCAGAACAGAATGTTCCCTGCATCTCAGCGGTCTACATTACAGGGGCGGATAACTGGGAGGTGGACTTCCTCAGATAGGGGGCTGCCTCTGTTGGGGATATGGTCCCGCAACTAATGGGAGCTTCTATTCCCGTTTCACCGCTGGGATCATCCGGTCATGTAACAGTGGTGTCCCGCCATAATCATATATCTTCAGAATTTGTCTCTGGTTCAGGATACTATGGTCTTCACTTTGGATACCTTGCCATTCCCTTGGACGGAGTTTGGGTTCTCTATGAGTTCCCTCTGTTCCTCTCCTGAGCAGGGTTATGGGCTCCATAACCCAAGAGCGGGTACCTGCCACCCTGGAGGCCTTTTTGGCTGTTGAGAGCTTCCATCTTATGGTCTAGCAGTTGCTTGATTCTGTTGTTGATACCAGGATTGGGGCCAGGAGGAAGTCCTATTGCCTAGCCTATTACAGGGTCTGGCATGCTTTCATTGACTGGTAGAACTCCAAGTCTCTTTCCTGTAGGCTGTTTTTTCTATTCCCAGGATTATGGAATTCTTGCAACTTGGTTGAATTTGGATCTTCGTCTTAAGTACACTCTAGGGCCATGTTTGTAGCTCTGGAAAAGTTTTTCCAATGGGCCCTTGCCATTATCTGCTGGTGCATGGGTTTTTTCCAGGGTGTTTTTTCACGTGCATCCCCCCAGGTAGCCTTGCTATCTGTCTAGGATCTGAATCTGGGGCTACTGGTTATGCAGGGGCCTCCTTTTGAGTCTATCCGTGAGGCCGCCTTTCCCCTTTGTTGACTCCTAGAGTAGCCCCCCTTTTTGTATGACTATGGCCTCAGTAAGGCGAGTTCTGAATTAGCTGTGTTTTTTTCATCAAAAATACTTTTTTTGAGTGTCTTTAGAGTTAGGCGATGTTAGATTTAGGCCAGATTTCGGCCTATGGTTGGGTATGCCTTTCATCTTATTCAGGGCATTGTCTTGCCTTCATTATGTTCCAATCTAGCTACTTCCATGGATCGGACTCTGCATTCTATGGATGTGGTCTGGGCTCTGATGTTCTTTTTGGTGCTATGGAGACTTTTGGGAAGTCTAATTTTCTGTTTGTTTCACTTTGAGACTGGGAATGGTTTGCCTCTTGCTGGATCCACTGTTGGTAAGTGGATATGTCAGGTGATGGTTCAAACCTATTCTGCTAAGGGGTAGACTCCTCCCTTTAGGGTGACTGCTCTTTCCATGCGTGCTATTGGACTCTCTTGGAGCTTTGTCAGCACCAAGCTTCTGTGGAACAAGTTTGTAAGGCCGTTTTTTTGGTCTTCTGTTCATACTTTTTCTAAGTTTTTTACATGGTTAATATTTAGGCCTTAGCTGATGCTGCTTTGGGCCGCAAGGTTTTCAGGCGGTAGTGACTTGAACTACTGGCTGTTACTCATTGGGGATCCCGCCCTACTTTGGACACTGCTTTTGGATGTCCTATCAGTTATGAATACAGAAGCGGGCTGTGCCATGCATTAAAGAAAAAAGCAATTCTGTGAGTACTCACCTGTAGAATTGTTTTTGTTCTTGCATGGCACGGACCGCTTCGTCCCACCCTTGTTATAGTTGTTCTTGGTTGCCTCTTTCTGGTGATTGTTCCAAGTTAAATAGGGTTTTTTTACCTTTTTTACATTCTTACCTTTATTCTCTCCTGGCTTCTTGCCTCACTGCTCGTCTACGCTGCAAACTTGTTGGTTGGTCCTGTTTTTATAGGGAGCCGGAAGCTGCCACAGCTTTCTGCATTGCTGCGCCGCCACCTGGTGGCGGAATACCCATCAGTTACGAATACCGAAGCGGGCCGTGCCATGCAAGAACAAAAACAATTCTACAGGTGAGTACTCACAGAATTGCTTTTTTTCTGCCCTGTAGGAACGTGATTGAAAATGACAAATTTGGTGAATGGTTTGAGCTTTAAAGTTAGCCGCTGTTGCAGCTCTACAATGGCTTTTCATGTCATCAGCATCAGCCTTATGGGTAGACCTTCTAACTTGTGCAGCCCCTATTGTAGTCCAAGTTCTTAGCACAAAACCCACCACCTCATTTTACAAGTTTGGTGGAAGTGCCCGGAGGTTTTGTATAAGTCGCTGAAGTGTTTGATATTTCTGCTCTGCAATGGCGGGTGATGCCCATGGCCTCAGGCCTTAAAATAGACTTTCTGTTCTGCCCTGACATAGTCTAAGTTTCCGGCAAAGCCATTTCACTGCCATGCTGACTAGTTTGGTGGAAGTGGCTGAGGTTTAGGATTGAAGCTTAGATTGACAGGAACAGCAAAGACTAAAGGTGTTGTTAACAGGGCTGTGGAGTCGGACCTTGATTAAATAGAGAGGTCATAGTCGGGACTTTGGCTTTTGATCATTGTCTACCTTTAATGCATTGGTGCTTTTTTGTTTTTTTCTTTTCTGCAGAGACCTGCTTGGCATTTGCAAGTTTGGAGGAGGCTGAGGATTAGGGTAAGCCGTTGGTGCATTTGGTTTGGCTTGTGAGATCATTGGCATCAGCCTAGGGCTAAAGCTTAGATTGACAGGGACATGACAGAGTAAAGGGAACCCTGCCCCGTCCTGGTAGAGCATCAACTCTCTCAACCACCGCTCACTGTGGCAGGCAAGAGAGGGAGCAGGTAAGCTTCGGACAGAGTGATAAGGGTTTCCCAGCGACAGGCGCTTATTCACATGGTGGCCGGAGGATTTTATCCGCTGCGGATCACTCTTCCTGTGTTCCCTTTGCTAATCTCGGCTAATGGAAGTTACAGTAAAACAAGCCGCTCGTGCTAATGGCTAATTAATCTTACCTTGGCTGCCACAGAGGAGTTTGGCTTTTCCAGCAGATCCCAGAGCTTCTTCCTCTTGTCGGCGCAGCAAGTATTATCGAACTCCTCGCCTTCCCTCTCCCGTAGCGTCTCAGCCTCTCGCTTCAGCTCCTCATTCATCTGTTCTTTTTTCTGGTGGTAGCGGGCCTGGCAGCACGACTCCAGGTAGATCTCGTCGATGCCCCAATAGTCCAGCTCCTGACTGAAGGACAGCGCGCACATCTCCTCCATCATGTGCAGCTTGCCTGTACGGTAAAAGTTTAAGATGGAAGTAAAAGCTCCGGGGTGTCGATCGAAAAAATACTCATTCTCCTCCAGGTTGTAGTCATCACAGATTTCCATCAGCGACTCATGCGTGTTGCAGTCCCTTAGCTTGCCCAGTCTGGTGCGTGGTAATCGGTCCAGGGTCCTCCACAGCACCTCATGTGCCAGCCCCCCAACATTCAGCTTTACCCTTCGGGAACAGGCCTTGCTGCGGATAATGTCCATGGCGTCAGGAGGCAGCGAGGTGGTCGATCGGGATCCATGCTTGTTCATCCACCCGGGCATGTCTGTGGCATGAACAAACGCCACGGCCAGGTGGGAACGGCTTGCGGCTCGGGTGGGGGGGGGGGGGGGGACGGTCACCTGCCCCACTTTACCTCCATTCTGTCTGTGGTGCAAAAGCCGGATGGGCCGTGGACATTTTCCTCCTCTGCAACCTCAGGGATCTTGATGACCTACAAGATAAGAGAGCGCATCCTTCACATGGTGTCACAGGGTTTATCCAGCACTAATCACACCGACAAATAGCTCCTGTAATCTGCTCAAGCAGCAACTGCAGTACACCAAGCTTTCCTTGTCCCAGGCAGGAGTGCATAGGTCGCTGTCCAGAGAGGCAGGGTGCTGAAACCTGCTGCTACCATACAGCCTGCTACAGCCACTGGCACCCACATCCTGAAAATAAGCCCATAAACACTTGTTCCACCACCTGCACCCTGCAGCCATTCCCAGGGCACCCACACAATACTACAACCAATAACACCCATTAAAAACACTTCTAACCCTGGCACCCTGCTTCCTTTTCTGGGGTACCCACACAATAGCCCCCACATATTGGGAATGCGGCCAGTAAAATGTTTTCACCACCAGCACTCTGCGACAGCCTGCTTCCATTACCAGGGCACCCACACAATAGCACCCAGATCCCAAAAATGCACCCAGTTACACTTTTTTTAGTACCCTGTAGTCATTCCCAGGGCATACATTCAGCAGTACAACTAATAACACCTAGATACTGGGAATGCTCTCAGTAACACCACTTTTACCACTAACACCTTGCTTCCATACACAGGGCACCCACACAATAATACAACCAATAACATCCAGATACCAGGGATACTCCCACTTCTATGACCAGCACCCTAACTCCATTCCAAGGACACCCACACAGTATGACAACCAATAGCACCCAGATACTGGTAATGTTCCTATTAACACTACTTCTACCACCAGCACTTCTATTCCAAGGGCACCCACACAAAATGACTGTACAACCAATAGCACCCAGATACCTGGAATGCTCCCAGTGACACTACTTCTACCACCAGCACTCTACTTCCATTCCAAGGGCACCCACACAAAACGACTGCACAACCAATACCACCCAGATACCTGGAATGCTCCCAGTAACACTACTTTTACCACCAGCACTATACTTCTATTCTCAGGGCACCCACACAATACTACAACCAATAATACCCAGATATCAGGGATACTCCCACTACTACGACCAGCAACCTAACTCCATTCCCAGGGCACCCACACAGTACGACAACCAATAGCACCCAGATACTGGGAATGCTCCCAGTAACACTACTTCTACCACCAGCACTCTACTTCTATTCCCAGGGCCCCCACACAATACTTCAACCAAAATCATCCAGATACCAGGAGTGCTCTCAATAACACCACTTCTACCACTAAGACCCTTCTTCCATTCCCAGGGCATCCACACACTACTAAACAAATAGCACTCAAATATCCGGAATGTGTCCATTAACACCTTTTCAACCGACAGCACTCAGCAGCTTTTCCCAGGGTTTTCCCACACAACATCATCAGCACATTACAGTGCTACAACCATCAGCAACCTCCTTCCATTTCCAGGGCACCCACTTAATGATAAACCAATAGCACCCGGTGAATGGAGAGTGTTCCACGTAACACTACTGCCACTGACAGGCACACACACAATACTAAACCAATAGCGCCCACATTATTATTATTATTATTATTAATAATGTTTATTTATATAGTGCCATCATCTTCCATAGCACTTTACAAGGTAATATCAGGAATGCTTGATTCTGCCACCACCAGCACCCTGCTTCCATTCACAGAACACCCACACAATACTGAAACCAATATCTTCCATTCCTAGTAATGGTCTTTTCTTGCCCACTCGCCATTGGGTATATATGATGTATGCAAACCAGAAGATTGGACACTGTGGACACTGATGATAGCTCCGCCTCATTTTCATATGCCCACCACTTTGGCAGAGGAGGATCAGCTCTGCCCATGGCCAAAAATAATGGTGTCCTTGGTTTGGAGCAGTTCCTTTTCTGGGGGAGGGGGCACACCACCAGTGTTACACCGTTCAACCCCTAATCTTGGGCAGTCCAACATTGTTTGTGCTCCACACCTCTTCATTACGCCCTTTCCAGCTACTATTTATACTTCACACTTCCTGTTGGTGGTGAGAAGAACCCCATGTTCGCATTCCTTCTCTAGCTCCCTCTCCTTGGCCTCTCTCATGCAAATAAGTCCCTCGACTGGGGCCCCTTTATGTATAAGGACCCTGGGCAGGTTTGCCCATCTCAGAGCCAGCCATAGCCCCATGTGGTGTTTATTGGGAGTAAATGACATCACTTCCAGCAGTGCTCCTTAATGAAGCTCCATCTGGCTTCAAGTGATTCGGAGTGATTAGCTCCCAGATTAGTTTACTGCTGAGCCACCAATGACTTTTTAAAGAATAAAAAACAGCACATGGTGGCTATGTCCGTCATGACCCACATGGTGGGAGGGGCAATCCCAGCCAGTCTGATGCTGGTTATGCCTGAGGGTGATATTGCTGATGGGCGTTCCCTGAGCTTTACAGACCCGGAGCAGGTGCTCCACTGCACCAGATATATTCTGTCCATGCTGTTTGTTGGCAGTCAGAATAAATCAAAACTTTATTTACAGTGAATTTTCATTTGGAAAGTCAGGTGATATATCACCAATCTGTGGCTCCTGAAAGTCGCTCTGCTGAGGATTGACCTTCCAGGTGAATGATGTAGAATGTACATGCTGTGAGGGATCATTTAATTCTACTAAGACCACCAGGGAAAATAGTGATCTCCTGGGCAAGAGCATGGTATGGAACACTTGTATGGATATTCTGTGGTTAAGTGTGCAGAATTTCCACCTGAGCCTTGCACTTTTTATTAGATTACACCTTTCTTACCTTTATTAGCCATTCCCAGCACTCACCTGCTAGCTGCCGCCCGGCTGGCCTGTCCACACTATTGTAGTGCCGGTCAGGGAACACCACTAAGGGGGTCTGTGTTTTTTTCTTTGCCAACCACTGATTTTTGGCTACACTAAGGGACCCGAGGTCCATGGGCAGGGAAGTGGTATTAGGAGCAGTATTCCTGTATACCTACACCATGTCCAGCTCTAATCTGAAATCCTTCAGGGACATTAGGGTTGATTCAGAGCCCCTTTTTCACCATTTTTTTAGGTCTTGCTACCAAACAAAAAAAATCACACAATAATGAATACATCTCACTCAAAAATTCTTGCAGAAAAAAAGGCTCTACTGAATCAGTTGAGGGTGAAAATGGACGGGAATGGACATTTTCACGCAAAAAAGGGGCTCTGAATCAACCCTATAGTCTGGCACTGCTGATGTAAATCTACCTTTGTTAGACTAATTCTATCCAAATCTCCCATCTGGCAGCAGAATCCTCTATGATATCCAATGGTTATGCCTTGCTAGGCCCAACCACCTGGAACACATGTACACATGAATTGGACCCTGAGCATGCCATGCCTTCAGTCCAAAGTCTCTGCCTCAGTGGCTGAACCTCAGATATCCAATAATACCCTGCTTAGAAAAAGTGGAGGATCACACTGGGTTCAACCATCCCAATATTATCAGGCTGTTCCTCACATGTCTGATGCCTCGTTTTACTCTGATCCTGGAGAGGAGAAAGTGGATAAAGGGCAGTTAAAATCTATGGCGGACCTTTTTCATTTGGTGTTCTCACCAGCAGTCAGCCCTTAAAAGAGCCCTCCCTGACCTGTAAACAAGGTCCAAAGTATTCCCTTACCACTCAATACATTCCTCTGGCCACTGATGAATAGAAGAAGCCAGATAGGTTGAGTTCCCCAAAGCCGGATATTTCCGGCATCGCTTGCCTCCAATATTTTAAAAAATAATAGGGATAGTTTACCAAGGCGAACCACTCTATTGCTGCCTTAGGTTTTTTCTTACCTACTGTGGAGGTTTCTGAGAATGAAGGGGGCTCCCCGCTCTATTTCTTTGGCCCACAACTAAAGCTCGCTGTTAGTTGTGGCCGCCCATTCATTGTCGTGGAGGGGTGGGCAGGCACAATGAATGGATGGTACTGTGCACAGGGACAGTGACTTCCATGAGGGGCAGGACAACACGTGAGCCAGTGGGAGCGGCGTTCTTGGAAACCGGAAGGTTTCTGAGCAACTGACCGCCCGGGACCTGGTGCCAGGAGAGAGAAAGTGAGTGCCTGTTTTTTCTGTGTTATTAACCCTGTAAATGCACATACATTGTATTCTTAGTATACAGTACGTCCTGCTCCAAATCTAATACTTACAGTTGGGATATACTCCGCCAGATGGCGCTGGACTGCAGAGACATCGAAAATAGGCTTCTCCCGGCCCCTCAAATACCCAGGGACCTCCCACAAATCCCCAGAATTTCTCTGCAGTCTGGCTGCGAAGGACGAGAAATGGCTCTCTACTCGCAGGTGAGCGGGGCTATTAACCTGCGGCCCTGTAGGATTATTCCCACCCGTTCCACTAGAAATATGCCTCCCAGCCTTGGCTGCGCTGGTCGGGTGAAGGTAGGCAGCACCGCCGTTGGTGCTTAGGAGCGCTGCTCCACTGCAATCCCCCACTAAAGGGTAGGCGGTTCAGGCTTATGGTGAGCCTCTATGGGATGCCCCTCCCGCACTATTGCCCCTGCCTATCGGTGGGCCCTATTTAAGTGGCCGCCGTCCTCCCTCATCCTCCTTGTAGTCTTCGGGGGAAAAGAGGGGGGGGTGTATGTGTATAGATATGTATGTTATGCCGGTATGTTATGTCTTTATTCTTGTGTCAGCTGCCGCACTGACTTGTCTTTATTGCTTTAAATTTACCGCCGCCGCGCGCTGACTTGGTTCCGCGCTTGGCGGCGGCATTACCTCAGGCGCCGGTGTGCCATCATTGGCTGTTGGCCTCCTGGCTTCGCGCTCTTCGGGGGGGCAGGGCCCGTCTTTGGCGCGTTCCGCGTCATCGCTATTACTAGCCCGCCACTCGAGGTATACTGACGCCATCTTTTCTGACTTGGTTGGCCTATGCGCGACGGACTCCTACCTACCGCGGTCCGTAAGTGCCCTTGCGGGCGACTTTATCTGCTTCACTTTTGTTACGATGTACTTAAGGTCTTGTCTGCTTATGTCTTTCAGGCGGGACGAACCCTTCTTGGCTTCGCCCGGCCCTGTTTTTAGTATATTACTTGTAGGTCTTGTAAAAATTATACTCCCACGTCCATAGCGGGTTATTGGGGCATCCAGGGTTGCTATATAGTGTTATTCCCTATCGGCGTATAGCGCAGCTATAATCACCATATGGAGGCATCCCAGGATAATGTTACCGGGTTCCCTTCAGGACAAGACCGGCTGTGTCTAGTGCGTGGGCAGCCTCATGCTGACGCTGACAAGGCGCGGGTCTGTGTACCCTGTGCTGAGCAGGTGCTTGCATTGCAATCTGGCCTGCCAGTGGCTGCACCTCGTTTCACTTCACCTGCTCCCCCAAGCTTAAACCTCACTCCTACTGAGTTGCATACTAGTGGGTATTCTCAGCCTGATGTGTCTTCTAGACTGGCTACTGTTGAACAGTTGATTGCTAAGTCCTTGGCGTGTAAGGCCCCTGCTAAGAAGCGGCACTTGACGCCTAATGTCACTGTTTTCCCTATGGGAACTGAGGAATTTATGAATCTGTGTGGCTATACCCCGTCTGATGAAGGAGAGCTCTTTTCTGATTCAGGCTCATCTGATGAGAGACCGAGGGGTCATGACGTTTCTGGCTCTGACCCCTGGGCCCCGGATGACACTGACAGATTATTGACACAGATTTTTGAGGTCCTGTCTATCTCTCTCCCTGTTGAGGCTCCCAGGCAAAGAGGGGAGCTTTTCCATACAGCAAGATCACGTTTGAAATTTCCAGAGCAGGCACATTTCCATAACCTTGTGCTCAAGGAATGGGAGCGCCCCAGTAAACTTCCCGGGGTTCCAAAGAGTTGGGATAGGAAGTATCCCTTTCTTGCTGAGGTGGTTAAATGTTGGTCATCCCCCCCCCCCCATGAGGTGGATGCCCCGATTCTAGGGCTATCTAACACATCTGTCATGCATTCCCCTGATTCTACTACCCTGTGGGATGCCGAAGACCGGTCTGTGCCTCTGCCATTACTGCTGTGGCCACTAGAACCCTTATCAGAAATATGCTCGACAGTGCCCCTGATGATTTGCCTTGTGAGGTGTTTAATGCACTCTCCAGTTGTGATGTTTTTGTAAATTTTGTCCTATCAGCATTGGATGACACCATCAGAATGTGTGCCAGAACTTCTGCCCTCGTGGTGGCTATACGCCGCTCGGTTTGGCTGTGCCAGTGGGCTGCTGACAACGCTGCCAAGAAGGCCCTGACTGGTTTTCCCTTTAAAGGACTGCGTCTGTTTGGAGACCGCCTGGACCTTTTTGCTAAGGGAGGCAGGCTACCCCAGCGCAGGCGGCAACCTCGGCCCTTTCGGGGTCAGGGTTCCTTCTCCTCCCCTTACCGTGGTGCAAGACAGAGAAGGGGGGTGTCTTTCCCTGGGGCCCGGGGAGATTTCTGGGGTAGAGGTAGAGGACGTGGATGTCCTGGCTCCTCCTGGGGTCCCAAAGCTAAATCCTCTCCCAAGCCCCCTCAGGCATGATGGGGCGCCCTCACCCATCCGGGTGGGGGTTCGGCTGCAGCACTTCGCTCACGTCTGGAGGCTTCATGTCTCAGACCGGTGGATTCAGGAGGTAGTGTCCTCCGGTTACAAGTTGGAGTTTGCTGCCGATCCCCCTCCAAGATTCATCAGATCCCGGATTCCTCAGGACCCTGTGTCAGCTCAGGAGCTAGTGCAAGTAGTGCAAGGCGTCCTGGAGCTGGGGGTCATCTGCCAGGTTCCTTTAAGAGAAAAAGGCAAGAGCTTTTATTCCAACCTATTCACAGTACCCAAAAAGGATGGTTCTGTCAGGCCCATCCTGGACTTAAAGATTCTCAAAAAGTTTGTCAGGTGCAGGCGCTTTCGCATGGAGACTCTGCGCTCTGCCATCAGTTCCCTGCGCCAAGGAGATTTCATGACTTCTGTGGACATCAAAGATGCTTACCTTCATATTCCTGTGTTCCCAGGTCATCAAAAGTTCCTCAGGTTCGCTCTGATGGATCAACACTACCAATTTGTGGCCTTGCCCTTCGGCCTCACTTCAGCTCCCAGGGTGTTCACCAAGGTGCTGGCTGGCGTGATGTCTCTGCTCAGATGTCAGGGCGTCCGCGTGCTTCCCTATCTGGACGACATTCTCATCACTTCCCAGTCTCTACATCAGGCAGAGTTGGATACTCAGCTGGTGGTGTCCACTCTGGAGTCATTTGGATGGGTGATCAACCACCCCTAGTCCTCATTGTCCCCTTCCTTGGTAACTCCATTCCTAGGAATGAATCTGGACACAGTTCAGGCAAGGATCTTCCTTCCTCAGCAGAAGGTGGACAGTCTGATTGCACAGGCCCAGTCCCTCCTAGCTTGTCCCCATCCCTCCATCAAGCAGGGGATGCAGCTGGTGGGCCTGATGGTGGCGTGCTTCGAAGCGGTCCCTTATGCTCAGTTCCACTCGAGACCTCTACAACTTCACCTATTGTCTGTATGGGACAAGGACCCAGCGTCCCTGGACAGGGTCTGTATGCTCTCCCCCCTGGTCAGGAGGTCCCTCTTGTGGTGGATGGACTCAAGGAACCTGTTGGGGGCAGATCCTTTCTTGCCCCTTCCTGGAAGACGGTCACCACGGATGCCAGTCTGTCAGGTTGGGGGGTTTCTGGAAGCCCCTTCGGTTCCAGGGGAGGTGGGGCCCTCAGGAGGCCCACACACCTATCAATGTCTTGGAGCTGCGAGCGATCAGGTTAGTTCTGGCTCGCTTAAATACTCATCCTCAGGGCCTGCCTGTTCAGGTGCGCTCGGACAACCAGACGGCAGTTGCCTACATCAATCATCAGGGAGGGACCCGGAGCAAGGGGGCCCTCCAGGAAGCGTCTCTGATCCTGATTTGGGCGGAGGCCAATGTCCCCTGCATTTCAGCTGTGTACATCCCGGGGGTGGAAAATCACCTGGCGGACTCTCTAAGCTGGGGGACCTCTCGCCAGGGAGAATGGTCCCTATACAGCAGGGTGTTTCAATCTCTGTGTCACCGTTGGGGCCAACCAGATGTGGATCTGTTTGCGTCCCGCCACAATCACAAGCTCCCAGCTTTTGTCTCTCTGTCCAGGGATCCTCTGGCCCTGACCTCGGATGCGCTAGCAATGTCATGGAAGGACTTTCAGTTCCTGTATGTCTTCCCCCCAATTCCCCTGCTGGGAAGGGTTCTGCGCAAGATTGCTCTGGAAGGGGTGCCAGCAATTCTGGTGGCCCCCAGGTGGCCAAGAAGAGTGTGGTTCGCAGACGTGGTACAGCTGGCAGTAGATCAATGCGCTCTGCCCTTGGTGCCAGATCTGATCACTCAGGGCTCACTACGCCATCCCAATTTACAAACTCTGGCTTTGACGGCTTGGCTGCTGAAACCTCCATCTTGATGGAGAAGGGGCTGTCTTCCTCAGTCGTGGATACTTTGATTAAAGCTAGGAAGAAGTCTTCGTCTTCCATTTATTACAGGGTTTGGCGTGCCTACATTGACTGGTGTGAGTCTAGGTTTCTTCCCTGTCGTGTGTTCTCTATTCCCAGGATTTTGGAGTTCCTGCAGCATGGGTTGGAGATGGGGCTCCAACTCAGTACTCTGAAGGGTCAGGTTTCTGCCCTGGCTATTTGTTTTCCAGAAGTCCTTTGCTCAGCACCCTCTGATCAGGACTTTTTTTCCAGGGGGTCACTCATGTGCGTCCCCCACGTAGACCTATGGTGCCTGTTTGGGATTTGAACTTGGTTCTGTCAGCCTTGCAGGGTGCTCCCTTTGAACCTGTGCGGGATGCTGCCTTGGCCATTCTTACACTCAAGGTTGTGTTTCTGGTGGCTATCACTTCTGTCAGGCGTGTGTCTGAGTTGGCGGCGCTGTCCATTCAGCCCCCCCTACTATGAGAGGCCCCAGGACAAGGTGGTGTTTCGTTTCAAACCTGATTTTTGGCCTAAGGTAGTGTCTGCCTTTCATTTGAATCAGGATATTGTTCTTCCTTCTTTGTGCCCTAATCCTAGCAATGCTAAGGAGAGAGTTTTGCACTCTTTGGATGTGGTTAGGTGTCTGAAGTACTATCTGGTGGCTACTGCACCTTTCAGGAAAACTGATGCTCTTTTTGTGGTCCCTTCTGGTCCTAGGAAGGGTTTGGCTCCTGCCAAGTCTACTATCAGCAAGTGGATTCGTCAGGCTGTGATTCAGGCCTACTCTGCTAAGGGGAAGAATCCTCCCTTCTGCCTTACTGCTCATTCTACTCGTGCTATTGGTGCCTCTTTGGCTTTTCAGCACCAGGCTTCTGTTGAACAAATTTGCAAGGCTGCTACTTGGTCTTCTGTTCATACCTTTTCTAAGTTTTACAAGGTTGATGTTAGGGCCTCAGCTGACGCTGTTTTTGGCCAAAAGGTTCTGCAGGTGGCAGTGGTTTAAACTGCCTGCTGCTGATTTTTCTTGGGGATCCCACCCTACTTTATGGACACTGCTATTGGATGTCCCAACTGTAAGTATTAGATTTGGAGCAGGACGTACTGTATACTTAGAATAATACAATTCTGTGATTACTCACCTGTAGAATTAGTATTATGAGTATACAGTACGTCCTGCTCCAACCCACCCTTGGTTTGCATTTTCTTGGATCCCCTGTATGGTGATTGTTATCATTGTTATAGTTGTGTCAGGAATGACTTGCCTTCAGTCCGTGCCCGTGGTGTCCCTAGGCAACTGGCCAGGGTTTCTCCTGCCCAGCAGCTGCCTCTGCCTCCGATGCCATCCCCAGCGGTGCGTGTGTCGCCGAATAAGTCCTCCCCCCTTGCCCGTTGTCACTCAGCTTGTGCTTGCTGGCCTTTACAGTCAGCTCATGTCTTCCGGGGGTGCAATACTCAGAATGGCCACCGGAGGCTGTTTAAGAGAACAAAGTCTAGAAGGTGCAGCTCTGAGCAGTTTGCCTGGGAAGCTCAGCTGGAGCAATCAGCCCAGAGCTCACCAATCAGACTACAGGGCCAGTGCTCCAATCTGCCGTCAGATCCTAAGTGCACCAATCCCAGCCACTGTCTCCCTGTCCAATCCTGCCGGTTTTCCCACTATAAAGGGATTTCCACTGCAGTGTGTCATTGCCTGTTATAGCGCCTAGTACCAAGCATTGAAGCTCGTTTGATTCCTGTTGTCGACCTCAGCCTGAACCGACCTTTTGCCTGCCTGACCACGATTTTCGCCTGACCCCTCTGATACCTCGCCCCGTGACCTCCCGGCTCTGACCTTGGCTTGTAATCGGACTTCCGCCATCCGGCATCCTCGCTTGGGACTCCCTGCCGTTCATCAGTCTCCACCTTAAGCTGATAATCTTTGCGCCCTGTAAGTCCTGGGGGTAACCGAGTAGGAGAGGCATTACCCGCGTCTCCTACAAGCGGGGACTTGTCTATAGGCAGAAGAGGCGGTGGAGATTGGGGATTGTCAGCTCAAGACAGACTGGTGTCCGGTATAGTCCTTACATTATAACAGGCCCAAAAATTGATATGGAAGAACTTGTACAACAAGTGCAGGCCATGGCTACCGCCATTAACCAGCTGGCCCAACGTGTGGCTGATCAAGAAAATCGCCAGCTGCCTGCACCACCTGTATCCTCACCTCCTGTTGAACCGAAGGTTCCCCTTCCTGAGAAATTTGATGGGGATCGTACAAGATTCTCCAACTTCAAGAACTCCTGTGAACTTTATTTCAGACTACGGCCCTACTCTTCAGGCACAGAAATGCAGAGGGTGGGCCTGGTTATCTCTCTGCTCCAGGGTAATCCACAGTCCTGGGCGTTTGGCTTAGCGCCCACAGATGAGCCCTTGCAATCTGTCTCAGCCTTGTTCTCCGCTATGGAGATCCTATATTCGGACCCTGACAGGACTTCGACCGCTGATGCCAGGCTTCGAAGCCTGAAACAGGGGAAACGCTCAGCAGAGGAATATAGTGCCAAATTCCGCCGCTGGGCGATTGAATCCCGTTGGAATGATCCTGCTCTCTGTAGTCAGTATAGAATTGGTCTTTCAGAAGGTGTTAAGGATGTTCTAACAAATTTTCCTTACCCTAAAAGCCTGGATGAACTCATGCTTATGGCCATTAAAATTGACAGACGGCTACGGGAGAGACATATAGAGAAGAATCACTCTCACTTCTGGGAATCTTCCCACCAGGAGTCATCCTCTATGGGTGTTGTCTCATCTTCGCCCCCAGAAGAGCCTATGCAACTTGGTGCTACTCACCTTTCCCCGGCTGAAAAGAGTAGACGTCGCACCTTAGGCCTATGCATGTACTGCGGGGTTTCAGGTCACCTGGTTAGGACCTGCCCCAATAAAAGACCTTTGGCGGGATTGCAACGTCCTGACAAGATAGAGAAAGTTTGTCAGGACGGTCAGGTAACTTCCCTTCATAGAAATAAAATGTTGCTACCTGCTACTGTGGGTTGGGAGTTGTCCAGGAAATCCGTCTCTGCTTTTGTCGATAGCGGAGCAGTTGGCAACTTCTTGGATAAATCCATAGTAGCCGCCTTAGGCATTCCCTTAATCCCCCTTGGGAAGCCCCTTCAGATTTTGGCAGTAAACAATACTCCTGTTCCTAGAGGAACTGTCACCTCCAAAACCCCTTTAATTAACCTAGTTGTGGGACCTTCCCATTCTGAGAACCTTGAATTTTTTGTCTTAGACAGCCCTGAAGCCCCGGTTGTCTTAGGGTTCCCCTGGTTAAAGGTGCACAACCCTACCTTTAATTGGGAAACTGGGGAATTGACAGGATGGAGCCCGCACTGTGCAGAACATTGCTATAGTATCACAGTTGGAGCAACCCAAGTCTCAGAGCTTATTTGTCCGTCTGCCTCTCCATCCATGAGGGTACCTCATGTATCTTTATTGAAGTCCGCCGGAACCATTCAGGGTGATAATCCTGTTAAGTCTGGTGAGGGTCCGGAGGCCCCTCGTGAAGGGGAGGGTACTGTCAGGAATGACTTGCCTTCAGTCCGTGCCCGTGGTGTCCCTAGGCAACTGGCCAGGGTTTCTCCTGCCCAGCAGCTGCCTCTGCCTCCGATGCCATCCCCAGCGGTGCGTGTGTCGCCGAATAAGTCCTCCCCCCTTGCCCGTTGTCACTCAGCTTGTGCTTGCTGGCCTTTACAGTCAGCTCATGTCTTCCGGGGGTGCAATACTCAGAATGGCCACCGGAGGCTGTTTAAGAGAACAAAGTCTAGAAGGTGCAGCTCTGAGCAGTTTGCCTGGGAAGCTCAGCTGGAGCAATCAGCCCAGAGCTCACCAATCAGACTACAGGGCCAGTGCTCCAATCTGCCGTCAGATCCTAAGTGCACCAATCCCAGCCACTGTCTCCCTGTCCAATCCTGCCGGTTTTCCCACTATAAAGGGATTTCCACTGCAGTGTGTCATTGCCTGTTATAGCGCCTAGTACCAAGCATTGAAGCTCGTTTGATTCCTGTTGTCGACCTCAGCCTGAACCGACCTTTTGCCTGCCTGACCACGATTTTCGCCTGACCCCTCTGATACCTCGCCCCGTGACCTCCCGGCTCTGACCTTGGCTTGTAATCGGACTTCCGCCATCCGGCATCCTCGCTTGGGACTCCCTGCCGTTCATCAGTCTCCACCTTAAGCTGATAATCTTTGCGCCCTGTAAGTCCTGGGGGTAACCGAGTAGGAGAGGCATTACCCGCGTCTCCTACAAGCGGGGACTTGTCTATAGGCAGAAGAGGCGGTGGAGATTGGGGATTGTCAGCTCAAGACAGACTGGTGTCCGGTATAGTCCTTACAAGTTGATAGTTTGGATTGTTAATTCTCCCGGCTTCTCCTTAACTGCTTTTCAATGCTGGGGATTTGTGGGAGGTCTCTGGGTATTTGAGGGGCCGGGAGGAGCCTATTTTCGATGTCTCTGCAGGCCAGCGCCATCTGGCGGAGTATATCCCAACTGTAAGTATTAGATTTGGAGCAGGACGTACTGTATACTCACAATACCAATTCTACAGGTGAGTAATCACAGAATTGTATTTTCCATCAGCTTATGAAGCAGTTTTGCACTCATTGAGCAAATCAGGGTTGGGTAAAGTATAGATGCTTGAGATCAGGTTGTGGTATAGCCTTCGAGTACCACCTGATAGGCTCTTAAGTACCACCAGTGGTACTCGTACCATTAGTTCTTAGCTCTAAGGCACCCCAAATGACAGTTGCTGACTTTGGGGGTGTGGCTGAAACCAATGAATTAAAAACAAGGGGTCTCCCTCCCAGGAGTTGTGCTCACTCCTGCCCCTACTCAGTGATTGGTAATTAGGAGCCTACTTCAAATGTTGCACAGTCTCAGGTGCCTACTCAGTGGCGTAACTAAATGTGATAGGCCCTGCCGCAACAATTAACAATGGCCCTTTCAAGGCTTATACCTTAATTTTTTTCAGCTAGACAACAAGACTGAAACAGCTGCGAGGAATGATGCTTCCTTTCTCTTAATGATGCCAAGTGAGCACAAATATGATAATAAAAGGTGGCACAACAATGATGGGCCCTCCTGACTTCCTTAGCCCCCCGTGCACCATCATTTCGCACCCTCTACAGTTACACCCTACTGTATTTCTAGTCTCCTTGCTTTTCTGCGGACAGGTCGGGAGTTCTAGCATGTTGTTCACCTAATTGTGCGACATTGACCTGAATTCAATGCTTTTGGCTTGCCTCTGTTTGGCACTATCAAGCTACAGCAGTCTACCAGACTATCACCTGGTCATGGGCTCTACCTGTTCATGAGTTCTATGGCGTAAGTTACAAGTGCACACTCAGGGGCTTTCTGAGTGCATTGGATGGCATTGTGCCATAAAGAGATGACTTGCACGGCCCCACCTACTGCAAGGTGTGATGGGTAAATCGATTAGGAAAGCGCTTATTTTCCCTCTATCTGGTGTTCTAATCTCACTGTTGTTACATCACACATTTGAACTTTTGATATTATAAGTTTAGACATTTAGTTTTTCTCTTACCCACCCTTACTGGTATTACTTTAGGGCATCCCAAAGTTTAGTAGTTGCGGGTATCTGTACAAATGATAAGAAAAATGTGGTAACAGTACTCACTGAAAACCCTGGTATATCAAAGGAATGCCCACCTCAACGGCAAGGCAATTCATACACTTAAAAGCTCTCATGGCATTATTAAAAAATTCTTGCACCCACGCCTATGGTGATGCTGTTGTCTCATATACGTTTCCCCTTTTCCCTATATCCAGTCCAGGTCGTCCCAGAAGTAATGACAGTAATGATATATGGGTATTCCGCCCCCAGGGGGCGCTCGACTGCAAGATCAAAAGCTGTTGCTCCTTTCGGCCCCCTATAAAAGCAGGTGTCTCACTATGATTTCCCAGTGTTCATCTTGCAGTCTGGCTGCTGAAGATCGTTGGATACTCTCTCCTGGATATTGCAGCTGTGCGGGGCCTCCTAGCCCGTCGGCTGCTGTGGACCTATTTCCACTGATCCCGTGGACCCACTATTGCCTCCCAGCCATGGCTGATCGGGATTATGACGGTAGGGAGAACGCCGGGGTTAGGCGTCTTGACAGAGCTAGGCTCTGGGCCCAGACCCTGTCTAAAAGGTAGCTGGCCATAGGCTGATGGTGAGACTATAGGGGGGGGGAGGAACCACTTACTACCCTCTGTTATTCCCTCTGCCCCACAAGCTTTATTGTGTGTTTGTGATTATGTCACTTTACTGTTGATTTTTGCACTGGCCATACTTACCTCCCTCTCTCCCTCGAGTTGTCTTGCTGCTCCCCCCTCCCCTCCATCTTGGGCACTTACGCTGTGAGGGGGGGAGGACGCTACTCGGCGGCCTCTCCTGAGGCCGCAGGTCTTTTTGTCTCTGGCACGGTGCGGGCCGGTGCGCGCGCTGCGCGTTGTGCAGGGGCCCCGCTGTGGGCTGCCCTGCGGCAGTATGGTGGACTCTTGGAGGACGGCCTCCATCTTGGCTATTGGCGCAGGGGTGAGGAGGCAGGAGGTGGGCGCTGCTGTTCGCGCCGTCGGGGGGGGGGCGCCCCTCGAGCAGTGTGCAGAGCTGCTGACTCGGCGTCATTTTGATTCGCCTGCCTTGCTCTATTTATTGCCTTACTGTTATGCGCATGTGCTGTGGGATGCTTATGGCCCTTTCTTGCTTGTGTCTTTCAGGTTGGGCCCTTCGATAGATTGTGGGTTGTGGTTCCTCCCGGTCCCCCGCCCCCCTCCTTTATTAAGGGGGATCAAAAAAAGAGGGAATATATAGGAGGGCTACATAGGTTTGGGCCTTGTAACCTGCATAACGATTTTTGTCTGCTAATCACCATAATGGAGGCTTCTGGGGATAGTAAGCTTGGGGCCCCACCTGGGCAGGTGAAGCTCTGCCCCATGTGCAGTGCCAGCCCTCTGGGCGGACTCAGCACTGTTTGTGTCACTTGCGCCAGGACCGTCTTTTTGGTGCATGATGGGGCGGGCGTATCTGCCCCTAGCCCATTATTGCCTGCGGCCTTTCCAGAAGCCCCGCTACTGCACTCAGCCCCCAGCGAGGGGGAAGCCAGCAAGGGGTCCCAAGTTGGTTTGGCATACCGGGTGGCCAGCCTTGTGAGACAGATCTCTCGCACGGCTCCTAAGAAGGCCATGAGTAAGAAGCGGCACATCGAGCCCGTTTACTCGGATGATGATGATCTTTTTGGAGGTCTGGGCTCCATGGAGAAAGGCGAGTTGAATGAGGATTCCATTTCCACTGTGGATTATTCTGCCGGCTTTGACAGCAGGCTTGGCTCTTCCTCAGGCGAGGATATGTGGCTCCCTGATGATACGGAGAAGTTGCTGGCTTCAGTTTTTGAGACGTTGCATATTGTCCCTCCTAAAGCGGCTAAGAGGAAGTAGGGTGATTTGTTTCGGCATGAGAGACAGAGACTTGCTTTCTTGAACAGATCTTCAAGGAGTGGGAAAGGCCTAACAAGCTACCGTTGGTTCCTAAGGGCCTGGACAGGCGGTATCCCTTTCCTGAGGAGCTGGTCCGCCTATGGTCCCGTCCCCCCGAAGTGGATTCCCCTGTGTCGGGGTTATCCAACACTACGGTTATGCCGTCACCCGATACTGCTTCCTTGTGTGATCCAGCTGACAGGCGCTTGGATCAGTTAGTTTGTCATGCCTTCACCTTTGCCGGTGCTTGGTTTCCCCCTGTGTGTACCGCGGCTATTGCCTCCTTAGCCATCAGAAAGAAGGTGAGACGTCTTGTGGATATTGCTAAGTCTCGTAAGTGGGCGGAGGAGTATAAAGACCTCAAAGCGTGTGTGGATTTTGTTGCCTTTGTTGTTTCTGGCATGGACGATGGTGTCCGGCTCGGTGCCAGGGTTCCGGCCCTGCTTGTTGCGCTTCGTCGCTCGCTCTGGTTGCGGCAATGGTCGGCTGATGCCGCAGCCAAGAAGTCGCTCACTAGTATCCCCTTCGTGGGGCACAGGTTGTTCGGGGAGCATCTGGACCTCCTGATTAAGGATGGTAGACTCCCTCAGCGATGGAAGCCTGCGCGGCCCTTTCGGGGTTCCTCTGCCTATCGCTCCTTTCGTGGAGGAAGAGGCTCTTTATTTTCAGGTGGCCACAGAGATTCCTGGGGACAAGGTAGGTCCCGCGGCCGATACAATTCCTCCTGGGGATCCAAATCCAAGCCCCCTGCCAAGGCTTCTCAGGCATGAGGAGGCGCCCTCACCCATCCGGGTGGGGGGACAGCTTCTGTTATTTGCTCATATCTGGAGACAGCGCGTCTCGGATCGGTGGATTTAGGAGGTGGTGTCCTCCGGTTACAAAATAGAGCTGGCAGTCAGGCCGCCCTCAAGATTTCTTCAGTCTCGCATATCCTAGAACCCAGTGACGGCACAGGGCCTGAGAATGGCCGTGCAGCACCTTCTGTGGTTAGGTGTGATTTGCCCTGTGCCTCGTCAGGAGCAGGGTCAAGGTTTTTACTCCAACCTGTTCACGGTTCCCAAGAAGGACGAAACGTTAAGACCTATCCTGGACCGGAAGGGTCTCAATAGGTTTGTAAGAGTCAGGCATTTCCGCATGGAAACCTCACGGTCAGCGGTGAGCTCGCCTCGGCCCGGCGACTTCATGACCACGGTGGATGTCAGGGATGCCTATTTGCTCATCCCGATATTCCAGGGACATCAGAGGTTCCAGGGATTTGCTCTGGAGGACCAGCATTACCATTCAGGATATCCTCATCCCCCCGGGTTTTCACCAAGGTGCTGGCGGGCATCATGGCTATTCTGAGGAATTGGGGCATTCGTGTGCTGCCTTATCGATTTACTGGATTGCGGCTCAGTCCCTTCAGCAGGCCGAGAGCGAGAGGTGTTATCCACTCTAGAGGCTTTCGGATGGGTAATCAATTACCCCAAGTCTTCGATCACTCCCTCAATGATGAGGTCCTTCCTGGGCATGACGTTAGACACCTCTCAGGTCAAGGTTTTCCTGCCACAGCAGAAGGTGTTGGCCTTCAGACGCAGGTGCAGACCTTGCTAGCTTGTCAGCGGCCATCGATCCGTCTGGGGATGAGGCTGGTGGGCCTAATGGTGTCATGCTTCGAGGCAGTGCCCTTCGTCCAATTCCACATGAGACCTCTTCAAATGAACCTGTTGACCTGCTGGGACCGGATGCAGGAGTCGCTGGAACAGGAATTTTCACTGTCCCCCCTGACCAGACAGTCCCTCTTGTGGTGGCTGGACCCCAGGAACCTGTTGGTGGGCAAGTCCTTTCTGACTCCCCCGGTGGGAGATAGTAACCACGGATGCCAGTCTGACCGGCTGGGGAGGCGTTTGGCAGACGCAGAAGATCCAGGGTCAGTGGGGTCCGCAGTAGAACCCCAATTTACAAACTCTGGTTTTGACGGCCTGGCTATTGAGACCTCAATCCTGATGGAAAAGGGCCTGTCTACCACGGTTGTGCATACCATGATTCAGGCACGGAAGAAGTCTTCTTCCATGATATATTACAGAGTTTGGCATGCCTACATTGCTTAGTGTGAATCCAAGAGTCTCCCTTATCGCACTTTCTCTATCTCTAGGATCTTGGAGTTTTTACAACACGGTTTAGGTCTCCAGCTGAGCACCCTCAAGGGCCAGGTCTCGGCCTTGGCCAACTTCTTCCAGAGATCCTTTGCCAATCATAGATTGATCAAGACCTTTTTCCAGGGAGTCACCCACGTACGTCCACCGCGTAAGTCTGTATTACCGGTGTGGGACTTGAATTTGGTACTTTCTGCTCTCCAGGGGCCTCCATTTGAGCCTTTGTGCGATGCTGCATTGCCTATTTTGGCCCTCAAGGTGTTTTTTTTGGTAGCGATCACCTTGGTGCATCGCGTGTCAGAACTGGCAGCGCTTTGTATGAAGCCTCCTTATTTTGAGCTGCATAAGGATAAGGTGGTTTTTCGTTTTAAACCTGATTTTTTGCCTAAGGTCGTGTCTCCCTTTCATCTTAATGAGGAAGTGGTCTTGCCTTCCTTGTGTCCAGCACCGACTACTGCTAAGGAAAGGACCCTCCATGCCTTGGATGTGTTCAGAGCCATTAAGTATTACCTGGTTGGGACTGAATCCTTCAGGAAATCGGATTTGCTCTTTGTCCTAACACAGGGCTCTAGGAAGGGCTTGCCACCAGCCAAGTCCACTCTCAGTAAGTGGATCAGACAGACGGTGGTTCAAGCGTATTCTGCCAAGGGGAAGGAACCCCGTTTTCGTATCACAGCTCATTCTACCAGAGCTATTGATACCTCTTGGGGTTTTCAGCCCCAGGCATCTGTTGAACAAGTTTGTAAGGCCGCCACTTGGTCTTCGGTTCATACCTTTACCAAGTTTTACAAGGTTGATGTTAGGGCCTCAGCTGATACTGTCTTTGGCTGAAAGGTGTTTCAGGCGGTAGTGAAATTAACTACATGCTGTTCCGCACTGGGGATCCCGCCCTAATGGACACTGCTTTTGGATGTCCCATATGTCATTACTTCTGGGACGACCTGGACTGGATATAGGGAAAAATACAATTCTGTGATACTCACCTGTAGAATTGTTTTTGAATATATCCAGTCCAGGTCGTCCCACCCCGCCCTTGTGTTCATTATCTCTGGTTTGCCTGTTATGGTGATTACCATTTTTATATTGGACCGTTGTCCTTAAGTTTTTTGTGGAGAGAGTACATGCTGAAGCTATGTGAAGTAGCATGGTTTCTTGGCCTCCCGGCCTGTCTCTTTTTCTTACTGCTGTTTAACCACTGGGACACCTGCTTTTATAGGGGGCTGGGAGGAGCGACAGCTTTTGATCTTGCAGTTGAGCGCCCCCTGGGTGCGGAATACCCATATGTCATTACTTTTGGGACGACCTGGACTGGATATATTCAAAAACAATTCTACAGGTGAGTATCACAGAATTGTATTTTCTGACCCCCTGCCCATGGTTGAGCTCAATATGAAGCTGGTTGATATACTCTGGTGTATGGCCATGCCCTGACAGTGGTCCTTACTCACCAAGGTAAAACAAGTGGCTGGGATTTTGGCAGCCCCCTGTCCCCTGCTTTACACAATGGACCTGGCATCCAAGGCAGTTGCACCACTTGCCCACCCCTAGAAGCCTCCTCAGATTCTGTGTACTACTGCTTGCTATGAACTGAGCTTCATCTTCTGGAGGGTATAAAAAGGTTGGGCTTTCTTCAGTGTCTCATCTCCCAGTTGGCATGCATCGCATACACCGAGGTTACATGAGTAGTGGATAATCCAGAAAAAGCATTTTACAGTCAGCACTAAAATCATTTTTTTATGATTCTGCCAGTAACAGCAGCCACTGCTTCAGTTTTCCGGATTCCAGGAACTGTCCTGCACTGTTACTACTCACTGCCCGGTGACACAAACAATACCACTAACAACCCGTCCTTCCTGACATCATCCCTGATTGTGATTAATACCTGTGACTCTTCATATAATTACTGCCGACATCCCGGCCAGCACATTACACTGTGGATATCATCTGCAGCTGGGTTCTCCTGCCAACACACTGTTACTAAGTCCTGCCTCCTACCACTGCTGCTGCCCCCAACGTTTCCAACCTCTACAATCACTAAGCTAATTGTCTTATGTAGTGCCCTCATTTTACTACTGCTAACATTAACACTACTGCATCCAAGACACTGCTTCTCATCTCAGCTAAACTGCTACTAATACTGCTACCAACACTACTGCTACCAGCACCCTGCTTCTCATCTCAGCTAAACTGCTACTAATACTGCTACCAACACTACTGCTACCAGCACCCTGCTTCTCATCTCAGCTAAACTGCTACTAATACTGCTACCAACACTACTGCTACCTGCACCCTGATTCTCATCTCAGCTAAACTGCTACTAATACTTCTACCAACACTACTGCTACCAGCACCCTGATTCTTATCTCAGCTAAACTGCCACTAATACTGCTACCAACATAACTGCTACCAGCACCCTGATTCTTATCTCAGCTAAACTGCTACTAATACTGCTACCTGCACCCTGCTTCTCATCTCAGCTAAACTGCTACTAATACTGCTACCAACATAACTGCTACCAGCACCCTGATTCTCATCTCAGCTTAACTGCTACTAATACTGCTACCAACACAACTGCTACCTGCACCCTGATTCTTATCTCAGCTAAACTGCTACTAATACTGCTACCAACACAACTGCTACCAGCACCCTGATTCTTATCTCAGCTAAACTGCTACTAATACTTCTACCAACACTACTGCTACCAGCACCCTGATTCTCATCTCAGCTAAACTGCTACTAATACTGCTACCAACACAACTGCTACCTGCACCCTGATTCTTATCTCAGCTAAACTGCTACTAATACTGCTACCAACACTACTGCTACCAGCACCCTGATTCTCATCTCAGCTAAACGGTTACTAATACTGCTACCAACACTACTGCTACCAGCACACTGCTTCTCATCTCAGCTAAACTGCTACTAATATTTCTACCAACACTACTGCTACCAGCACCCTGATTCTCATCTCAGCTTAACTGCTACTAATACTGCTACCAACACAACTGCTACCAGCACCCTGATTCTCATCTCAGCTAAACTGCTACTAATACTTCTACCAACACTACTGCTACCAGCACCCTGATTCTTATCTCAGCTAAACTGCTACTAATACTGCTACCAACACTACTGCTACCAGCACCCTGATTCTTATCTCAGCTAAACTGCTACTAATACTGCTACCTGCACCCTGCTTCTCATCTCAGCTAAACGGTTACTAATACTGCTACCAACACTACTGCTACCAGCACCCTGATTCTCATCTCAGCTAAACTGCTACTAATACTGCTACCAACACTACTGCTACCAGCACCCTGCTTCTCATCTCAGCTAAACTGCTACTAATACTGCTACCAACACTACTGCTACCAGCACCCTGATTCTTATCTCAGCTAAACTGCTACTAATACTGCTACCAACACTACTGCTACCAGCACCCTGATTCTCATCTCAGCTAAACTGCTACTAATACTGCTACCTGCACCCTGATTCTCATCTCAGCTAAACTGCTACTAATACTGCTACCTGCACCCTGATTCTCATCTCAGCTAAACGGTTACTAATACTGCTACCAACACTACTGCTACCAGCACCCTGATTCTCATCTCAGCTAAACGGTTACTAATACTGCTACCAACACAACTGCTACCAGCACCCTGATTCTTATCTCAGCTAAACTGCTACTAATACTGCTACCTGCACCCTGCTTCTCATCTCAGCTTAACTGCTACTAATACTGCTACCAACACAACTGCTACCAGCACCCTGATTCTTATCTCAGCTAAACTGCTACTAATACTGCTACCAACACAACTGCTACCTGCACCCTGATTCTCATCTCAGCTAAACGGTTACTAATACTGCTACCAACACAACTGCTACCAGCACCCTGCTTCTCATCTCAGCTAAACGGTTACTAATACTGCTACCGACACTACTACTACCAGCACCCTGATTCTCATCTCAGCTAAACTGTTACTAATACTGCTACCAACACAACTGCTACCAGCACCCTGATTCTTATCTCAGCTAAACTGTTACTAATACTGCTACCAACACTACTGCTACCAGCACCCTGCTTCTCATCTCAGCTACCCTGCTACTAATACTGCTACCAACACAACTGCTACCAGCACCCTGATTCTTATCTCAGCTAAACTGCTACTAATACTGCTACCAACACAACTGCTACCAGCACCCTGCTTCTCATCTCAGCTAAACTGCTACTAATACTGCTACCAACACTACTGCTACCAGCACCCTGCTTCTCATCTCAGCTAAACTGCTACTAATACTGCTACCAACACTACTGCTACCAGCACCCTGATTCTTATCTCAGCTAAACTGCTACTAATACTGCTACCAACACAACTGCTACCAGCACCCTGATTCTTATCTCAGCTAAACTGCTACTAATACTGCTACCAACACTACTGCTACCAGCACCCTGCTTCTCATCTCAGCTAAACTGCTACTAATACTGCTACCAACACTACTGCTACCAGCACCCTGATTCTTATCTCAGCTAAACTGTTACTAATACTGCTACCAACACAACTGCTACCAGCACCCTGATTCTTATCTCAGCTAAACTGTTACTAATACTGCTACCAACACTACTGCTACCAGCACCCTGATTCTTATCTCAGCTAAACTGTTACTAATACTGCTACCAACACAACTGCTACCAGCACCCTGATTCTTATCTCAGCTAAACTGTTACTAATACTGCTACCAACACTACTGCTACCAGCACCCTGCTTCTCATCTCAGCTAAACTGCTACTAATACTGCTACCAACACAACTGCTACCAGCACCCTGCTTCTCATCTTAGCTAAACTGCCACTAATACTGCTACATGCACCCTGCTTCTCATCTCGGCTACACTGCTACTAATACTTATACCAACACTACTGCTACCAGCACCCTGCTTCTTATATCAGTTACACTGCTACTTTTACTGATACCAACACTTTTGCTACCAGCACCCTGCTTCTGATCTCAGCTACACTGCAACTATTACTGCTACCAGCACCCCGCTTCTCATCTCAGCTAAACTGCTACTAATACTGCTACCAGCACCCTGCTTTACATCTCAGCTACACTGCTACTGTTACTGATACCAACACTACTGCTACCAGCACCCTGCTTTACATCTCAGCTACACTGCTACTAATACTGCTACCAACACAACTGCTACCAGCACCCTGATTGTAATCTCAGCTAAACTGCTACTATTACTGCTACCAACACTACTACTATCATCACCCTGCTTCTTATCTCAGCTACACTGCTACTATTACTGCTACCAACACTGCTACCACCAGCAACTATTTTTCTTATGAATTCTTTCCTCTGTGCAATTCAGCACCATATTTAGTTATGCACATTTTTAAAAACAATGTTTTCTCACAAAAAACATGAGAAGGTGATGAGGAAAAAATAGACACATAATCTGGTGAGGGAGCCGATGATAAAGAATATCTGGCCATGCGGGGGGAAGTAGTAGGTGCATGCTATCTAGTGAGGAGGAGAAGGTGACATATAAAATGTGATTGGGGGAGGGGTGGTGTGATAGTAAATACAGTTTTTGGTCAGGTGATGCGTGTTGCATGGAAAGGAGGAGATAAATGATACAAAACTCTTGGCCAGAGGGGTGACAGGAGATACATAATACCTGGCTGCCATAGAGGTGACAGGAGATACATAATACCTGGCTGCCATAGAGGTGACAGGAGATACATAATACCTGGCTGCCATAGAGGTGACAGGAGATAAATAATATCTTGCCAGAGAGGTGACAGGAGATACATAATATCTGGCCAGAGTGGTGACAGGAGATACATAATATCTGTCCAGAGAGGTGACAGGAGATACATAATATCTGGCCACCAGAGAGGTGACAGAAGATATTAAATATCTGGCCAGAGGGGTGACAGGAGATACATAATATCTGGCCAGAGTGGTGACAGGAGATACATAATATCTGGCCACCAGAGAGGTGACAGAAGATATTAAATATCTGGCCAGAGGGGTGACAGGAGATACATAATATCTGGCCAGAGTGGTGACAGGAGATACATAATATCTGGCCAGAGTGGTGACAGGAGATACATAATATCTGTCCAGAGAGGTGACAGGAGATACATAATATCTGGCCACCAGAGAGGTGACAGAAGATATTAAATATCTGGCCAGAGGAGTGACAGGAGATACATAATATCTGGCCAGAGTGGTGACAGGAGATACATAATATCTGTCCAGAGAGGTGACAGGAGATACATAATATCTGGCCACCAGAGAGGTGACAGGAGATACTAAATATCTGGCCAGAGTGGTGACAGGAGATACATAATATCTGGCCAGAGTGGTGACAGGTGATACATAATATCTGTCCAGAGAGGTGACAGGAGATACATAATATCTGGCCACCAGAGAGGTGACAGAAGATATTAAATATCTGGCCAGAGGGGTGACAGGAGATACATAATATCTGGCCAGAGTGGTGACAGGAGATACATAATATCTGGCCAGAGTGGTGACAGGAGATACATAATATCTGTCCAGAGGGGTGACAGGAGATACATAATATCTGTCCAGAGGGGTGACAGGAGATACATAATATCTGGCCAGAGTGGTGACAGGAGATACATAATATCTGGCCAGAGTGGTGACAGGAGATACATAATATCTGGCCAGAGAGGTGACAGGAGATACATAATATCTGGCCAGAGTGGTGACAGGAGATACATAATATCTGGCCACCAGAGAGGTGACAGAAGATATTAAATATCTGGCCAGAGGGGTGACAGGAGATACATAATATCTGGCCAGAGTGGTGACAGGAGATACATAATATCTGGCCAGAGGGGTGACAGGAGATACATAATATCTGGCCAGAGTGGTGACAGGAGATACATAATATCTGGCCAGAGTGGTGACAGGAGATACATAATATCTGTCCAGAGTGGTGACAGGAGATACATAATATCTGGCCAGAGTGGTGACAGGAGATACATAATATCTGGCCAGAGAGGTGACAGGAGATACATAATATCTGGCCAGAGTGGTGACAGGAGATACATAATATCTGGCCACCAGAGAGGTGACAGAAGATATTAAATATCTGGCCAGAGGGGTGACAGGAGATACATAATATCTGGCCAGAGTGGTGACAGGAGATACATAATATCTGGCCAGAGTGGTGACAGGAGATACATAATATCTGTCCAGAGGGGTGACAGGAGATACATAATATCTGGCCAGAGTGGTGACAGGAGATACATAATATCTGGCCAGAGTGGTGACAGGAGATACATAATATCTGTCCAGAGAGGTGACAGGAGATACATAATATCTGTCCAGAGAGGTGACAGGAGATACATAATATCTGGCCAGAGTGGTGGCAGGAGATACATAATATCTGTCCAGAGTGGTGACAGGAGATACATAATATCTTGGGGATCACAGTAAATACATTTTATTTAGTGGAAAGGAGATAGGTAATGCATAACATCTGTTGGGGCAGTGACCAGAAATATGTACTATTGGGGGGGGGGGGGGGGGGGTTGATGGTATATACAGATTATCTGGCCAGGTGTGTCACATGTCACAGTAGATACATGTTATTTGGTGATGCATAATATCCGGCCAAAGGGGTGACAGGAGAAACATACTTTCTGGTCAGGGAGTTACAGTGGATTCATTATATCTGGTCATGGGTTTGACAGGAGAAGCATATTATCTGGCCAAAGGGGTAACAAGGAGGACATAATATCTGGTCAGGGAGTTACAGGGGATTCATATAAGAAGCATATAATCTGGCCAGAATGTGATGGTAGATAACGGATGTCAAGCTGGTTCACGGTAGATAAATGGGTCACAGCAGTTACATGTTATGTGTAGGGAAAGCGATAGGTGATGCATAATATCTGCAACAGGAAATATGAAATATGTGGCTGGGGGGTGATGGTAGATGCAGAGTATCCGGGCATGTGTGTCGCAAAAGATGCATGGTATTTGGCGGAGGATACATACCTGATCAGAGGGGTGGCAGGGGATACATAACATTTGGCCAGAGTAGGAACAGGGGGAACATAATATTTGGTCAAGGGGTTGCAGGAGATTCATATTTTGTGGTGGGGGTGTGACAGGAGATTCTTAATATCTGTCCAGAGGCTTATGGTAGATACAGAATATAACTAAGTTGGTCACAGTAGATGTTATATGGTGAAGAGGAGATACATGATACATAATTTCTGGCCAGGGGGATACATATTATCTTGTGAAAAGAGATAGGTGATACATAATATCTGTCCAGGTGGGTCACAGTAGATACATGTTATGTGGAGAGGAGGAGATAGGCCATGCAGAATATATGTCCAGGTGGGTTACAGAAGATGCATGTTGCCTGAAGAGGAGATAGGCGATACAGAATATCTGTCGGGGGGCGACAGTAGATTCATGATATCTAGCATGGGGGTGTTTTCCAACATGTCCGACTGTTGGAAAGAAGGTGCTCTGAGTTCCGGTGCAAGGATTTGTTGCCGGTCCCTTCGGGTTGGCACGTCGGGCGGCGGAGGCCCTAGCGATGGTGGTGAGCTAGGGCACATAAGCGTAGGCAGTATAAGATCCCCCCCTTCAGTCGTACAATGAATTGAACGTTTGTCCCTTTGAAGGTCCTATTTGCACCCCTTTATCTTGGGGGGGGGGGCAGTGTCAGTCACCCACAACCCCCACTGTGTGTGGTGCTCGGCATTCTGTGAAGGTGCCACACAGCTGCTCCTCCATTGCTCTCCTACGTCACAGTGTAAACACTTCACCATGTAAATGGTGATGAGCAATCCCTGAAGAGCCGTCCATCCATTCTCACACACACGCACAGACACACACAGCAAGCATCATACCTTCCCTGGGGTGCGCCGTACAATTCAACCACTCGCCCGTGGAGGCAAGGAGAAGGGCTGCCTCTCCCCGCACCGCTCACATCTCACAGCGCCTCACGCCTTCCGCAGCCTCCTGAAGGATGGAAATCAACAAGTCTGGTGTGGAGCTCCAGCTGCTCTTCTCTCCTCTCTGCAATCCAGCTTCTCATCCAGGCAATTTACATCATTCTCCCAGACGAGGAGTACAGCTCCCCCTGGAGGACGCGTTTGCCGCTGCGCCGTCACCCTTTTCTCGCCAGGAAGGACGGATCTCGCTCATCACCTGTCATTCAGTTATTTTTTGTATCCTTTTCATACATTTTTTAATTGAAGTTATATTAAATACCCATCATCCACATTCAGATGTAGGTAGATCCTAATCATCCAGTGTTGCTCCTCTCGGTCAGTCCTCTGACTCAGAGGTGACTTTAGACAAAGTATGGCCCCGGGTCAAAATTAAAAGTTGAGCCCCAAGTTCTGAAATACTGTACCAGCAACTCATTCCTTGACATCCCCACCATGTCTAGAGTTTTATAGATCATTTCCAATATCCGACATCCTCTCACATAGAGGGCCAGAACATAATAAAGGGTCGAGTGTGATAGGCTGTGCAGGATAGACAGGCAGAGGACCAGCATGTAATAGAAGGGAAGAGTGTAATAGACTGTACATGATAGACAGGCAGAGGGCCAGCATGTAATAGAGGGGAGAGTGTGACAGGCTGTGCAGGATAGACAGGCAGAGGACCAGCATGTAATAGAGGGGGAGAGTGTGACAGGCTGTGCAGGATAGACAGGCAGAGGGCCAGCATGTAACAGAGGGGAGAGTGTGACAGGCTGTGCAGGATAGACAGGCAGAGGGCCAGCATGTAATAGAGGGGGGAGTGTGACAGGCTGTGCAGGATAGACAGGCAGAGGACCAGCATGTAATAGAGGGGGGGGGGTGTGACAGGCTGTGCAGGATAGACAGGCAGAGGACCAGCATGTAATAGAGGGGGGGGGGGGGTGTGACAGGCTGTGCAGGATAGACAGGCAGAGGACCAGCATGTAATAGAGGGGGAGAGTATGACAGGCAGATGGCCAGCATGTAATAGAGGGGGAGAGTGTGACAGGCTGTGCAAGATAGACAGGCAGAGGGGCAGCATATAATAGAGGGGAGAGTGTGACAGGCTGTGCAAGATAGACAGGCAGAGGGGCAGCATGTAATAGAGGGGAAGAGTGTGATAGGCTGTGCAGGATAGACAGGCAGAGGACCAGCATGTAATATAGGGGGAGAGTGTGACAGGCTGTGCAGGATAGACAGGCAGAGGGCCAGCATGTAATAGAGGGGAGAGTGTGACAGGCTGTGTAGGATAGACAGGCAGAGGGCCAGCATGTAATAGAGGGGAAGAGTGTGACAGACTGTGCAAGATAGACAGGCAGAGGGGCAGCATGTAATAGAGGGGAAGAGTGTGACAGGCTGTGTAGGATAGACAGGCAGAGGACCAGCAGGTAATAGACGGGGGGAGTGTGACAGGCAGAGGACCAGCAGGTAATAAACAGGGGGAGTGTGACAGGCTGTGCAGGATAGACAGCCATAGGGCCATCATGTAATAGACGGGGGTGGTGTGACAGGCAGAGAACCAGCAGGTAATAAACAGGGGGAGTGTGACAGGCTGTGCAGAATAGACAGGCAGAGGGCCAGCATGTAATAGAGGGGAGATTGTGACCGTCTCTGCAGGATAAATAAGAATATTAGAAGCTAGTCCAGATGCTACAATGGACCTCTTGGGCATAAGTGAGCTTTACACTGCACCTTGACAGCAAGCTTCTCTCACTAAAGCCGGGGACTCTATTCTAAGCATACAGTACGTCCTGCTCCAATATAATACTTACACGTGGGTAATCCTCCGCCAGAGGGCGCTGTTCACTGCAGACATGCAAAAACAGGCTCCTCCCGGCCCTTCATATACCCAGGGACCTCCCACAAATCCCCAGATTTCTCTGCAGTGCTAACTGCGAAGACATGAAGTATCACTCTCTCGCAGTTGAGCGGGGCTTTTACAGCCTGCGGCCCTGCAGGACTATTACCACCCGTCCGCTTCGATAAAGATGTGCCTCCCAGCCTGGGCTGCGTTGGTCGGATGAAGGTAGGCAGCACCTCGTGTGCTCACGGAGCTACGCTCCACCGCAATCCCCCACCATAGGGTAGGCGGTTAGGCTGATGGTGAGCCTCTAGTGGATGCCCCTCCCGCATTATTCCCCCGTGCCCTGATTAGCGGTGGACCCTGTTTATAGGGTCACCACCCTCCCTCATTTCCCCCAGTAGTTAGGGGGAAAAGAAAAGGGGGGAGGTATGTGTGTGGCAGTCCCAGTGCTCTGTAATGTCACGTTTATGGCCTTATTATTGCCCTTTATTAACATTTGGGTGTCAGAGCCGCGCTGCTTGCTCTTTATTCTGTTTTGGCTGCCGCCGTACGTTTGTCCTTTCCTTTACTGCATAGTTTGCTGCGCTGGGCGGCAGCGTCGTCTAGATGCTACGGCGTCTTCTTTTACAAAATACGTATGTGATTTTATCCTGGCCTTTTTGACTACTACCTCAGAGCTTCGCGCTCTTCGGGGTGGGCGGGGACTTGACTCGGCGCGCTCCGCGTCACAGCCGAGCATTGAGCCCGCCCTTCGCGGTTCGCTGGGCGCCATTTTGTCGACCTTCGTGCGCGCGCGCGCGTGGTGACGGTCCCCCTCCTCCTTTGGTCTGTAAGTGCCCTCGCGGGTGTCTCTTTATTATATGTTTTTCCAGCTGCGCATGGCCTTGACACCTCTTCTCCCTTTATGTCTTTCAGACGCCTAGTCTCCGGTGGCTTCTCCCGGCCTCATATATAGATATATATATATAGATATTTAGCGGGCCTACTTACAATTCTCCCACATTAATCAGCGGGTCTTTGGGGCATCCAGGGTTGCCTATTGCGTAAATCCCTACGGGCATACTGTGCCTAAATAATCACCATATGGAGGCATCTCAGGATTATGTGACCGGGGTCCCTCGGGGACAAGACCGGCTGTGTGTAGCGTGTGGACTCCCCCATGCCGTTGCTGGCAGAGCACGGGTCTGCGCACCATGTGCCGAGCGAGCACTAGCCCTGCAAGCGGCGCCTGTGGCTGCACCTCGCTCCGATACTCTCCTGTCCCCTTGCCTAGATCTCGCTCCTGCGTCGCATACAAGTGGGGAGTTACAGCCTGATGTGTCTTCTAGATGGCCTAAGGCTGACCAGATTGTTGCGGGGTGGTCCGAATGCTTGGGCCCTGGCAGGAAGCGGCCCTTGATGCCCCTGGCTTCTGCCTTTGCTATTGGATCGGAGGAGTTTACTTCTCCGCATGATGGTACTCCGTCTGACGATGGAGAACTGTTCTCTGACCCGGGTTCCTCTGAGGAGAGGCCGAGGGGTCATGACGATTCGGGCCAGGATGACTGGGGCCAGTTTGACACCGATGGTCTGTTGCTTAAGATTTTTAAGGCCCTGTCTATCTCGCTCCCTGGCGCGGTTCCCAAGCCGAGAGGGGAGCGTTTCCATACGGCGACTGTGCGCTTGGAATTTCTCGAACAGGCTCACTTCCATGCTCTTGTACTCAAGGAATGGGAATGCCCCACTAAGCTTCCAGGGATTCCAGGGGACTGGGATTGGAAATACCCTTTTCCCCCTGAGGTGGTTAACTGTTGGTCATCACCTCCCGTGGTGGACGCACCGGTCATTGGGGTTCCTAACCCCCCCTTCATTACTGCCCCGGCTTATAGCACCCTTCGGGATGTCGAGGACCGGCGCATTGATAGGCTGGCTTCACACGCCTTTGCTTGTGCAGGAACGGCGCTGCGCCCGGTCTGTGCCGCGGCCATCACTGCAGTGGCCGCTAGAACTCTCATAAGAAAGATGCTTGAGCATCACCCTGAGGATCTACCCTGGGAGGTGTTTAATGCACTCTCCAGTTGTGATATTTTTGTTAAATTTATCCTTTTAGCTCTGGATGACACCATCAGAATGTGTGCGAGGACTTCTGCCCTAGTGGTGGCTATACGTCGCTTGCTCTGGCTGCGACAGTGGGGTGCTGACGATGTTGCTAAAAGAACTCTGACTGGGCTTCCCTTTAGAGGGCAACGCCTGTTTGGGGCCCGTCTGGACCTCTTTGGAAAAAAGGGCAATTCACCCCATCGCTGGCGGCCGTCTCGGCCCCCTCGCAGCAGGGATACCCCTCTTCCTCCATACCATAGTGTTAATCAAGAACCTGGGGTGCCCTTTCAGGGGACTTGTGCAGACTCCTGTCCCAGGAGCGACAGACAACGTCCTGGGCCCTCCGGCCGGGCTAAGTCAAAATCCTTCTCCAAAACCCCCCAAGCATGATGGGACGCCCTCGCCCGCCTGGGTGAGGGGATGGCCGCAGCACCTTGCTCCTATCAGGAGGCGTCTTGCCTCGTTCTGTTGGTTTCGGGAGGTAGTTCCTCCGGATGCAGGATAAAGTTTTCTGGGCGGTCCTTTCCCGAGATTTTCAGGGTGCTTCTGGTCCCTGTCTTTCTTCAGGTGTTGGTGCAGGCCTTGCTTGGCTTGCTAGGTCTGGGGTCATTTGCAGGATGCCCTTAACAGACAGAGGCTGGGGCCTCTACGCCAGTTTGTTTCCACATTCCCATTAAGGATGAGGCAGTCTGGCCCATTCTGACCTCCCATGGGTTCGGCAATTGGTAGGTCTCTTGCCGTCTGTGGAATTCTAAGATGCTTATTTTAGCACCCCTGTGTCTCCGGGACACCGAGGTCCTTACAGGTTAGTGTTGGAGGGCCAACACGGCTGATTGTGGCCTTGTTATTGGGCCTTCTTCTGCTCCCTGTGCTCGCTGAGGCACTGATGGGGGTGATGTCTCTGATAAAACAAGGGGGCATCCGCACAAGGATCTATCTGGTCGTCCTTCTTACAATCGCTACATCAGGCCGCGCTGATCACTCGGCTAGTGATGGGTTGAATGGGTGCTCAGTCACCTCAATCCCTCATTGTCCCTTATTCGCTATCTCCGTCCCTTGGATTTGGTTCAGGCTTGTACCTTCTTCCTTGGCAATAAGTGGACTCCTGGTTACATGGGCTCTGTCCCTCTTTGCTGACACCTTACTTTCACCAGGCAGGATTGCAGCTGGTGGGCCCGTTGGTGGCGGATCAGATGATGTCACTTATATTCAGAGCCCTTGGGCTCTTCGGCACAGTAGGTTATTAATCATGGATGGGGTTCCAGCACCCCAGGAGCTAGGTCTGTACTCATTCCCCCTTGGTACGGGGGTTCCTCTTGAGCTGGTTAAATTCAAGGACCCTGTCAGGGGGCACCCCCTTCTTTGCTTGCATCTTCCTGTGGATGGTCACCTTGGGTACCAAGTCTCGCAGGTTGGCGGGGGGGATTTTCTTCTAAAATCTCCCACGGTTCCTAGGTAGAGGCCCTTAGAGGGTCAATTTTCCTACTGATTTTGTTTAAACAGTGAGCTTTCAGTTGGCTCTTTCTTGCTGGACTACTCCTATTCAGGACCTGTCTATTTGGGGATCTCTTGGCCTGTCGGAGGACAGTGGCCTGTATTTATTATCAGTTTGGAACTTGGAGCAGGATGATTCTCCTGGAAGGTTTCTGATCCTGATCTAGATGGGGGGTCAACGTCCCCTGCATCTCAGTGGTATTCGCTCCAATGGATGTCCTTCAGTGGCAGGTTGTGCTATCCTGGTGTCCCTCTGAGAGCCATCTAGGTTGACTCTGTTGGGCCCCGTTAATATCACAGGGGCTCTGCCCTTGTTTTTACTGCCCCAGAATATTCTGACTCTGGTCATGGGGGCTTAGTAATTTTTATGTCTGGACATTCTATTGTATATGTCTTCTTCTCATTCACCCTGCCTGGTGGGGTTCTGCGCACGGTTGCGCTTGATGAAGAGACCCGTGAGATTGATGGCCCCTGTGCGGCCTAGTGGACTGTGGTTCGCAGATGTTTCTGCTGAGGTCATCGGACGTGTACGCTCTCTCAGGAGTGCGGTTCTGCCCTTGTCAGGCTCCTTTCTTATGTCACCCCAATCTACAGGTTCTAGTCTGAGGGCTTGACAGCTGATTCATTCACCCTTTGGAGACGGGTTTATCTTCTGGGTGACTTGGTCTATGGGGGGGCTAGGAGCAAGCTTCCTTTCTTCTTCTTCCTCCGTCTATTATGGGGTATGGTGTACCCATATTGATTGGCGTGAGTCTTGGTCTCTCCCCTGCTGGACGTTATCTGTTCCCGGGGTTCTAGAGTTATTACAGCATGGGTTGGGGCTGTCTCCCCATCTAGGTACTCTGAAGGTTCAGGTTCTGTCCTGTCTGCCTTCCAGTAAGAAGTCTTGTTCAGTCTTCCTTGTTAAGCGTTCTCTTGGGGATTGCTCAGGTGCACCTCCCAAGTAGTTCTATGGTCCCTGTTGGGATCACCTTTTATTCTGTTTGCTTTGCGGGTTGTTCCCTTGGGACTTATTCCGGATGCTGTCTGAGCTGTTTCGTAGGTTAAGTTGCCCTTCCGGGGGCTGTTGCTTCAGTCAGACGTGTGCCTGAGAAGGTGGCTCTGTTTAGTTAGCCTTCGTTCATTATATATACATATACATACACACCATGATTTGGTGGCATTCCACCTTACGCCGGACCTTTTGCTCAAGGTGGTGTCTTATGATCATTATTTAAGTCCTTTTGTCTGCCTATGGGCCTTATTCTTAGTAATGCCGAAGTAAGGGGGTCTACATTCCCTCAACAGGTATTGAAGTTTTCCTGGTTGTTTCTTGTCCCTTAGGGGGACTGATGCCCCTTGGGGTCTGCGGGCGCCTCCATATGTATGCGCCTGATCTTGTTTGCTTCCAGGGGCTATGCGCCCTTTGGACTGATCTTACTTGGATGGTTTGTCTTTCTGGTCCTGAGTAAAGGCTTCGGATCCTTGCTGATCCTTGTTGGTGTAGTGGTCAGTATCCCCGCCTGTCAGGCTCCTGTTGCGTGTGGGGCTGGTCAGGCCGTTACTCTGGCCTATTCCTTTAGGAGGAAGAATCTTCCTCTCTTTTTATTCTGTTCTACTTGTGCTTGGGTACCTTTGGCCCTTCAGCACCAGGTTTTCTGTTAAACAGGTTTGCTAGACCGCTGCTTGTTTTCTGTCCATACCTTTTCAAAGGTTTTGTTATGAGACTGACGTTTGAGCCTTTGCTCATGTCGTACTTGGTAGCAAGGTTTGCAGGTGACAGCGCCTTTACTGTCTGCTGTTGCCTTTTTTGTTGGGGATCCCACCCTACTTTATGGACACTGCTATTGGATGTCCCACGTGTAAGTATTATATTGGAGCAGAACGTACTGTATGCTTAGAATAATACAATTCTGTGAAATACTCACCTGTAAAATTGGTATTATACGCATACAGTACGTCCTGCTCCACCCCACCCTGGTTTTACATTTTCTGGATCCCCTGTATGGTGATTGTTTTCATTGCTATTGTTACCAGTTTGGTGGTTGGTTCTCCCGGCTTCTTTTCTCACTGCTTTTCAATGCTGGGGATTTGTGGGAGGTCCCTGGGTATATGAAGGGCCGGGAGGAGCCTGTTTTTGCATGTCTGCAGTGAACAGCTCCCTCTGGCGGAGGATTACCCATGTGTAAGTATTATAGATGGAGCAGGACGTGCTGTATGCGTATAATACCAATTCTACAGGCGAGTATTTCACAGAATTGTATTTTTGGTGATGGAGGCCATGGGCAATTGCCTGGTTTGACACCCCCTAATGTTAGCCCTGCCTCCATTGGCTGCCAATATCTAAACTAATTCATTTTAAACTCCAGACCTTAAAGCGGTCCTTCACTCTAAATAATCTTATATGTTTCCCCCACCCTGTACATACAGATTGCTCACATTAAAAATCATCCTACCTGCATCTACCGCATTTTATGAGCCTTTAAACATTCAAGATGGCGGCTCATGGGACATCAGACAGCCTGCAAACAGGAAGTGCCATCTGACTGTGCTGCTCTGCATTCTGGGATTGCTGACCTTTTCCTGACCCCAGCTCTACTCTGTCTGACCTAAGCACAGCTATAACCCGCCCCCTGTACTTTATCCCACTCTCCTCTCCTCAGTAAATGTGATGCTTCTGAGTCAAGATGGCGGCACCCGTATCCTAAAGTCCTGAACAGAGTTGCAGCCCAGTGGGTGAAAGAATAACAAGTGACTAAAAACGTAAAATATATAAATTTTATTTGCCAGGGAATCATTTTTTAAGGGTTTGGGCTTTTCAATAAATCATGGTAAAGGTCCGGTTTAAGCTACAAAGCTCTCTATGGCCATGTCACACTCTACTCTAAAGATACTAACCTCGATACAGCCTCCACTGCTCGTGACCTCCTCCCGTCCTCAACCCCTGATCACCTCTTCCCACGCTCGTCTCTTCTGGAATGCTCTATTCTAAGCATACAGCACGTCCTGCTCCAGAACATATAACGTATGGGTATACCTCCGCCTTCAGCGCCGTGCACTGCAGATCACGAAGAAAACAAGCTCCTCCCGGCCCTACATATACCGGAGGACCTCCCACAATCCCCAGATTTCTCTGCAGTGCTGGAACTGCGAAGACATGAAGTATCACGCTCTCGCAGGCGAGCGGGGCTTGACAGCCCGATGCCCTGCGGGACTATTTCCACCCGTCCTCATTGTGAAATATATGCCTCCCAGCCTGGGCTGCGCGGGTCGGGTGAAGGTAGGCAGCACCTAGTGTGCTTATGGAGCTAGACTCCACCGCAATTCCCCAACCATAGGGTAGGCGGTTTAGGCTGATGGTGAGCCTCTAAGGGATGCCCCTCCCGCATTATTGTCCCGTACCCTGTGTAGTCCTGAGCCCTATTAGGGTCTCCATTCTCCCTCTTTTCTCCGTCTTCGGGGGAAAAGAAAGGCGGGGGGGGAGGGTACGCGTGTGGCGGTCTTAGTGTACCGGTATGTCACATTCGTGGCTTATATTATGCCTTGACTAAAATCAGAGATATCAGGGCCGCGCTGATCGTTTCTTTCGACTGCCCGTGTGTTTTTGTCTAATGATTGTCAATTAATAGAATTGCCGCAGTCTCCGAGCTTACTGTCGGCGTCCGCTCTATGGTACGTTAGGTCGGCTGTTACTCCATTGCCTTAATTTTCCTTCAGAGCTTCGCGCTCTTCAGAATGGGCGGGGCCCTTGTCTGGCGCGCTCCGCGTCACGGCGGAGTATTTAGCCCGCTCTTCGAGCTTCGCTGGGCGCCATTTTGGTTAGCTTCCCGCGCACGCGTCGTGACGGTCTCCTCCTCCACCTGAGCTGTAAGTGCCTTTGTGGGCGAGTCCCTTTCTTTTTTGTCTGCCCATCTGCACACGTTCCTGACATCTCTTTCCCATTGTGTCTTGCAGATGCTGAGTTCCCGGCGGCCTCTCCCGGCCTCATATACATATATACCATTCATATAAGTACCTTATACGTATACATTGCTATACTCACTAGTATAAGGAGCGGGCCTTCCCAAAATCTCCCACATTGATCAGCGGGTAGTTGGGGCATCCAGGGTGGCTTACGGCATAAATCCCTATCGACATACTATAATCAAACAATCACCATATGGAGGCATCTCAGGATTGTGTTACCGGCTGTGTATATCGTGTGGTCTCCCCCATGCTGAGGCGGACGGGGCACGGGTCTGCGCGCCATGTTCCGAACAGACGCTGGAACTGCGAGCGACGCTTGCGGTTGTTTCTCGCCCTTTCCCACCACTTAACCCTTCCCCAAACCTCACTCCCGTTGTGTCTTGTACAGGTGAGGGGGTACAAATAGATCCCTCCCCTAGACGGCCCACGTTGGGCCAGATCGTGGAAGGTTTGTCTGGCCGGATCAGCCCTGTTAGACAACGATCTCCCGCGGCTTCGGCCTGTGCTATGGGTTCTGCGGAGTCCTTGTCTACACGTGCTAGCACCACTTCGGAAGAAGGGGACTTGTTCTCTGACCTAGGTTCCCTGGACGAGAGATCGAGTGGTCAGGATGACGCTGATCTGGATGTCTTGGACCAGCTTGACATTGACGGCATGTTACTCAGGATTTTTAAGGTACTGTCCGTTTTGCCTCCCGGCGCAGTTCCCGGGCCGAGAGGGGGACGCTTTCATACTGCGCCGCCTCGGTTGGAATTTCTCGAGCAGGCTCACTTCCATGCACTTGTTCTTAAAGGGTGGGAATGTCCCGCCGCTCTTCAAAAGACGTCGGATGACTGGGCTTGGAAATACCCCTTTCCCCCCGAGATGATAGATGTTTGGTCCTCGTCTCCAGCCGTGGACTCTCCGATTATTGGGGTTCCTAACCCCCCATTCTTACTTTGCCGGCTTACAGCTCCCTGCGGGATGCCGAGGACCGCCGTATCGATAGGCTTGCTTCCCACGCCTTTACCTGCGCTGGCACAACGCTGCGTCCTGTCTGTGCCGCGGCGATCACGGCTGTGGCCGCTAAGACTCTTATATGTAAGTCCCTAGAGCATCAGCCTGAAGATTTACCCTGGGAGTTCTTTTATGCACTCTCTAGTTGCGATATTTTTCTTAAATTTATCCTTATGGCCTTGGATGACACCATCAAAATGTGTGCTAGGGCCTCTGCCCAGGCGGTGGCTATACGTCGCCTTCTTTGGCTTCGTCAGTGGGGGGCAGATGATGACACTAAGAGGATCTTGACTGGGCTCCCCTTTAGAGGACATCACCTTTTTGGGGCACGTCTGGATTTTTGGGAGAAACAGGCCACTCCACCCAGTCAGAGGCGGCCGCTGCGTCCCCCGCTGGGCAGAGGCACCCCTCCCCCTCCATATCATTCCCAGGATCGGGGTTGCCCCCTGCTGGACCTGGCCCAATCTCCCGTCCCAGGAGTGACGTTCAGGGCCCGGGGCCCTCCGGTCGGGCTAAGTCCTTTTCCTTCCCTGATTTCCCTCATGCATGATGGGACGCCCTCACCCACCTGGGTGAGGGGAAGGCCGCAGCACTCTACATCCTGCCTCGCTCTGGTGGCTTTAGGTAGTTACCCTAGAGATGGAACGGTTTTTGCTGGGCCCTTCCCCGAGTCGGTTAAGAGGTCTATATTTCCGTGCCCGTCCTCGTGCATGGGTGCAGGCTTAACTGGACCTGCCAGGGATGGCTTCCCTGCTGAACCCCATTATCATGTAGAATCTGGGGCCCCTGAGCGGGTCTGTCCCTCCTTCTCTCCCTTCCTCTCTCCCTTCTAGGATGAGGGAGCTTATCTGCCTAACACCTAGAAGAGTGTGGCATCTGTACATAATCTTTCGGCCCGGCGCCCTCGGCAGGGCTGTCTGTGCCCCATGCCCCAGGGACCCCCTGGCTGCTGGGCGTGTTTGGTTTTTTCCAGGCTCTGGGGAACCTTTGGGATGCTGAGCCTTCTACGACTGGCGTTGGTGTTCACCTTCACCGTAGAGACTTAACCTAAGTCCCCTGTTTGCGCCCTCGTATGCACTGGGCTCTGGAAGGGTGTGTTGGCTCACACGTCACCAAGGGGCGTTTGGTACAGGGGACCTTTTAGGCTCCTCTGTTCCCTCACACGGAGCTGTGGAGATGGAACTTGATGAACCGGAGTCCTACTTGACTCCACCCTCTAATCCCTGGTTTACACCAGACGTAGGTTCACCCAGTGCCCCCATTTTTGTTGTTTCCTTGACTGTTAGGAGTTTACAGGTATGAGACCTCCGGTTCTCCGTCCTGTATAGTGATTCCTCCAGACAGCTTCGCTTTCTGGTGAGCCGATTGGCGTCTCGTCCTTGGACACCATTCGCCCCGGGGTTCTTGGGCTCTGAAGTGACATAGCCATTAGCCCTGGATGAGAGGGTTGCACCCTGGGCCTGGTTTTGACTTCCCATTAGCCCTGGATGAGAGGGTTGCACCCTGGGCCTGGTTTTGACTTCCCTACCACCTTGTGGAGGCACTTACTCTTCTACTGGGCTCGTGGGTACCGCGGGGGAGCATTCCATACTCCTTGCCTTTCCCTGATGGTTACCATGGTACCTATTCTGGCACAAAGGGGGCCTATTCTTCTGAATTCCCCGGGGGTTCCTAGGAAGGGACCTTGAAGGTTCTGATTTCCTAGGTGAATTTTGGTCATAAGTAGCAAGTTGTGGGTCCTAGTGGGGGACTTCTCCCTCTGCTACTCGTCCATTGGGGGACTTTCTGCTTAATAGGTCAGTGGTTGCGCTTTGTTCCTACGGCATTCTCGGGCATGGATCCTTACCGGGGAGCCCTGATTCCTTAGGGGACTTGGTATTCCTTGTCCTTCCTGAAGTATCCCTCCCTTTAGAGGTTCTCGGTTGTGCCTCCGGGCTCACACCGGCAGGGTTCTGTGGGACCCCGCCTCTATTACAAGGGTCTTCCCCCGTTATTGGCCAGATTGGTCTGCCCTGGTGGGGGCTAGCGGTTCTGGCTGAGTAGTTTACTTGATAATGTTATGCCCTTGCCCTGCCGGGCGCGGGGAGAGCTTGCGCTGGTCCCTGATGAGTAGCTGCGCCTTATGCTTGGGGCCTGGGAGGCCCAGCGGGGTGTGGGTTATCAGGGAGTTCTGCTGTGTTCAGCTGGACGGTATGTTCCCTCATGAGGACAATTTTTTTTATCATAATATGGTGCCGTTACCTTAGACTTACTTTAGCGTTGGCAGGATCAGGGGCTTGCCCTGCCCGAGATAACAGATCTCGAGGTGTCTTGTTCTTTGGAGGTTCGGGACCTTGTCTTCCTCCTTATCCTCTTCCTTCTGCCATGCTGGTTTAGCTTATGCTGCCCTTATGCTATGAGCTGGGTCTAAGCCCCTTCCCTGGCGGGTTGGTATCTGCTCCCGGGATTAGGGTCCTACAAGCAGTGTTTGGTGTGGGCTCACTATTGATTCTGTTTATTGTTGGGGCCTGATCTGTTCTCCTATTATGAGATCTGACCCAATATTATTGTTGGCATTCCTCAGGGTCTGCTCAGCTGCATTCCTGGGGGATCCCTAGTCCCCCCTTTGGGGGGGGGGGAGGACTTATTTTGAAACCCTACCAAGGGTTTCCACAGTTCTTAGTCAGGTCCTTGTCTGACCTGCTTCTTCCATTAGGTTGCTCTTCTGGGGAGTTACTCCATGTAGTGGTGTACCATAAGGCAGGGCACTATTGGTGGCCTAGTAACTATATATATATATATATATATATATATATATATGTTTTTTTTATATATATGCATTCTTTGGTATAGAGCTATACCATGAGGTGAGGGTACCAGCCTCACACTTAATTGGGATTCAGGCGGTACTTCTTCCCTTTTGCCCTTGGACGGATCCTCTGGTTTCGGGACTATGGTCTAATCACTATGAGATGAAGGGATCTGTGCCCCTTTACTGGGGTAAGAGATCGTCCGGAACTGTCTCGTCCCTGATGGGATCTTATTTTGGGGTCTTCCGGTGCCCCCTTCTGGAAGTACCGGGTTGATTGTGGCCATGGATTAGGGCCCTCGGGCCTGGTCCTGTTTGGTTGCTCGTCCTTCCGGACTTGTTGGACTATTTTGACTTGCCTAATATCGTTTTAGCACTTCTGTTGGTCTCATCTGTGACCTGGACATGTATTCCCCGGGGGGGGGGGGGGGGGGGGGGAGATTTGAGTTACCATGGTTACCCCCTCTTGTAGCGGAATGGTTAGACAGTTATTTTGGCCTATCCTTTTAGAGGAAGATTCTTCCTTGCCCTGTAGCACTATGTTCTGGCGATCAAGCTGGCCAGTCCACTGCTTGAGTTCTATTCTCCCTTTACAAGGTTCAAAGGTTGAGGTTTGAGCATTGCTCTCGTTGTTGATTACATGGTTAAGGGTGACAGCGCATTACTGTTGGCTGTGCCTTTTCATGGGATCCCACCCTATTGTGGACACTGCTATTGGATGTCCCATACGTTATGAATATGTTCTGGAGCAGGACGTGCTGTATGCTTAGAATAATACAATTCTGTGAAATCTCACCTGTAGAATTGGTATTATATGCATACAGCACGTCCTGCTCCACCCCACCCTGGTTTCACGTTTTTCTGGATCCCCTGTATGGTGATTGTACTCACTTGGTGTTATTACCAGAAATTCTGGGTGGTTGTGCTTCTCCTGGCTTCTCTGGTCACTGCTTTTCAATGCTGGCGATTGTGGGAGGTCCTCCGGTATATGTAGGGCCGGGAGGAGCTTGTTTTCTTCGTGATCTGCAGTGCACGGCGCTAAAGGCGGAGGTATACCCATACATTATGAATATGTTCTGGAGCAGGACGTGCTGTATGCATATAATACCAATTCTACAGGTGAGATTCTCACAGAATTGTATTTTTCTGTATAATTTGCCACTCCCCAGCCCTTCAAAATATGGACCTAAAACTGACCAAACACATGAACTTCATTACCTGGGCACTGGTCCGCTTGACAGGGGGTATCCCAAATCGGTATGGATGGCAAAGCAGCTGTGTGCCACTTTTATAGAACACAGAGTGCCGCACACACCTGGATGACGGCGCACAAAGAGGACCCTGGAAGAGGGTGAGGGCCAAACGTTCAACTCTTATTCATGGTACGGTCAATGGGGGGGACCCTCTTATACCAGGCTCGCCGGTTTACCCACCTCAAACCACAGCACATGCAGGGTCGCATGCAATCAGTGCTCTTATTTGGGATGCTCCTGTGTATTAAACCCCCAGGATCACCTGTTCACTCACCTCCATTTATGCTTCCATGGCGCATGCAGTTGCTCTCGTCCAATATACCATATTTTTGGGATATCCCTGTTAAGATCCTTAACTTGTCCTGGCGGCCTGTGGTGCTCCTCCCCATTCAGGCTGCTCTGTTGTCGGCAGGCTGGCTCGGGTCGGCCAGTCTCTCTGCGTTGCTCACAGAAGTCGGAGCACACGGTGAGCTGCACACACTGCCGCCCTCGCTCCCCTGTGTGTGTGCACCGCCTTACAGGAGTTTGCCGTGAAGACACGCCGCACGCTGGTGGCAGGTGGTGCAGCTTCCCAGGCAGGAGGGCTAATTAGGGGCTGGTCAGGCTCACTGGCCACAGAGGTGGCCAGCTCCTGGAATCTGTGTTGGGCCAATGAGCCCTTAGATTACAGGCCAGCCAGTCGCCCCTTGCCGCAGATCAGAGCTACCCACAGCTCCCATTGGCCACTGAGCCCTTTAAATGGAACCCAGCCCTGTTCACATTGCCCGTGATAACGGGCCCCAAAGTAGTGCATCACATGATGTCACCTTTCAGCTCCGCTGCCACAAATGGGTCATCTCCTGCTGGTTCTTGACACCTGAGCTTCCATCAATTGCCCTCCATTCTATGCCACCTTCTCCATTGTTGATGACCATCCCCTGTTGCTTAGGTCAGCCATGAGCAGGTCTGCACACAACACCCGTTATTCGGTGGTTGGGTCCACTGTTAAATAATACCATGGCCAAGTGTGAGCCTGAGTGAGCCCCTGAAGATGCCAAGGGCCCTGGCAAGTGCCCAGGTTTGCCCTGTGCTGACGCCGGCCCTGGTGCTAAGAGTGCATAGCTTAACATAATCCGTTAATGATTCTGCTTTGTCTGACCATCCCTGTTTGCCACCTGGACTGACCTCTGCCTGCCCCACAATTTTGCCTGACCCTCTGGATACCGCAATACCTCCGGCTCTGACTCCCCTGGCTATCCTCGACCATCTATCTGCTCTATCCCTGTACTAAGACACCTGGAGGACTGATACCCCGTGAGTGACCCCGGATTCCTGACTCGGCTCTCTGTGTGCCCTTGGTTCATTTAAAGGAAGAAAGATGGTGGTTTAAAGATCAGGTACCATCATCGTTTCGACATGTGATCTAGAGGTGTACTGCCAATGACCCGCCGAGCAGCTTCCCTTAGCACCTGAGATCTAATCCTAGGATCTAGATCCTAGATCCTAGAGATCTAATGGCCATTTTATGGTAGGCCAAAACCCTCTTGTTTGATCACTAGTGGCCACTTCAACCCCACTTTCAAGTTAATGGTAAAGTGAATGCCTTTTCCGTGTTTGATAACCAAGAAGGAAAGATAGAAGTTCGAAGGTCAGATACCACCTTAGTTCCAACGAGCGATTCACTGATGTTATTCCCATGACCCACCAAGCAGTTTCTATTTGACCTGATGTGAACCAGCTATCCCTTGTGATCCAGCTTGCCTTCTGACTACCTTTCTGGAAGGATTCTTAAAGCGGACCTTCACCCTGAATAAGAGTCTATCTTATATGTTTCCCACACCCTGTACATACAGATTGCTCACATTAAAAATCATCTTACCTGCATCTACTGCATGTTATGAGCCTTTAAACATCCAAGATGGCGGCTTATGGAAGCCGCCATCTTATCAGGCAGCCTGCAAACAGGAAGTGCTTCCTGACTGTGCTGCTCTGCATTCTGGGACTGCTGACCTTTACCTGACCCCAGCTCTGCTCTGTCTGAGCAAAGCACAGCTACCCACCTGTACCTTATCCCACTCTCCTCTCCTCAGTAAGTGTGATGCTTTCGAGTCAAGATGGCGGCGCCCGTATCCTAAATTCCTGAACAAACTTGCAGTCCAGTGGGGGAAAGAATAAGTAAGTGACTAAAAACGTAAAATATATTAATTTTAGATGCTGGGGAACCGTTTTTTAAGAGTTTGGGCTTTTCATTAAATCACGCTGAAGGTCCGGTTTAAGTGTGACCCTGGTAAAATGTTTATTTTCTTTATTGCATGGCACGGCCTGCTTCGGTATTCATAACAGTTGGGTTAATCCTGCCACAAGGTGGCACAGTGGTACTGCAGAAAGCTGTGGCATCTCACGGCCCCCTATAAAAACGGGATTAACCATAGAGTTCCCAGTGTTTCCTCTGCAGTGAAACTGCGAAGTTAGAAGATGGCTCTCTCTCTTGCGCAGGTGAGCGGGGCAACCAAGCCTGCGGCCCTGCAAGTCTATTTCCACCCGTTTCTGGACCCTCACTGCCTCACAGCCTTGGCTGACAGTTAGGGTGAGGGTAGAAGAGCACTAGGGTCAAGTGCTCCTGGAGCGCTGCTCCAAGCCGCAGACCCTGTTCCACAAAGGGTAGCCGGCCATAGGCTTTATGGTGAGCCTACTAGTGATGCGGAGTTCCTGTCTTGGCTTCTGAGGGGGTGAGTCCTTCAGGGGTCCCCCCCCTCCCCCCCCCCCCCTCCTGGCCTGGATACTCGCCGCTGCCTTCTTGTCTCTCTCTCCCCCCAGTGTGTTTTTTGGTGTTTTTTGCCCGCCGTGCCGCTTTGTACTGCGCTCCGTGGCTGTGGGCGCTATAACCTGTGGCATTTTTGCTTAGTCATGGCGCCGGCGGGGTCACGTTGGCGCCGTTTTCGCGCTCTTCGGAAGGGCGGGGCCGGGGGATGACGCATATCGCGTCGTCCCCCCGCCGTCCGCCCCTTGAGGTACCTCTGCCGGTGTCATTTTGGATTAGCTGCACATCTGGATTTCTCCCTTCTGGGTTGCAGCGCTGTTTCCTCCGGTGTGCCGCTTGATCCTGCGGTCTGTGCCTTGGTGACCCTGCGGTATCCTTGGTCCTTGAGTCCCCCTTGGGGTTTTTTTTTATTGGTCTCATGGGGCATGTGCTGCAGGATGCTCATGTGTCGTTTTTACTTATGTCTCAGGCGGGATACCAGTGGGTTGTGGTTTCTCCCGGCTCTACTTCTTCCTCCCCCATATCCCCCCCCCCCCCCACTTTTGCTTATCTGGGGGCATCCCATGGAAGGGCATCCCGGGTGGCTTTTGTATTAGCCTTTACCCAGCGCTGGCCTATTGCGTCTGTGTTTATCACCATATGGAGGCTTCTGGGGATAGCGTGCTCGGGGGTCCTTTGGGGCAATCCCGGCTGTGTTCCATGTGCGGGGTATCCCCTATCAGCAATGATGTCACAGTGTGCGTGCCGTGCGCTCAAAGTGTCCTTGCGCTCCTGCTTGGTTTGCCTGCATCGCTTCCCAGCTCTGCGCCCCCTTCGGCATCACCTACCCCCCACTGCTGCAATTAGCTCCCATTGAGGGGGATGCTAGCAGGGGGTCACAGTCTGATCAGGCACTTTGTGTGGCCAACATTGAGAAGCAGCTTCCGGGCCTATTCCTAGGAAGGCCTCTGGCAAGAAGCGGCACCTGACTTCCACTCCCTCACGCTCCACAGAGGAATATGAGGAGTTTGATGCCACTGGGGGACTTTATTCCCTAGAGGAAGGTGAACTGTTCCAGGACTCTGACTCCTCTGGGGACCAGCAGGAGGGTTACATTAGTGACTCTGGGTCTGCGTCCGGGGAGGAATCATGGTACCCTGAGGACACTGACAATCTGTTGTCACAAATTTTTGAAATCTTGCACATTGCTCCCCCTGAGGTGGCTAAGAGAAAGCAGGGTGAGCTTTTTCGTCCTGGTAAACAGCGTCTGGAGTTCCCTGAGCAGGGCCATTTCACTTCTATGGTGCTTAGGGAGTGGGAACGTCCTAACAGACTGGCCGCTGTGCCCAAGGGATTGGATAAGAGGTATCCCTTTCCTGCTGCTATAGTAAAGCGTTGGTTCTGTCCCCCTGAGGTGGACGCTCCTGTGCTAGGCCTGTCTAATACTTCGGTCATGCCTTCTCCTGACACTGCCACTCTGGAGGACAGCGAGGACCGGCGCATGGATCAACTGGCCTGCCATGCTTTTACTTGTGTGGGGGCTGGACTGCGCCCGGCCTGTGCTGCTGCCATTACTGCTATTGCCCTTAAGAAACTGCTCAAGCGTCTCTGTGATAGCGCTATGGCTGGTAGGAGGATTATAGGGCCCTCTTGTTTTGCTCTGATTTTGTTGTATTTATCCTTACTGCCATGGATGATGCTGTGAGGCTGGGCGGTAGGGCCTCTGCACTTTTGGTGGCTATGCGCCGCTCTGTTTGGTTACGTCAGTGGGCAGCTGATGCTGCTGCTAAGAAGGCTCTCACTGGGCTCCCCTTTGTGGGGCTGCAGCTCTTTGGTGAGCGTCTTGATGTTTTGGCCAAGGATGGCAGGCTGCCTCAGCATAGGAGGCAGCCCCGGCCTTTTCGGGGGACCTCCGTCTCCCTCCCCTCCTTTCGTTCTTCCAGAGGAGGTCGTGGCTCCCTCTTCTCAGGGAGCCGCAGAGAGTCTTGGGGCCGTGGCAGATCCCGTGGACGTCCTGGTCTCTCCTGGGGTTCCAAGCCCAAACCTCCTCCCAAGGCCCCCCAGGCATGAGGGGGCGCCCTCACCCATCCGGGTGGGGGGACGGCTTAGGCTCTTTGCTCACGTCTGGAGGTTCTACGTTTTAGACCGGTGGATTCAGGAGGTGGTGTCCTCCGGTTACAAGATAGAGTTTGCAGCCTGGCCCCCCCAAGATTCATCAGATCCCGGATGTCTTTAAACCCCCTGTCAACTCAAGGGTTACTTTCGGCGGTTCAATGCCTGCTGGAGTCAGGGGTAATTTGTCCGGTGCCCCATCAAGAACAGGGTCAGGGGTACTATTCCAATCTCTTCATGGTCCCCAAAAAGGACGGCTCTCTGAGGCCCATTCTGGACTTGAAGGGCCTCAACAAGTTTGTCAGATTCAAACATTTTCGCATGGAGACGCTATGCTCTGCTGTCGGTACCCTTCGCCCGGGCGACTTCATGACCACCGTGGACATCAAGGATGCTTATCTTCATGTGCCTATCTTCCCAGGTCATCAGAGATTTCTCAGGTTCGTGCTGGAGGATCAGCATTACCAGTTTGTGGCCTTATCATTCGGTATCACCTCGGCACCTCGAGTGTTCACCAAGGTGCTGGCGGGAGTGATGGCTCTGCTGCGAACCCGGGGCATTCGCATCCTTCCCTACCTGGACGACATCCTCATTGTGGCTCAGTCCTTTCATCAGGCCGAACGGGACACCCAGGTGGTGATCTCCACTCTGGGGTCCTTCGGCTTGGTGATCAATTTTCCCAAGTCTTCACTGTCCCCGTCCTTGGTGAGGTCCTTTCTGGGTATGACACTGGATACCTCTCAGGTCAAGGTGTTCCTTCCTCAGCAGAAGGTGGAGGGCCTTCAGAAGCAGGCACTGGCTCTGCTCTTGTGTCCTCATCCCTCCATCCGTCTGGGGATGCAGTTGGTGGGCCTGATGGTGTCCTGCTTCGTGGCGGTCCTCTTCGCTCACTTTCACGAGACCTCTTCAATTGCACCTCTTGTCAGTTTGGGATCGGGACCCTGTGTCCCTGGATCAGGAATTAGCTCTGTCTTCTCTGGCCAGGCAGTCCCTTTCATGGTGGCTGGACTCAAGGAATCTTCTGGTGGGCAGGCCCACCTTCGTGGTCGGGCTGTTCAGATCCGCTCAGACAACCAGACGGCGGTTGCCTACATCAACCATCAGGGAGGGACTTGGGTGGAACAGAATGTCTCCTGCATCTCAGCGGTATACATTCCGGGGGTGGAGAACCAGGTGGCGGACTCCCTGAGCAGGGGGACGTCTCGTCTGGGGGAATGGTCCCTCATCTACCAGCTGTTTCTCTCCCTGTGTCACCGCTGGGGTCAGCCGGATGTGGACCTGTTTGCATCCCGTCACAATCACAAACTTCCCAGGTTGGTCTCCCTGTCAAAGGATCCTCTGGCCTTCGCCACAGATGCACTGGCAATGCCTTGGACGGAGTTTTGGCTTCCCTATGTGTTCCCTCCGTTCCCTCTACTGGGCAGGGTCATGCGCAAGATTGCCCAGGAGGGGGTGTCAGCCATCCTGGTGGCCCCCTGTTGGCCAAGAAGGGTGCGGTTCGAAGATGTCGTGCAGTTGGCAGTAGACCAGTACGTCTTGCCCAGGGATCCAGATCTTCGCCATCCCAATTTACAAATGCTGGCTTTAACGGCTTGGCTGCTGAAACCTACATCTTGACAGATAAGGGGTTGCCTGCCTCTGTTGTGGATACCATGATTCGGGCTAGGAAGAAGTCCTCGTCCTTTATCTATTACAGGATCTGGCATGCTTACATTGCCTGGTGTGAGTCCAAGTCTCTTCCCTGTCTGTTTTTTTCCATTCCCAGGATTCTGGAATTTTTGCAACATGGTTTGGAGTCTGGCCTTCAACTAAGTACCCTCAAAAGCCATGTTTCAGCTCTGGCGATTTTTTACCAAAGATCCTTTGCCAACCACCGGTTGGTTGAACTTTTTTCCAGGGTGTTACTCATGTGCGTCCACCTCGTAAGCCTACGCTACCAGTCTGGGACTTGAATCTGGGGTTTTCTGCTCTGCAGGGTCCTCCCTTTGAGCCTATCCGTCTGGCTGCTTTGCCCATTCTGACTCTTAAGGTAGCCTTTTTGGTGGCTATCACTTCAATAAGGTGAGTTTTCTGAGCTGGCGGCACTTTCCATCAAACCTCCTTGTTTTGAGAGGCATCAGGATAAGGTGGTGTTTCGGCTTAACCGGATTTCTTGCCTAAGGTGGTGTCTGCCTTTCATCTCAATCAGGACATTGTCTTGCCTTCATTGTGTCCTAATCCTGCCAATTCCAAGGAGCGGACACTGCATTCTCTGGATGTGGTCAGGCTTGTCTACGCTGGGAACTTTATGGTTAATCCCGTTTTTATAGGGGGCCAGGAGATGCCGCAGCTTTCTGCAGTACCATTGCGCCACCTTGTGGCAGAATAACCCAACTGTTATGAATACCAAAACAGGCCGTGCCATGCAAAAACAAAAACAATTCTACAGGTGAGTACTCACAGAATTGCTTTTTATGGCTGCTGAAATGTTCAGTTGCCCATTCGGAGATAAGGGGGAGGCAAAGTTCACTAATCATTTTGGCTAGTGTGTTTGGATACAAAGCTGTATTTCCCATTGAGTACAAGAGTTAAAGCAGACCTTCACCCTAAATAAGAGCCTATCTTATATCTTTCCCCCACTCTGTACATACAGATTGCTCACATTAAAATCATCCTACTTGCATCTACTGCATGTTATAAGCCTTTAAACATCCAAGATGGCGGCTCATGGCGTATCATTCAGCCTGCAAACAGGAAGTGTCTTCTGACTGTGCCGCTCTGCATTCTGGGTTTGCTGTCCTTTCCCCAACCCTAGCTCTGCTCTGTCTGTGCAAAGCACAGCTATAACCCCCTCCCTGTACTTTATCCCGCTCTCCTCAGTAAGTGTGATGCTTCTGAGTCAGGATGGCGGCGCCTGTATCCTAAAGTCCTGAACAGAATTTCAGCCTAGTGGGGGAAAGAATAATATAACCCCCCCATACTTTATCTTGCTCTCCTCATAGTAACATAGTATGTAAGGCTGAATAAAGACTTTTAGTCCATCCAGTTCAGCCTATTTATCTCCTTCTAGTGGTCTAGTAGCCATAGCTGGAAATGTTATTACATGCCAGGAAGACATCAAGGCCACTTTTGAAAGTTTTTACTGTATCCATCATTATTACCTTCTCTGGCAGCGAGTTCCACAGTCTCACTGCTCTTACAGAGAAGAATCCCCTCCTATGTCGGTGGAGAAGGCACCTTTCCTCTAACCTTAGTGGATGCCCTCGGGTTATGGTTACACTCTGGGGTATAAATAGATTGTGGGACAGATCATTGTATTGACCCCGAATATATTTATACATAGTTATTAGATCACCCCTCAAGCGTCTTTTTTTCTAAACTAAATAAACCTAACTTTGACAATCTTTCAGGGTACTCTCGCCCCTGCACTCCTTTTATTAACTTTGTTGCCCTTCTTTGAACGTGCTCCAGTTCTGATATGTCCTTTTTAAGCACAGGTGCCCAGAACTGTACACAGTATTCCATATGGGGTCTGACCAGTGACTTGTACAGGGGTAAAATGATGCTCTGGTCATGAGCACCTATGCCCCTCTTGATGCACCCCATGATCCTATTTGCCTTGGCAGCTGCTGCCTGGCATTGATTACTACAGTTGAGCTTATTGTTAACTAAAACCCCTAGGTCCTTTTCCATTGTTGTTTTACCAAGCATTTCTTTATTTAGTATGTAATCATGACACATATTTCTCCTTCCCATGTGCATAACCTTACATTTATCTGTGTTAAACTTCATTTGCCATTTAACTGCTCATGCTTCCAATTTATCTAAACCTGTTTGTAGCTGCCTGCTGTCTTAATTGCTTTACACAGCTTAGTATCATCTGCAGTGATTATTAATATCCCCCCTCCTCAGTATGTGATGCTTCTGAGTCAAGATATCCAAGAGTGCTAAACAGAGTTCAAGCCCAGTGGGGGAAAGAATAATGAAAAGTGACTAAAAACTTAAAATATATTAATTAGATGCTGGGGAATAGTTTTTTTAAGGGGTTGGGCTTTTCATTAAATCATGCTGAAGGTCTGGTTTAAATGCAGTCTATATCTATCAATAGTATCACACACAAAAATTGTCTGCACTTATCCCCTTGTCGCCTCTCTGTCCCAACACACATGCTGTCTGAATTTAACCCTTTGTGCCTTCTCCCTCTACTCACACATTGCAACTTCCCCCCTCCACACACAGTCTGAACTTAACTTCTTAAACCCTTCTTCCCTCACACACACTCTATCTGCATTTAACCCCTTTTACCCTCTTACCCTCATGCAGTCTGAAGTCAGATTACAAATGATCACACACAAACTGGGATGCCCCTGTAATGCTGACCAAAACCCAGAAAGGTGAAGATCTTGAGTTTTTATCCGCTTTAAAGTATTTTCCAGGTGTACAGCCCGTCTTGCTCCATTTCTTATTCTTCACATGGGGGTAATCCACCACCAGGTGGCGCAGTCGACTGCAGGAAGACTTGTGGCCCCTCCCGGCCATATAAGGCCGGAATTACCCAGAAGACCCCAGTCTTCTCCTGCAGTCTTGGCTGCGAAGATGGTCTTTTTCCTCTCTCCATGGACTTCGCAGATAAGCGGGGCATCCCAAGCCTGTCGACCACTGCAAGCCCTATTCCCACCTGCTTCCGGGACCCTTCTGCCTCCCAGCCATGGCTGTGGAGCAGGTAAAGGTAGGGGAATGCCGCGGGTCAGGCGTTCAGCAGAGCTAGGCTCTGGGCCGCAGACCTTTTTCCTCAAGGTAAGCCGGCCATAGGCTATGGTGAGCCTATGGGGGGGGGGAGGAACCACACCCGACCCTGTGTTTTTATTCATCCCACAAGCTTTATTATTTTATTTGTTGGTGTTTTGTCACTTTAAAAACATTTTTTTACCTCAGAATATACTTACCTTCCTCGTTCCTCTTCTCTTGCCTCCTTCACTGTATGTGTCGGGGGTGGGGGGAACCGCGCGCCCTTGTTGCCAGGGCAGTGCTGGCGGCTGTTATTATGAGGCAGCCTTTTGACCGCCACTGCGCTACCGTTAGGTGGGGGGGGGAGAGGAATCCCTCCCCCGCCGTTTTCTCCTTCTTCCCGTGTGCCATTTTAGTATTCTAAGTATGTCACACACCCCGCTTCAAGATATCCATAACATGTGGGTAATACCGACCTGAAGAGGGCGTTCCTGCAGAGATGATAGCAAAAAGAAAGCCCCTCCCTGATCCACAAATACCTGGGACCTCCCACTCATCACCCAGTTTTCCATCTCTGCAGACGGCGAGCAAGTCAGAAGATGATGTCTCCTCCTTGCACAGGGGGATTTAAGGTAGCCGGGATGATTCCCGGCCCGCTACTTAATTATTTCCGTTTGGACCCTTTTTTCCCTAGAATGTATATGCCTCCCAGCCGTGGCTGCGGGTCCAGGCGAGGGTATATTAGCACCTCAGGTGCTCAGGAGCAACGCTCCACCGTGAGACCCTATACAAGAGGGTAGGCGGTTATACCGGGTTGGTGACCCCGGCTTGGGATGCCCTGTCCCTTAGTTTTAACGATTGGAATGGCCCTCCCAGGATCCCTTTCCACAGTGAGGATGGGGGGTGTGGGTCCCCTCTTTATTATTCTCTTTATCATGAGGCTGTCTTTTACTACAGTTATGGTGTGTGTGTCTCTCTTTAACTGTCATTGTCAGCGCCGCGGCCGTTCTTGGAGGCCTCTGTGCGGTGCTGGGCTTTTCTCCTTCCTTCATAATGGCGGAGGTAGTTTACCTCACGCACTGTATGCAATGTAGTGGGGGGGGCGGGGCCGGATCTTCGGCGCGGGGCCGGGGTCCGTCCCTCCTTGTATTGTGTGCTGCGGTGATTGAACTGAAGGGTGAGTTGTGAGCAGGATGACATGTTTCACTCTCTTTACTTTAATGGGCCAAGCGCCGCGGCCGCACATTTGCTGCGGCGCCGGCCGGTTTTGGCGCCTCTTTTCCTGAGGGGAATCTTCCCTCACGACTATCCTCTTGGGGGCGGGGCCGGTCTTGCGGCGCGTCACCGCAGCCCGCCCCCATCTATCTCTGGCGCCGCTGAGGAGCTAATGCTTTGCATAGGAGGGGGGGCGGAGCTTGGCGTCACGCGCTGACCACGCCCCCTTCTCCTCTTCTCAGTCAGAAAAGCTTCTTCCTCACGGTCTGGTCGCCATTACGAGTTCCTGCGGTACTGTGAGTGGCCTGTGGCCCCCTCTCCCCCATCGTGCTTTGTCTGCTATGTTTGCATGTTCTTTTGTTCCTTATCTCCTCATAAGTTCCTTCTGTGTCTTTCAGGCGGAGGTTTATCAGGAGGATCTCCAGTAGTATTTAGAGGGTTTCTCCCGGTCCTAATACCTGGGTTCATTTTATTGTTCATAAATCCTCCCACTCGGGACATTAAAGGGGCATCCCGGGTTGCCTATTGGCGTAATTCCCTGGGTCATAGCGACTATTAAAAGTTCACCTTATGGAGGCATCCCCGGATACTGGGCTCGGGACCCCTTCGGGGCATCCCCGGAAGTGTATGTTGTGTGGGGTATCCATTACTGGGGACAATGTACTTCTGTGTATACCATGTGCACAGCAAACTATTACGCGGCAGTCCGAACCCCAGGCGTCTGGGTCAGCACCGCCGGTCGCTTCATCTCCCCCTCCCACCTTGACACGCACCCCGTGTGACGTCGTCATGGGCAGGGAGCTGCAATCTGAGATGTGCGCCAGATTGGCTAACCTTGAAAAAATTATCTCCAGCTCGGTCGCCCGTAAGGCTCCGACTAAGAGAAAGCATTTGTCGCCGGCTCCGCCGGTGGATGACCATGATGACGTTAATAATCTGGATTGGTCTGATTATTCCCCGCTAGAGGAAGGGGAGGTTTATGAGGATTCAGATATTTCGGACGATGAGCAGTCTTTTGGCGCTGATGCCGAGCTTGGTGACTTGGGGAGATCCTCGGATACTCCTCACGCTCTGGCTCTGATGTTGGAGGTTCTGAATATTTCCCCTCCCGAGGAGGCGTCACAGCAGAAGGGTGAATTGTTTGAGGAATCCAGGCCGCGCTTGGAATTTCCTACACAAAGGCATTTTGACAAAATTATTGCTAAGGAATGGGACAGGCCGGCTCGGCTCCCTGGCATCCCTCAGGGGTGGGATAAAAAATATCCCTTCCCTTCGGAGGCGGTTAAGCGCTGGGCATCTCCCCCCGAGGTGGATGCACCGGTTTTGGGGTTGTCCAACTCCTCGGTTTTAAATAGACCTGATTGTTCCACCCTCAAGGATGGAGAGGATAAACGTATTGACCAGATGGCTTGTCATGGTTTTGCTAGCGTTGGGTCAGCCATGCGGCCTGTTTGAGCTTCGGCGCTAATGGTGTTGGCTGCCAGGTCTGTGGTCAGGGACCTGTTGACTTCTTCCGGGCTTCGTCCTGGTAGTGCCGAGTTCCTTAGCCTTAAACGGTGTGAGTTGTTTTTATCTTTTGTGTTAACAGCCTTGGATGACACTTTGATGATGTGTGGTAGGACGTCGGCTCTGCTGGTGACTATTCGACGGTCGGTGTGGCTGCGCCAGTGGGCGGCCGATTTTATGTCCAAGAAGTCACTGACGGCTCTACCTTTTGTTGGATTACGGCTCTTTGGAGAGACATTGGACTCTGTCACCAAGGGTGGTAGGTTACCTCAACGCAAGAAACAACGCTGTCCCTTTCGGGGGGTGCCTTCTTTTACCTCCTCCTTTCGTGGGGCTAGATCTGGCAGGGGATTTGCATTCCCCTCTTCCAGAGGAGATTCTGGGAGCAGGGGCAGAGGACGTGCCCGCCCAGGATACAGTTGGGGCTCTAAGCCCAAACCGGCTACTAAGCCAGCTCAGCAATGAGGGGGCGCCCTCACCCATGCGGGTGGGGGGACGGCTGCGACACTTCTCCCAGATCTGGGATCAAGAGGTCTCGGACAGATGGATCCGGGAAGTGGTGTCTTCCGGTTACAAGCTGGAGTTCGAGCTCCGCCCCCCTTCCAGATTTTTCAGGTCTCGGATGCCTTCGGAGCCTCTGGCGGCGCAAGGGCTCCTGATGGCAGTAGAGAATCTTCTGGACATGGCTGTCATTTGCCCAGTGCCCCCCTCAGATCAGGGCAGGGGTTTTTATTCCAATCTGTTCACGGTACCCAAGAAGGACGGATCGGTCCGACCCATATTGGATCTGAAGTTTCTCAACAGGTTCATCCGGCCGCGGAAATTCCGCATGGAAACGCTGCGTTCGGCTATTCACTCTCTTCGTCAGGGAGACTTTCTGACGTCCATAGACATCAAGGATGCTTATCTACACGTTACGATTTTTCCAGCACACCAGAGGTTTCTCAGGTTCGTGGTGGAGGATCGGCATTTTCAGTTTGTGGCACTCCCTTTCGGTCTCACCTCGGCTCCTCGGGTGTTCACCAAGGTGCTGGCGGGGGTGATGGCTCTGCTCAGGGTTCAGGGTATCCGCATTGTGCCCTATTTGGACGATCTTCTGATCATGGCCTCTTCCTTCAACCAAGCGGAGTTGGACACCAGAGTGGTGGTGTCCACTCTGGAGAGGTTCGGTTGGGTGATCAACCACCCCAAGTCTTCTCTTTCTCCGTCCAGAGTAGTGACCTTTCTGGGAATGTCTCTGGACACTTTGCAGGCCAGGGTGTTTCTGCCCCAGGCCAAGATTCTTTTGATTCAGGAGTTAGTTCGGCTTCTCTTGTCGGCCCCTCGTCCGGCCATTCGGCTAGGGATGAGGCTGGTGGGGTTAATGGTGGCCTCATTCGAGGCAGTTCCCTTTGCGCAGTTTCATACAAGGACGCTTCAGCTTCATCTGTTGAAGGTTTGGGACAAGTCTCCTCTATCGTTGGATCAGTCCTTCCTGATGACTCCCCGAGTTCGTCGATCCCTGCAATGATGGCTGGGGTCGGTCAATCTGTTGAAGGGCAGATCTTTTCTGGCTCCGTGTTGGGAAACAGTCACCACGGATGCCAGTCTGTCAGGTTGGGGGGGTGTTTGGAAGGACCTCCAGTTTCAGGGTCTGTGGGGCCCGCAGGAGGCTCACGAGCCCATCAATGTTCTGGAGTTGAGAGCCATCAGGTTGGTTCTGTTTCGCTTGACTCATCAGTTGCGGGGCCTGCCAGTTCAGGTCCGGTCGGACAACCGGACGGCGGTTGCTTACATCAATCACCAGGGGGGGACTCGCAGCAGGAGTGCTCTCAGGGAAGTGTCTTTGATTCTGGACTGGGCGGAGAGCCACGTCCCGTGTATCTCAGCAGTCTACATTCCGGGAGTGGAGAACACGGAGGCGGACTCTCTGAGCAGGGCCTCCTCTCGTCAGGGGGAGTGGTCTCTCAGTCCTCAGGTGTTTCGCTCGATTTGCCTCAGGTGGGGGTTCCCGGCGGTGGACCTCTTTGCCTCTCGTCACAATCACAAGCTTCCGATATTTGTCTCTCTCTCGCAGGATCCACTGGCCCTGGCGGTGGATGCCATGTCCCTGACCTGGAGGGATCTGGGGTTTCTTTACCTGTTCCCTCCGTTTCCAATGGTAGCCAGAGTGGTGCGCAAACTGGCCATGGAGGGCGCGTCGGCGATTCTGGTGGCACCAAGGTGGCCAAGGCAGGTTTGGTTCGCAGACCTGGTAAGACTGGCAGAGGATCAGTTCGTTCTGCCTCTACTGCCGGACCTGCTCACCCAGGGTCGGCTACTCTATCCCAATTTACCTTCGTTGGCTTTGACGGCGTGGCTGCTGAAACCGCCATCTTGAAGGAGGAAGGTCTTTCTGCCGCGGTGATTCAGACTCTTATTAGCGCCAGGAAGCGCTCTTCCTCTACTATTTACTATAGGACTTGGAGGTCCTATATTGACTGGTGTGAAAGTAGGTCTTTCTCTTGTCGGGAGTTTTCCATTTCCAGAGTCCTGGAGTTTCTTCAACATGGTCTGGATCTGGGGCTTCAACTTAGTACCGTGAAGGGGCAGGTTTCTGCCCTGGCGGTGTTCTTTCAAAGGTCCTTTGCACTTCATCCCTTAGTCAAGACCTTTTTCCAAGGAGTTACGCATGTACGGCCTCCTAGGAAGCCTTTTGTTCCAGTTTGGGATTTGAACTTGGTTCTTTCTGCTTTTCAGGGTCCTCCGTTTGAGCCCTTGAATGAGGTTGCTTTGTCTTCACTTACTCAAAAGGTGGCCTTTTTGGTGGCTATCACTTCGGTTAGGCGTGTTTCTGAGTTGGCAGCTTTATCCATTAAAGCTCCGTACTTTGAAAGGCATCAGGACAAGGTGGTCTTTCGTTTCAAGCTGGATTTTCTTCCTAAGGTGGTCTCTGCCTTTCATCTGAATCAGGACATTGTTCTGCCTTCTCTATGTCCTAATCCCAGCAACGACAAGGAAAGGGTGCTGCATTCCTTGGATGTAGTTCGTGTTGTGAAATATTATCTGGTGGTTACGTCTTCCTTTCGTAAGACTGATGCTTTTTTTGTGGTGCCCTTTGGGCCTAGGAAAGGTTTGGCTCCGGCTAAGTCTTCCATTAGTAAATGGATTCGTCAGGCCATCATTGGGGCCTATTCTGCTAAGGGGAGGAGTCCCCCTTTTCGTGTTACTGCTCATTCTACTCGTGCGGTTGGGGCGTCCTGGGCTTTTCAGCACCAGGCCTCTGTTGAGCAAGTTTGTAAGGCCGCTACTTGGTCCTCTGTTCTCACCTTTTCCAAGTTTTACAAGGTTGATGTTCGGGCCTCAGTGGATGCTGTTTTTGGCCGCAAAGTTCTGCAAGCTGTTGTGGTTTAAGTTGTGCCTTGTTGCCTTGGTTTGGATCCCCGCCCTTTTATGGACACTGCTATTGGATGTCCCACATGTTATGGATATCTTGAAGCGGGGTGTGTGACATACTTAGAATAATACCATTTTGTGAAATACTCACCTGTAAAATGGGTATTATAAGTATGTCACACACCCCGCTTCACCCGCCCTTTTTGTATTCTGGATCCTTTATATTGTGAACTTTGCGTTGCTTTGGTTTATATTTGCCTCTTCCTGGTCCCTTACCTTACTGCTTCTATATACTGGGTGATGAGTGGGAGGTCCCAGGTATTTGTGGATCAGGGAGGGGCTTTCTTTTTGCTATCATCTCTGCAGGAACGCCCTCTTCAGGTCGGTATTACCCACATGTTATGGATATCTTGAAGCGGGGTGTGTGACATACTTATAATACCCATTTTACAGGTGAGTATTTCACAAAATGGTATTTTTTGGGCGCCCGGGGCCGTTGTGCACTGTGGGGGGACAGAGCCGTGCTGCGCCGCGGCCCACCCCTCGAGGTCTGGATAGGCTGATACGGCGCCATTTTGTGGTGCTTCCCCGCTGCCTCACGCTGCGCTGTAGGCTCCTCCCGCCTATGTACGCTTCGCTGCACCCTCTGCCTGTTTTAATGGTGGGCTCCTGCGTTTCCTAAACTCTGCTACTGCGTTTCTGGATCCCCTGACCTTACTGCACGGTTTTCTCATCCCTCCATTGGTCCGTGAGTCCGGTCCTTATTATTTTTATTATTGTTAACCTGTTATTATATGGTGGTGCATGTACTGTGGGATGCTCATATTATCCACCTCTTGTGTTTTTCAGGGTCCTGTATTTTACTTGTGGTTCTTCCCGGTCCATTTCACTCCCCCCCCCACACCTCCCCCCCTCTCTCCCACCACCCCTTACTACTTGTGGGTTAAGGTGCTGAGGGTTAGATTGGGGATTATTGTACGGTCCTGGGCCTCCTTAGTGCCTTGTACCCGTCTTTTCTTACCATAATCACCATAATGGAGGCTTCTGGGAATAGCGGGCTTGGGATGCCTCAGGGACTTACTAAGCTTTTGCTTTTGTGTGGTACATGCCCGCCGAGCGGTCGCAAGGCACTTTGTGTACCCTGCGCTCAGAATGTTATTTCGGACCCGGACGGAGCGAGTATTACTGACCCCAGTCCCATTGCTCCACCGGCCTCGCCGACTCCCCCGCGTCTACTTCTGGCCCCTAGCGAAGAGGAGGGCAGTAGGGACTCTCGTAATAATTTTGAGCTAATTTTGGCTAACATTGAGCGTCAGTTGGCGAATTCGGCCGCTGGTAAGGCCAAGAGCAAGAAGCGGCATTTGGAACCGGCTCGTCCCATATTTGTTGATGACGATGAGGATTATGACGCCTTTGGTGGCCGATACTCCGCTGAGGAGGGTGAGTTGCTCCAGGGTTCTGACTTCTCCGAGGACAGTCGGGGAGACCTTGATAGTTGCCCCGGATCCTCATCTGATGAGTATCAATGGCCCCCTGATGATACTGAGCAACTGTTGTCGGCGGTTCTTGAAACCCTGCACATTGTTCCTCCTAAGGCAGTCAAGAAGAAACAGGGGGATCTGTTTCGGCCTGAGAGACAACGTTTTGTTTTTCCTGAACAAGGCCACTTCTGTAAAATGGTATTAAAGGAATGGGAGAAACCTAATAGGTTGCCATCGGTGCCTAGAGGGATGGACAGATGGTATCCCTTTTCAGAGGATTTGCTTCGTCTTTGGTCCCATCCCCCAGAAGTCGATGCTCCTGTCCTGGGTCTTTCCAATACCTCGGAGTATAGGGAGCTTTTAGCTTGTGCGGACTTTCTTGCCTTTGTTATATCGGCTACGGATGACGCAGTCTGCTTCGGTGGTAGAGCTTCGGCTGCTCTGGTCGCACTGCGTCGTTCCATCTGGTTGCGTCAATGGGCAGCGGACGCTGCCGCCAAAAAAGCTCTCACAGGTATTCCCTTCCTGGGACTCCGACTTTTTGGGGAACGTTTGGACCTTCTGGCCAAGGACAGAAAACTTCCTCAGCGTCGGAAGATGGTTCGGCCTTTTCAGGGTTCTGCTTCTTCTTCCTTTCGCCCCTAACGAGGAGGCCGAGGTTCTGCCTTCTCTTGTGGCCGTAGAGACTCATGGGGGCTAGGTAGAGCCCGAGGTCATCCCGGCCTCAACTGGGGATCCAAGCCTAAGCCTTCCACCAAGGCCTCTCAGGCATGAGGGGACGCCCTCACCCATCCGGGTGGGGGGATGGCTTCACCTTTTTGCTCACGCCTGGAGACATCGCGTATCGGACCGGTGGATTCAGGAAGTGGTGTCCTTTGGGTACAAAATAGACCTGATAGCTTGGCCGCCCCCACGTTTCATTCGGTCCCGGATTTCTCAAGATCCCGTGATGGCGCAGGGTCTGAGGTTGGCAGTACAACATCTGTCCTCGGGAGTGGTTTGCCCTGTACCTCTAATAGAACAGGGTTGGGGATTTTACTCCAATCTGTTCACGGTGCCCAAGAAGGACGGCTCCCTGCGTCCCATCCTGGATCTAAAGGTTCTCAGCAGATTTGTCAGATTCAAACACTTTCGCATGAAGACCCTATGGTCGGCAGTGAATTTTCTTCGGCCAGGCGACTTGATGACATGACAACGGTGGACATCAAGGACGCCTATCTGCATGTTCCTGTCTTCCTGGGTCACCAGAGATTCCTACGGTTTGCTCTGGGGGATCAACACTATCAGTTTGTGGCCTTGCCGCTCGGAATCACCTCGGCTCCCCGGGTTTTCACCAAGGTGCTGGCGGGTGTAATGGCTCTGCTGAGGAGCCAGGGCATTCGCATTCTACCTTACTTGGACGACCTGTTGATTGCTGCGCCATCTTTTTATCAGGCTGAGAGGGATACTCAGGTGGTAGTTTCCACCCTCGAGTCTTTCGGTTGGGTGATCAATTACCCCAAGTCTTCACTCTCTCCCTCTTCGGTAAGATCCTTCCTGGGAATGACGTTGGATACCTGCCAGGTCAAGGTTTTTCTTCCTCCGCAGAAGGTGGAGGGTCTTCAGACGCAGACGCGGGCCCTGTTATCGTGCCCTCATCCCTCCATTCGCATGGGGATGCAGTTGGTGGGCCTCATGGTAGCTTGCTTCGAGGCGGTGCCCTTCGCTCAGTTCCACATGAGACCTCTTCAATTAAATCTCCTGACCGTCTGGGATCGGAGGCAGGAGTCCTTGGAGCAGAAGTGTACTCTGTCCCCTCTGGCCTGACAGTCTCTCTCATGGTGGTTGGACCCGAGAAATCTTCTGATGGGCAGGTCCTTTCTGCCGCCGTGATGGGAGATTGTCACCACGGACGCCAGTCTGACTGGTTGGGGAGGAGTTTGGCAAGCACTGAAGTTCCAGGGACAGTGAGGTCCTCAGGAGGCTCACACACCTATCAACCTCTTGGTGCTAAGAGCGATCAGGCTGGTACTTTCTCAGTTGACTTCACATCTTCGGGGTTGTGCGGTCCAGGTACGTTCGGACAATCAAACGGCTGTCGCCTACATCAATCACCAGGGCGGGACTCGGAGCAAACGAGCCCTCAAGGAGGTGTCCCTGATCTTGTCATGGGCAGAGAAAAATGTTCCCTGCATCTCGGCGATCTACATCCCAGGGGTAGAGAACCAGGAGGCAGATGCTCTAAGCAGAGGATCTGCACGTCTGGGGGAGTGGTCTCTTGACAACAAGATCTTTCTGGCCCTGTGTCGCTGTTGGGGTCAGCCAGACGTGGATCTCTTTGCATCCCGTCACAATCGCAAGCTTCCAAGATTGGTCTCCCTGTCAAGGGATCCTCTAGCTTTCCGTGGACAGAGTCTCGTCTTCTCTATGCCTTTCCTCTTCTGGGTCGTGTGCTGCGAAAGATAGCCCAGGAGGGGATACCGACCATCCTGGTGGCCCCTCGTTGGCCGAGGAGGCTGTGGTTCGTGGACATCCTTCAAATGGCGGTGGATCAGTTCGTAATGCACGACCTTCCAGAGCTCCTCACTCAAGGTCAACTTTGCCATCCCAATTTACAAACGCTAACTTTGACGGCTTGGCTGCTGAAACCTCCATCGTAACATATAAGGGTTTGACGTCCTCGGTGGTCAGTACTATGATCCAGGCTAGGAAGAAATCCTCTTCTATGATTTACTACAGGATTTGGCATGCCTATATTGGTGTGAGCCTAAGTCTTTTCCTTGTCGCACATTCTCCATTTCTAGGATTCTGGTCTGGAGTCGGGTCTCCAACTGAGTACCCTCAAAGGACAGGTTTCTGCCTTGGCAATTTTTTTCCAAAGATCTTTTGCTACTCACAGACTTGTTAAAACTTTCTTCCAGGGAGTCACTCATGTACGTCCACCGCGTAAGCCTGTGCTACCGGTGTGGGATTTGAACTTGGTGCTTTCTGCTCTACAGGGTCCACCTTTCGAGCCCCTATGTGATGCTGCTTTGTCTATTTTGACTATAAAAGTGGTCTTTTTGGTTGCTATCACTTCGGTGCATCGTGTTTCTGAGCTGGCGGCACTTTCGATGAAACCTCCTTATTTTGAGCGGCATCAGGATAAGGTGGTATTCCGTCTTCCGGAATTCTTGCCCAAGGTTATATCTGCCTTTCATCTCAATGAGGACATTGTTTTAGCTTCCTATTGTTCTGCCCCTACTAATACCAAGGAAAGGAACCTTCATTCTCTGGATGTGGTCAGGGCACTCAAGTATTATTTGGTCGCCAGTCATTTCGGAAGCCTGATTCTCTTTTTGTCCTTCCTTCCGGACCTAGGAAGGGCTTGCCTCCAGCCAAATCCACTATTAGTAAGTGGATTAGACAGGCGGTGGTGCAAGCGTATTCTGCCAAGGGGAAGGAACCCCCTTTCCGTGTTACAGCTCACTCTACTAAGGCTATTGGTGCCTCTTGGGCTTTCCAGCACGAGGCTTCTGTTGAACAGGTTTGTAAGGCCGCTACTTGGTCTTTGGTTCATACCTTTTCTAAGTTTTACAAAGTTGATGTTAGGGCCTCGGCTGACGCCGTTTTTGGCCGTAAGGTGCTTCAGGCGGTAGTGGTTTGAACTGCCTACCGTTGCTCTCTGGGGATCCCACCCTTATTTTTGGACACTGCTGTTGGATGTCCCACATGTGAAGAATAAGAAATGAAGCAAGACTTGCTGTACACCTGGAAAAATACAATTCTGTGAATACTCACCTGTAGAATTGATTTTACGGTGTACAGCACATCTTGCTTCATCCCCCCCTTGTTATCATTGTTCTCTGTTGCCTTGTTATGGTGATTTTGTTGAGAGAGTTTTTTCTATACGGGCTGTTATTTATTAACATGGTTCTTGCCTCCTGGCTTCTGGCATACTGCTTTCAAACACTGGGGTCTTCTGGGTAATTCTGGCCTTATATGGCTGGGAGGGGCCACAAGTCTTCCTGCAGTCGACTGCGCCACCTGGTGGTGGATTACCCACATGTGAAGAATAAGAAATGAAGCAAGACGTGCTGTACACCGTAAAATCAATTCTACAGGTGAGTAATCACAGAATTGTATTTTCATGTTGAAATGGCTGTGCATCTCTGTGTGAACCTTACCCTACCTACCCCCACCACCAGTTTGCCTGGTCTGCTTATGTCTATGCTGCTTTCACAATACAAGCAGGCTGGAAAAGTATGTTTCACAAAGTGGGCATCTCAGTTTGGAGATTGAGGCGGTTCTGGAGTCTTTAAGGCACTAGGGCCTGCTGAGCATTGTTTGGGTCACTTTAAAGAGTTCATATAAGCAATCCAAAGTACCCTGAATCTGGTCACTTGTTTGTGTAGGCTGTCCATCCCACCCCCACCAGGAAAAGAAGCGTCAGGGCTGTCTCTCCTCTCTGGGGGGGCACCATCGTTACCCCACAGCTTTACCCAGTGGTAGTTGTTACTTAGAGGCACCATCAAGGGCATTACCCAGCTGTATTTGCCCTCTGGAACTAGGGAGCAAAAGCTTTGCACAATGCTGAAAGAATTGTTGTACCAATAGTAATACAGAGACCTTCCAATTAAAAGGTGAGGCTAAGCAATAGGGCCTATGCACGTGGCACGTGGAGTGATAGCTAAGAGTTGGGTGGTTCTGGGTGTGGTAGTTCCTGGTGTCCATAGTGATATAGGTGTAGGATGGGTAGAAGTAGTGTTAGAAAAGTTTAGGTACCTATTTACAGTGTGGTGAGGGAAGTTATATAGACCCCATAGGTTTTCATTGGCTTTAATAAATAGATGTAGTGATACTATTAGACCATTAGATGGCAGTGGTTAGAAAGAGCTTATACATTGGTATATACCCCATTGGAGAACAGAACAAGTAGGTGAAAGGTGACATCTAGAAATGTAGGGAAATTTGGGAACAACAGGAACAAGTTTAGGCAGCTCCCCTGACATGTCTGTGCATGTGCAGCACATGTCTGGGGGGAATAGTGTGATAGCGGGGCATAAGGGCCTATGCATGTGGCACAATGGCGAAGGCTACGAGTTTGGTGGTTGTGGGTGTAGGTTCTTCTTTCTGGTGTCCATAGTGGTATAGTGATATAGCTGTAGGAGGAGAAATGTTTAGACACCCTCTTACAGTGTAGTTCCTGAGGGAGACATTATATAGATCCCCCAAGTTTCCATACAGTTTAGACAATTAGATGTAGTGATAGAATTAGTTAGTTAGAATGGGCTCATAGAATAGAATAATGTAGACCCTATTGGAGAACAGCACATGGAGGGAAAGTTGGGAACAACAAGAACTAGTTCAGACAGCTCCCCTGAAATATCAGGTGGCCTAAGCCATGTTCAACACATGACTGTGAGGAATAGTGGGAGTTTCTGGGAGGAGCTCCACTGCCATTATTATGGACCCAGGTGTGGCGGGGCATTAGGACCTATGCATGCAGCAATGTGATGGCTTAGAGTTGGACTGGTTTTGGGTGTAGGTCCTCTTTCTGGTGTCCATAGTGGTATATTGATAAAGGTGTAGGAAGGGTTCAGTTAAAGCACCATTCCCCCATGAATAGTAACTTTTGCCTATTTTTACTGCTCTTGCTTTATTCTAATCCCAGATAATGGTGTCTGTTTTATCTGTAAAGCTCCGCCTCCTCCATTCATTGCCACTACTGTGTGTGGCAATGATTTTATTGCCACACTTATGCAATGACTAATCACCTGCAATCCTACAAAGAGGGAGAGCCCAAAAAAAGTGTTCCAGGGCGATTGGTCAAAATGATTTCACAAGTTTGGTGGGTTTGGGTCCGCTTTAAAGAGAAGTTATATAGATCCTATAGGTTTCCATAAGTTTTAATAATTAGATGTAGTGATTAAATAAGACCATTAGATGGCAGTATTTAGAATTGTCTCATATAATATCTCATTGGATAACAGCACAAGTATGTGAAAGGTAACATCTAGAAACAGAGGGAAAATTTGGCAACAACTAGAACTAGTTCAGATAGGCCCCCTGACACATGTCTTAGTTGGCTTGGGCCATGTGCAACACGTGAATGGAATGAATAGTGGAAGTTCCTGGAAGGAGCTCCACCACTTTTTAAGAGCTCTACAGAAAGCACATGTTATTCATGTTGATGTCAGAGGGGAAAAGGTTAATGTTAGTGGAGCAGACAAGAGCCAGCTTGTAGGACGCTAGGGAGACCCCAAGGCAGTACTGGCTAGGACAAAGCCCTGCCAGTCCTCGAATGAGGGATTTAGCCAACTGGTGACTGAACAACCTTCAAGTGGAGCCTGCTGCATCCTGTTTTGGAGTGGAATAAAGCCCATTGTTATTTTAAACAGAAGTTATGTCTTGAAGAAGTCAGCAGCCAACAGTAAGTGCACCCCCACACCGCACCTCATATATTATCACCAAGTACCTTAGGTCCACAGAACTGCCCTGACACCTCATGCGCTACACTGGCATTGGCATATGTCTCCTTTATACTCTGATATTCTCCACAAACATCGCCACCATCTCGGTAAGCAGGAAAAGACAGTTTGAGTTTCTGAATTTAGATCATCTCTAATCTCATTTATCTCTTTCCATTGCTCCTCGCTGTTGGATTAAGAGATTACAGAGGTTATAACCAGGCTGGAAAGTGAAAAAAAATCTCTGACGTTCTTCTCTGATAGATTTCCCAGCATGGCTTCGATAAAGGCCGTCACCTCCTGAATGTGTGTGTGGGCATGTCATGTCAGCAGGGGATAGGGATCTCTATTGCCTCTGGGGGATGTTTCAGGTTTATGAGAGGCTCACACATCACGACAGATCCAAGTGTGCAGCCAAGGAGTTAAATGTGGGCCTGACAATGCTGCTTTACTGTGTTGTGATATGTATGACTGGCCTTTGGGGTGTACAAAAATGATTTCTCAGGTGGGACCCAAGAATTATTCTCTCTGGTGGGGCCTAAGAATAATTCCCACTGGTGGGCCGAGAATGATTTCCTCCCATGGGCCCAGATAATGATTTCCTCTGGTAGGCTCAAGATGCTCTGGTCTGGAGCTGAACAGGTAATATAAATATGGATGGAGAGGTGTAGCTTGGTCCAGTTGCCCTTGAGCCCCATACAGCGGCACTGTAGATTGGTAATAGATTGTATCTAAGTGGGGCAGGTTTACTGGGACAGTTTACTCTCTGTATCTGGCGTGGTATCTCTGTAATAGACAACACTGTGAATAGAGTGGGGCTGTACCGTGACTTGGTAGCAGGCCCTGGCAGTGTGGGACAGGCAGAGATGATGTCATGGCTCTGGCTTAAAAACAGAGTCAGGAAAAAGAGCGATGCAATGGATGTGTGATTCATTATTCATTTGTGTAAGTTCAGCATCTTGCTGATCGCACTTTCTGCTCCTCAGTCAGGGGGAAAGCCATTAGCACAGTGAAGTGTTGGCTGTAGGTGGAAGGTGTTAAGTCTCCCGTAATGGAGTCTAATGGACGGAATCCCCAGACAAGGAAGTGGCGACTAATGGCCGGAGAATGGAAGAGCCTTTCAGGGTGAGGCCTGGATAGCAGCATGGTAGGGGTTTCTCAGAAGCTGATTCCAAGGGAGGGCCCACCTAGGACACCTCTGTTACTGGCCCTTTGGCTCATGCTCCAGTCTATGGTATCCCTGCTGTGTGCCTTAGTTTGAAAACTGGGTAATACATTTCTATCCATACATAAACCGCATTGCTTGTGCATCCACAATACAAGTGTCTGGGAGCCGAGCATTGGAGCTTCTAGGAGGTGCAGCTGGGCAGATGTGTAGGTTAGGAAGTGGATATGATGATCCTGGTGATGAGCACTGATGTGCAGAGATTCTCTGGGTCCCCACTGCCTCAGATACAGCCCTGGGTTGGGAGGCTGAGTGGAGATTACAATTACCATGGTGGAAGGGATAGCCGATGTCAAAGGCGCTGGCACTGAAGCAAATCCAAAAGACTGAGCCAAAAGTTTGAGAATATGAAGTAAAGATGCAACAGCCGACATAGCTGAGGCCATACACCCAGGAAGCAGTCCAAAGGATAATCCAAAGGTATGATCAGTAGTCAGTCAGTACTCAGGCAGAGTCGTAACCAGGAAATCCAAACAAAGTCCAAGAGGCAATCTGAGAGGCAGAGATGTGGAGGCAATCAAAGGTCAAACCACGTAATCCGATGTCCAAGGGGTAATATGAAAGGCAGAGATGTGGAGCCAATCAAAGGTCAAACCGCATAATCCAAAGTCCAAGGGGTAATATGAGAAGCAGAGAAAAAGAAGTAATCAGGGGTCAAACCAGGTAATCCAAATAAAATCCAATGCTCAAAGATACAAAGGTGTCACAGTCAATACTGGATGGAATCTTCGGGGGATTCAGCGAGGGTAACTTCAATAGGGTTTTAAAAGGAAATGCAAAGTACTGGTGAATAAATGATGCCACCCCTGACAGTCAGCATGGCATGAGCAGAAAGCAGGTTTTGCCTGGGTCACTGGCTTCTTGAGTTTGTCATTATTCTTAGTATACAGTACGTCCTGCTCCAGATATAATACTTACACTTGGGTTATCCTCCGCCAGATGGCGCTGCACTGCAGAGACAGAGCCCTTCAAATACCCAGGGACCTCCCACAAATCCCCAGATTCCTCTGCAGTGCTGACTGCGAAGACATGATGTGTCACTCTCTTGCAGGTGAGCGGGGCTATTAAAGCCTGCGGCCCTGTTGGACTACTCCCACCCTTCCTCTTCGTGATGTGCCTCCCAGCCTAGGCTGCGCTGGCCATGCTCCACAGCAGTCCCCCACCAAAGGGTAGGCGGTTTAGGCTGATGGTGAGCCTCTAGTGGATGCCCCTCCCGCATTATTGCCCCATACCCCGTGTAGCGGTGGACCCTGTTCAAAGGGTCGCCATCCTCCTTCGTTCCCCCTGTAGCTTCGCGCTCTTCGGGGGGGCGGGGACCTGGCTTGGCGCACTCCGCGTCACAGCCCACTCTGGCCCACCCTTCGAGGTTTGCTTGGCGCCATTTAGATGCTCATCGCACGCGCGCGCGTGCATGGTGACGGTCCTCCTCCTCCCTCGATCTGTAAGTGCCCTCGCGGGCGATTTTCATCATTCTTGCTTACTGGCTCTGACATCCCTATTCCCATTATGTCTTTCAGACGGTCGAATCCAGTGGCTTCTCCCGGCCCGGTGTAATTGCCAGTTGGACCTAGTATAATTACTCCCACTTCCCTGCGGGTCTTTGGGGCATCCAGGGTAGCTTATAGCGTCAATCCCTACTGGCCTATTGTGCCTATTAATCACCATATGGAGGCATCCCAGGATATTGTGAACGGGGTTCCCTCGGGACAAGCCCGGCTGTGTGTAGCTTGTGGGGTCTCATCTATCAACGGTGACAATGCACTGGTCTGCGTCCCTTGTGCACAGCAGGCGCTAATGGTACTTCCCGCCCCTCCTGTGGCTGGGCCTGCACCTCGCCTCACTTCACCTACCCCCCCCAAGCCTGAGTCTAACCCCCAATACAAGCGGGGATTCTCACCCTGATGTAGCTACTAGACTGGCCAGTGTTGAAAAATTGCTTGCTAGTACTCTAGCGCGCAAGGCCACCGCGAAAAAGCGGCACATAATCCCTGACTCTGCTCCTTTCCCTACGGAGTCTGATGAGTTTACGCATCTATATGACCATGCCCTTTCAGACGAAGGGGAGCTGCTCTCTGACTCAGAGTCATCTGATGAGAAGTCTAGGGGTCATGACGATTCTGGTTCTGATCACTGGACCCCGGATGATACTGATAAACTACTGCTTCACATTTTTGAGGTTTTGTCCATCTCTCCCCCTGTTGCGGCTCCCAGGCAAAGGGGTGAGCTATTTCATACTGCTAAGGCTCGATTGGAATTTCCTGAGCAAACCCATTTCAATAACCTCTTGCTTAAACCGGACCTTCACCATGATTTAATGAAAAGCCCAAACTCTTAAAAAACGGTTCCCCAGTATCTAAAATTAATATATTTTACGTTTTTAGTCACTAACTTACTATTCTTTCCCCCACTGGGCTGCAACTCTGTTCAGGAATTTAGGATACGGGCGCCGCCATCTTGACTCAGAAGCATCACACTTACTAAGGAGAGGAGAGTGGGATAAGGTACAGGGGGGCGGGTTATAGGTGTGCTTTGCTCAGACAGAGCAGAGCTGGGGTCAGGTAAAGGTCAGTAGTCCCAGAATGCAGAGCAGCACAGTCAGGAGGCACTTCCTGTTTGCAGGCTGCCTGATAAGATGGCGGCTTCCATAAGCCGCCATCTTGGATCTTTAAAGGCTCATAACATGCAGTAGATGCAGGTAGGATGATTTTTAATGTGAGCAATCTGTATGTACAGGGTGTGGGAAACATATAACATAGACTCTTATTCAGAGTGAAGGTCCGCTTTAAGGAGTGGGAACATCCCAGTAGACTTCCGGGGATCCCTAAGAGTCTGGACAGGAAGTATCCATTTCCTGCTGATATGGTCAAGTGCTGGTCATCGCCCCCCGAGGTCGATGCTGCTATTCTAGGGCTGTCTAACACCTCTATTATGCACTCCCCCGACACTACTACGCTGCGGGATTCTGAGGACCGGCGCATTGACCAATTGGCGTGCCATGCCTTTGCGTTTGGAGGGGCGGCGCTGCGCCCGGTCTGCGCTCTGGCCATTACTGCCATGGCGCTCAGGGCCATGGTCAGGAATGCACTTGACGGCCCAGACGAGCTGCCTACTGATACTATTAATGCACTGTCTAACTGTGATGTATTTGTGAACTTTATCCTGTCTGCATCGGATGATGCTATTAGGCTGTGTGCCAGATCTTCTGCCTTGGCGGTGGCTATACGCCGTGCGGTATGGCTGCGCCAGTGGGCGGCCGACAATGCTGCTAAGTAAGCCCTTACTGGGCTCCCATTTAAGGGACTACGCCTGTTTGGGGACCGCCTAGACCTCTTTGCTAAAGGAGGTAAGTTACCACAGCGCAGGCGGCAGCTTCTGCCCTTTCGCAGCCAGGGCCCCCTTTCAGCCCCCTACAGAGGCGCTAAGCAGGGAAAAGGGGTGTCCTTCGCGGGGGCTCGTGCAGACTCCTGGCATAGGAGCAGGGGGCGACTTCCTGGCTCCTCCGGGGGGACCAAACCCAAAGCCCCTCCCAAGACCCCTCAGGCATGATGGGGCGCCTTCGCCTGCCAGGGTGGGGGGGCGGCTACAGCACTTCGCGCACGTCTGGAGGCACCAAGTCTCAGACCGGTGGATTCAGGAGGTAGTTACCTCCGGCTACAAGATAGAGTTTGCTGTGCAGCCCCCCTCAAGATTCATCAGGTCCCGGATCCCCCAGGACCCGGTATCAGCTCAGGTCCTGATGCAGGCAGTACAAAGACTTCTGGATCTGGGAGTTATTTGCAAGGTTCCCTTGAGAGAATTGGGAGAAGGGTTCTACTCCAACCTTTTCACAGTACCCAAAAGAGATGGGTCAGTCAGGCCCATTCTGGATTTAAAGATCCTCAACAAATTTGTCAAGAACAAGTGCTTTCGCATGGAAACCCTGCGCTCGGCCGTTGGCTCTCTGCGCCCAGGGGCTTACCTTCACATCCCTGTGTTGCCGGGACATCAAAGGTTTCTCAGATTCGAGTTGAAAGATCAACAATACCAATTTGTGGCTCTACCGTTTGGCCTCACTTCAGCTCCCAGAGTGTTCACCAAGGTATTGGCGGGGGTGATGTCCTTGATAAGGTCAGGGGGTATTCGAGTGCTGCCCTACCTGGACGACATCCTCATCGCCTCATGGCTTCTACAGCAGGCGGAGCTGGACACTCAGCTGGTGGTGTCCACCTTGGAGTCCTTCGGCTGGGTGATCAATCATCCCAAGTCCTCTCTGTCCCCTTCACCGGTGACCCCATTCCTGGGGATGATTCTGGATACGGTTCAGTCACGAATATTCCTTCCCCAACAGAAGGTGGAAGCTCTGACTGCGCAGGTGTGGTCCCTGCTCTCGTGCCCCCAGCTCTCCCTCAGACAGGGAATGCAGCTGGTGGGTCTGATGGTGGCGAGCTTCGAGGCGGTACCCTTTGCTAAGTTCCATTCAAGGCCTCTGCAGCTTCACCTCCTATCAGTATGGGACAAGGACCCCGCGTCCTTGGACGGGGTTTGTGTGCTTCCCCCATTGGTCAGAAGGTCCCTCTCGTGGTGGCTAGACCACAAGAACTTGCTAAAGGGCAGGTCCTTTCTAGCCCCCTCCTGGGAGACGGTCACCACGGATGCCAGTCTGTCAGGTTGGGGGGGATTCTGGAAGTCCCTGAGGTTCCAGGGGAGGTGGGGCCCTCAGGAGGCCCATTTACCCATCAACATTCTGGAACTACGGGCGGTCAGGTTGGTTCTGGAGCAGTTGACCGATCACCTGCAGGGACTGTGCAGGTGCGCTCAGACAACAGGACAGCGGTTGCCTACATCAACCATCAGGGAGGGACCCGGAGCAAGGGTGCCCTCCAGGAAGTGTCGCGGATTCTGACATGGGCGGAGGCCAATGTTCAATGCATCTCGGCTGTTTATATCCCGGGGGTAGAGAATCTTCTAGCAGACTCTCTGAGCAGGGGGACTTCCCGTCAGGGGGAGTGGTCCCTCTGCAACAGGGTATTCCAGTCCCTGTGTCACCGGTGGGGCCTACCGGATGTGGATCTGTTTGCATCCCGTCACAGTCACAAGCTCCCGGCCTTTGTCTCCCTGTCTCAGGATCCTCTGGCCTTGGCCACAGATGCTCTGTCAATGTCATGGAAGAAATTTCGGCTCCTGTATGTCTTTCCCGCGTTCCCCCTGCTGGGCAGGGTTCTGCGCAAGATTGCCCTGGAAAGGGTGCCAGTGATTCTGGTGGCCCCGAGGTGGCCAAGAAGAGTGTGGTTCGCAGACGTGGTTACAAATGGCAGTACACCAGTACGTCCTGCCGGAGGAGCCAGATCTACTCACTCAGGGCTCCTTACGCCATCCCAGTTTACAAACTCTGGCTTTGACGGCCTGGCTGCTGAAACCTCCATCTTGATGGAGAAAGGCTTGTCTGCCTCAGTGGTGGAAACCATGGTACAGGCTAGGAAGAAAACTTCTTCTGCCATCTATTATAGGGTATGGCGTTCCTACATTGACTGGTGTGAGTCTAGGTCTCTTCCCTGCAGGGAATTCTTAATCCCTAGAATTCTGGAGTTTTTACAACATGGATTGGAGTTGGGTTTAAACCTCAGTACTCTGAAGGGTCAGGTTTCTGCCCTGTCTGTCTTCTTTCAGAAGTCTTTTGCTCAGCATCCCTTGGTTAAGACCTTCTTTCAGGGGGTCACTCACGTGCGTCCCCCTCGTAAGCCTACGGTCCCTGTTTGGGACTTGAACCTGGTTTTGTCTGCCTTGCAGGGTGCTCCCTTTGAGCCTATTCAGGATGCTGCTCTGGCTGTACTTACCCTCAAAGTTGTTTTTCTGGTGGCTCAGGCGTCAGGCGTGTGTCTGAGCTGGCGGCTCTGTCTATTCAGCCCCCATAATACGAGAGACACCAGGACAAGGTGGTGTTCCACTTTAAGACAGTTTTTCTGCCAAAGGTGGTGTCTGCTTTTCATTTGAATCAAGATATTGTTCTTCCTTCATTGTGTCCTATCCCTAGCAACGCTAAGGAAAGGGTTTTGCATTCATTGGATGGTCAGGTGTCTGAAGTATTACCTGGTAGTCACTGCGGCTTTCAGGAAGACTGATGCTCTTTTTGTGGTTCCTTCTGGTCCTAGGAAGGGTTTGGCTCCTGCCAAGTCTACCATCAGCAAATGGATCCGTCAGGCTGTGATTCAGGCCTATTCTGCTAAGGGGAAGAATCCTTCCTTCTGCCTTACTGCTCATTCTACTCGTGCTTTTGGTGCCTCTTGGGCTTTTCAGCACCAGGCTTCTGTTGAACAAGTTTGCAAGGCCGCTACTTGGTCTTCTGTTCATACCTTTTCAAAGTTTTACAAGGTTTATGTTAGGGCCTCAGCTGTTGCTGTTTTTGGCCGAAAGGTTTTGCAGGCGGCAGTGGTTTAAACTGCCTGATGTCACCTTTTTGTTGGGGGATCCCACCCTACTTTATGGGCACTGCTATTGGATGTCCCATGTGTAAGTATTATATCTGGAGCAGGACGTACTGTATACAAATAATATCAATTCTACAGGTGAGTATTTCACAGAATTGTATTTTTGTGTCACAAGGCAAAACATATTTCCTAAAAAGTCAAATGTTTCAGTCTTTCATCCTGACATTACTGGCCTGCTAGCCAATGAAAGAAAGGATGAAGGAAATAAGGGAATGAATATAATTATTGAAAAAAAAGAATAAATGACTGAATAAAGTCACATATAAAGAACAGAAGGCTCAAAAGAAATAACAGAAGGCATGAAAAAAGAATAGGAGGAATGAAAGAAAGAACAGAAAAAAACAATAAAATTGAAAAAGAATAGAAGGAAAAATGAAAGAAAAAAATAGAATGAAAGCACAGAAGGAATAAGAGAAAAAATAGAAGGATTGGAAGAAAGAATAGGATGAATGATAGAAAGAACAGATGACACAACAGAAAGAACAGAAGGGATGAAAAAAAAATAGAAGGAAAAAATAAATAAAGAGAAAGACTGTCAGATAGAAATAACAATAGTAAAAAAACAACAAAAGACAATAGAAGGAATGCATGAAATATAGAAATTGAGATATAAAATGACAGGAACTCAGGAAGAGTAGAAGGAAAAACATGATTTGAAGGAATGAAAGAAAGAAAGAAATATTAGGAATTGCAGAAGGAAATAACAAAATGACAGAAAGAAGTTAGAAATAAAAGAAGACATGAAAGAACAAAAGGCATGAATGAAAGAATAGAAAGAAATGTGAAATGAGAAAGAAAGGAATAGAATGAAAGATAAATGAATGACAAAAAGAATAGAAGGAAAAAAAAAACTAAATAGAAAAACTTACAGAGAAAAAGGAATGACAGAAAAATGACAGTTAGTAAGAACGAATAGAAGGGAAAAAAACAGTGTCAGTGTCTATTAATGGTTATTGTAAGCTCCTGTATAGAAACTGCCCGGGGCAGAGGGAATTGCTCCACCCAGTGCTGGAAAGAGGTGTGCCACAACAATACCATGTGAGGTGGGCCCTCCCAAGGTGCCTTAGCCTTAGGACCTTCCTGGGTAAACCCAGTACCAGTGCTGGCCCTGCTCTCTTGGGCTGAGGCCAAGGCAGTATCATGATCACACTGCAGTGCTACTTGGATTGTGGCCATTTGCTTACAAGAGAACTCTACATAAAAGTCTGATTGGCTAACAGTGTTTATTACTGCCTGGCAATGGCTCCGGTAAAAAAAAAAAAGAAGTGCCATGTGACAATATGTTACATTAGATTTTGCAAGCTCAGGACCACCTGCTTGCTTGGAGGGGCTCACATGCCTGGGCGGGGGAGGAGCCTCTTCAGCACAGTGTTAGGGCGAGCGCTGCACGCCCATCTAGCAGCACTTCACTTACCTCCATGGCTGCATCCAGCCGTCATCCATTTTGCAGCACTTCCCTCATGGCTGTTCCCAGCTCTCTCCCTTCGCCCAATGCTTCCTTCTCACATGCTCAGGTGCGCGCATGTCTCCGTCCACTAGAGGGCGAGCGCACTGGATTCCTGAGATTTTAAGTGGACCAACACCCACCGGTGATCGGCCCGGGAATCTATAAGATTCCCGGACCGATCACCTCCCTCCCCGCGGGACATCCGAGATCCCTCCCCAAACACCCCAAACTCCTTACCTTATCTTCGGCGGCGGCCGGCCGCCGCCGCCTCCCTCGCGCCCCTGTAGACGTGCGCGCGCCGGGCGTCTGTGAATGGCCGGCGCGGGCACGCGCGCGTCAAGAGGGACGCGCGGGAGGCGGCGGCGGAGGAGCCGCTTGTCCGCGGCTTGTCCGTCGGCGCGGGGAGAGGTGAGTTCGGGGGGTTCGGGGGGGGTTTCACACAGCGGGGCACCCCAATCGGGGGTGCCCCACCGAAGTGGACCAAGACCCAGGATAGTCAAAATCCTGGGTGTTGGTCCACTTTAAAGGGCCTGTACAGCACTGATTGGTGTTGGTCATCCAATCCTGCATCATCTTCTCCTATTTAAAGAGGCACTTCCTTCCTTCAGTGCCGGATCTTGGTCTCTCCATGCTTGTTGAAAGTCAGACATTCTTGGATTGCTCACCCGTGTACCGACCTCTGCCTGTCCCCGATTCTGAACCTTTGCTGCCGGTCCCGACCTCGGCTACTCACCTTTACCGTGAACCTTTGCTGCCTGCCCCGACCTCTGCCTGTACTTACTACGCCTTTTGCCTGCCACTTGTGTACCTCGCTGAACCTCGGCTGACTGTGGGACTGGGCCGCTGTTGGGGGGTAGCGACCTGGGGGTCACTCACCGCACAAGACCAACCTGCCTTGCGGTGGGCTCTGGTGAATACCGGTGGCCCCTTAGACTCCGCTCCCCTGACACGGTACCCGCCATCGGTCCCACAGTTAAAGCGGATCCACACCCGAGTCCACTCCACCCGGTCCGTGACACACAGTTTTTGCTATCCTCTGTCTTGGATTCTCAATTCGTGGTCTAAGCTCCTCCTCTGGGTCTGGCTGAAGGTCACCCCCTGTTGGCTGTGAGCTGTAACTATATAACAGTTCAGAGAAGGTTTGTTGACTTGTGTGTTGGTGATGAATCATTTCCAGCTGTGCAGTGATGATGGAAAAGCAGCGATGCTCTGAGCCGCCATCAGGGAAGTACAAGCAGGACTCTTGTATTGTGCCCAGTTGCTCTAGGAGGCCCAGAGTCCAGCCCTGTGTCCTCTCACATGGGAATGTGGAAAAGTGGGCGAGGGAGGGAATGTGGAAAAAAGAAAAAGATGGGAATGAGGAAAAGAAGATAAGATGGAAGAAATGTAGAAAAGATCAAAAGAAGGGGAGAAATGTAGAAAAGACAAAAGGAAGATGTGGATGTGGTAAAGAAAAAACGAAGATGGGAACATGTAAAAGAATAAAGAAGAGGTATGTGTAAAACAGAATAACATGGTGAAAAGCGATAAAGAAGGGGACTGTGGAAAAGAGCAAAAGAAGGGGAGAAATTTAGAAAAGAAAAAAAGAAGATGGGAATGTGGTAAAGAAAAATGAAGATGGGAACATGCAAAAGAATAAAGAAGAGGAATGTGTAAAACAGAACAAGTAGGGGAAAATCGAAAAAGAATGGGAGAAATGTGGAAAAGAGAAAAAGGAGAGGATATGCAAAAGAGAATTAGAAGAGGGGATGTGGAAAAGAGAAAAGGAATGTAGAATGTGTAAAAGATAAAAACAAGAGAAATAGAAGGGGGCATGTGGAAAAGAGAACAAGAATATGAGAATGTAGAAAAGAGAGAAAGATGGAGGGAATGTAGAAAAAGGAAAAAGAAGGGGAGAAATGTGGGAAAGAGAAAAAGAGGGGGGGGGGATGTGAAAAAGAAAGGGGTGCAAAAGAGAATAAGAAGAGGGAATGTGGAAAATAGAAAATGAAGGCAGAATGTGGAAAAGAAAAACAAGGGGGATGTGGAAAAGACAAAAAGATGGGAAAGTGGAAATGAGAAAAAGAAGATGGGAATGGTATTGTGGATAAGATAGGACTAGAGATATGTGTAAACAAGAGAAATATAGAAGGAACACGGAGAAGAGAGAAACATGCATGAAATGTAGAAAAATGTGTAAACAGGAGAACACATTCAGGCAAAAGAAAAGTGAAAGAGAACAGTGGAGGAAATGAAAGGGGAGACAAAAGGCAGAAATATAGAGAGAGTGTGGAAAGGAAAAAAATATGGAGAGAATGCTGAAAAAAGAGCCGAGGGAATGTGAAAACCAGATGGAGGAAATGCTAACAAAAAAGACAAAGGGAGACTGAGGAAATGTGGAAAAGAGAATAGGATGAAGGGAATGGGGAATGTGACAGGGAAGAAAGATGGGCAGAAATTTATAAATGCGAACAGGACAAAGGAGGAAAGGGAGACTAAGGGGTTCACTTACAAAACTATTCCCCAGCCAATTGCCAAGCATGTGCCATGTTTGTGCGTCTTTCCAGATTTACCAAGCGTGTGGCGTGTTGAGGTCGGTGATGTTCGTGTTGGATTTACATCAAGGTCATTTTGTGCAGCGCATGCTGGCGAACCCCTTTTTTTTTACGTTCACCAGCCTTTAGCAGCGAACCCTGTGCGAATCAATGTTATTTGGGGTGAGATTGTCTCTTTAAGTCTTTTTAGCTTCTTTAACTTATTTTTCGAGCATGAGCATCAGATAGTTGACAAGTATGTGAAAAATAACTAATACTGTTCTCACATTACTTTTCTATTTTAATTCAACTTTTTATAGAAGGCTTTTTTTTTTATTTAAGGCTTTTCAAACAACCCAGACACTCCCCACACACCCCACATATATTCTGAGACCCCTCCTATGCCGACATATGCTGTAAAAGTGTGTTTTCAGAAAGATTTCATGATTTTTCTACTCCAAATCCGCCACAGCAGTTTGCCAAACCATTAAAGTGGACCAACACCCAGGATTTTGACTATCCTGGGTTTTAGTCCACTTCGGTGGGGCACCCCGATCGGGGGTGCCCCGCTATGTGAAACCCCCCCAGAGCGCCCGGAAACACTCACCTCCCCACGCTCCTACGCGGGCGCTCGTCCAATCAGAGCGCTCAGAGCCGCTGTGGTATGCACGTACAAGCGGCGTCCAACCACAGCGGCTCTGAGCGCTGGAGGCCGAGTCTCGCGCTTCCTTCTAACAGGGAAGGGAATGGGCGCGCCCTGCTAGAGGGAAGCGCGAGACGCGGACGCAGCCCGCGCATGCGCCGTTGAAACGGGGTTAAGGTAAGGTTTCTGGGCTTCCTGGGGAGTTTCACCCCGTGGGACATCCTGATTTTGGATGCCCCGCGGGGAGGGATCTGATCGGCCTGGGAATCTTATAGATTCCCGGACCGATCCCCCCTGGGTGTTGGTCCACTTTAAATACCACTTTTTTTTCACCAGCAGTGTGTGGCTCAAACACAGCAAAATGGCAGCCGAAATTCAGTTGTCATTGGTGTTTGCCGCTGCAATCTGAGCTACAAACGCCGTGGTTTCCCCTCTCCTCGCACACACAGCGAATGCAGGAAAGTTGCAAGCAGCCGCGAACACAAATTAGGCCCAAAACATACAGTATGTGGAAAACAGAAGTGAAGAAAGGAATGTGAAACAAAAGAAGGAGATGGAGGGAATGTTGAAAATAAAATATAGATAGAAAAAAAAGGAAAGAAACACGGAGAGAATGCTAAAACAAGAGGGTTGAGGGAGTATGTAAAAGACAGAAAAATGGAATGTGGAAAACAGAGAAAAAAGTGGGATAGGAGAATGATTTGCTTACAAGAAGAATTTGCTTACAAGAGAACTCCACTTAAGAATCTGATTGGCTAACAGTGTTTATTGCCACCTGGCGATGGCTCAGGTAAAAAAAAGAAGTGCCATGTGACAATATGTTACATTCGATTTTGCAAGCTCAGGACCGCCTGCTTGTTTGGAGGGGCTCACATGCCTGGCGGGGGAGGAGCCTCTTCAGAACAGTTTTTGCTATCCTCTGTCTTGGATTCTCAATTCTGATTCGTGGTCTAAGCTCCTCCTCTGGGTCTGGCTGAAGGTCGCCCCCTGGTGGCTGTGAGCTGTAACTATATAACAGTTCTGAGAAGGTTTGTTGACTTGTGTGTTGGTGATGAATCATTTCCAGCTGTGCAGTGATGATGGAAAAGCAGCGATGCTCTGAGCCGCCGTCAGGGAAGTACAAGCAGGACTCTTGTATTGTGCCCAGTTGCTCTAGGAGGCTCAGAGTCCAGCGCTGTGACCTCTCACGTGGAAAAGTGGGCGAGGGAGGGAATGTGGAAAAAAGTCAAAGATAGGAATGAGGAAAAGAAGATGAGAATTTGGAAAAGAGAGAAAGATGGAGGGAATGTGGGAAAGAGCAAAAGAAGGGGAGAATGTAGAAAAGAAATAAAGAAGATGGGAATGTGGTAAAAGAAAAAACGAAGATGGGAACATGTAAAAGAATAAAGAAGAGGAATGTGTAAAACAGAATAAGAAGGGAAAAAGCGAAAAGAAGGGGACTGTGGAAAAGAGAAAAAGAAGGGGGGAAATGTGGAAAAGATAAAAAGAAGGAAAAGATATGCAAAAGAGAATTAGAAGGGGGGTGTGGAAACAAGAAAGGGAATGTAGAATGTGTAAAAGATAAAAACAAGGGGGATGTAGAAAAGAAATAGAAGGAGGCATGTGGAAAAGGGAACAAGAATATGGGAATGTAAAAAGATGGAGGGAATGTGGAAAAAGAAGGGGAGAAATGTGGGAGAAAAAGAGGGGGAGAATGTGAAAAAGAAACGGGTTGCAAAAGAGAATAAGAAGAGGGAATGTGGAAAATAGAAATCTATGTTATTTGGGGTGAGATTGTCTCTTTAGGTCTTTTTAGCTTCTTTAACTTATTTTTCGAACATATGCGCCAGATCGTTAACAAGTATGTGAAAAATAACTAATACTGTTTTCACATTACTTTTCTATTTTAATTCAACTTTTTATAGAAGTCTATTTTTATTTAAGGCTTTTCAAACAACCCAGACACTCCCCACACACCCCACATATATTCTGAGACCCCTCCTATGCCGACATATGCTGTAAAAGTGTGTTTTCAGAAAGATTTCATGATTTTTCTACTCCAAATCCGCCACAGCAGTTCGCCAAACAATTGAATACCACTTTTTTCCAAGTATACAGCATGTCCTGTTTCACTTATTCCTTACGTCTGGGTTATCCGCCACAAGGTGGTGCAGTGGACTGCAGAAAGACTTGTGGCGTCTCCCGGCCCATAAAAAGCCAGGAACCTCCCACAAATTCCCAGTTTCCTTCTGCAGTCGGACTGCGAAGATAGAAGATGGCTCTCTATACTGCACAGGAGAGCGGGGCTTACCAGCCTGCGGCCCTGTAGGACTATTTCCACCCGTTCTGGACCCACTGCCTCCCAGCCTCGGCTGACTAGTTCGGGTGAAGGTAGGACAGCAGCAGGGTCAGGTGCCTGGGGAGCGCTGCTCCAGACTGCAAAACCCTTTTCCACAAGGGTAGCCAGTTACAGGCTTTTATGGTGAGCCTTTGGGATGCTGAGACCTTTGCTGGTAGCCCCTTTTGGGTAAGGGGCCCGCTATCACCCCCCCTCCTTCATTTCCCCTGGATGGCCCCTTGCCGCTGCTCCGTTGCCCTCCCGCTCTGTCCCTGGGCTCGGGGAGGGGGACGGGCGGCTGGCAGTGGTGCCCTGGGGATCTGTTTGTGTGCTGCGATGTGCCTTTTTGCGGTTAATTGTCTGTCACTGTTTGCTTCGCCGGTGCGCCGCCTTGTACGACGCTCCGCGGTGGGCGCCGAAATTTTCTGAGGTGCCTTTTTTTCTGCTTATCATGGCGCTGGCGGGTCATGTGACCACAATTTCGCGCTCTTGTGGGGGGGGGGGGGGCGGGACCTGCGGATGATCCGTTCCGCGTCATACCGCCGCGGCCCACCCATCAAGGACCGCTCCGATGCCATTTTGCTTTCACTGCACTGTGGGGCTCTCATCTCTTCAGGAGCTGCGTTGCGCTTCCCTTGGGGTCTGGCGGTTGGTGCACCTTATACAATTGGTCCGTGAGTCCCCTGCGGGGTTGTTTTTTTATGTTTATTAGCTGCGCTGCGGGATTTTTATATGTCCTTATTGTGTCTTTCAGGCGGGACAACTGTGACTGTGGTTTCTCCCGGCCCTGCACTTGACATCTCCCACCTTTCCTAGCGGGCTTCTGGGCATCCCTGGGGGGCATCCCGGGTGGCTCAGGTTAGCCGTGACCCTGTACGGGCCGTTGCGCCTATATTAATCACCATATGGAGGCTTCCGGGGATAATGTGCTTGGGGTTCCTTCGGGACAAGCCCAGCTGTGTGCCGCGTGTGGGGTATCCCCTGTGAGTGATGGTGTCAGGGTGTGTTTGCCCTGCGCCCAGAAGGTACTTGCGCTGCAGTCTGGGTTGCCTGCTTCACTTCCCAGCTCTGCGCCCCCTTCTACATCACCTACTCCTCCGCACCTGCATTTGACCCCTAGTGAGGGATATGCTAGCGGGGAATCACATTTTGATTTGGCTATGTGGGTGGCCAGCCTGGAAAGGCATATTACTGGGCCTGCCCCCCCTAAGGCTTCTGGCAAGAAACAGCGCATAACTCCCGCTGTTTCCCTTTTTCCTCTGGAGGATGAGGGACATTATTCTCTTTCTGGCCATTACCCCCTAGAAAGGGGGAACTCTGATTCTGAATTCTCTGGGGACCAGCAGGAGGGTTATGGCGGTGCTGGGTCTCCTTTTGACGAAGATCCATGGTCTCCCGAGGGTGAGCTGCTAAAAAACAGCAGGGTGAGCTTTTTGACACTGTCAAACAACGCTTGGAGTTCCCTGAGCAGAATCACTTTAATAATTTGGTGCTCAAGGAGTAGGAACGTCCTAGTAGATTGCCTGCGGTGCCCAAGAGTTGGGACAGGAGGTACCCCTTCCCTGCTGATGTGGTTAGGCGCTGGTCGTGTCCCCCTGAGGTGAATGCTCCCGTCCTCGGGCTGTCCAATACCTTGGTCATGCATTCCCCTGACACCCCCTGAGGACTGGCGTGTGGATCAATTAGCCTGTCACGCCTTTGCCTGTGCGGGGACGGCGCTGCGCCCGGTGTGCGCTTCTGCCATTACGGCTATTGCTATTAAGGGGCTGCTCAAGTCTCTTCTGGATAATGCCACGGCTGCCAATAGGGGAGAAGATTATAGATCCCTCCTGCTTTGCTATGATTTTGTTGCATTTATTCTTTCCGCTATGGATGATGCCGTCAGGATATGTGGTAGGACCTCTGTCCTTTTGGTGGCTATACGCCGCTCTGTTTGGCTGCGTCAGTGGGCGGCTGATAATGCTGCTAAGAAGGCGCTCACTGGATTCCCCTTTACGGGACTACGGCTCTTTGGTGAGCGCCTGGATCTTTTTGCCAAGGATGGTAGGCTGCCTCAACGCAGGAGGCAGCCGCGGCCCTTTTGGGGGGCTGGTTCTTCCCTCCACTCCTTCCGTGCTCCCAGGTCTGGCCGGGGTGCACCATTTGTGGGGACAAGTAGAGACCCTTGGGGCCGGGGTAGAGGCCGTGGCCGTCCCGGTCTCTCATGGGGTCCCAAGTCCAAATCTTCCCCCAAGCCCCCTCAGGCATGAGGAGGCGCCCTCACCCATCCGGGTGGGGGGACGGTTGCGGCTCTTTGCTCACGTCTGGAAGCTGCGCGTCTCAGACCGGTGGATTCAGGAGGTGGTGTCCTCTGGGTACAAGATAGAGTTTGCAGCCTGGCCGCCCCCAAGATTTATCAGATCCCGGTTGGCTCAAAACCCCCTGTCAGCTCAGGGCTTGCGGTCCAAAGCCTTTTGGAGTTGGGTGTCATCTGCCCGGTGCCCTTCCAGGAAAGGGGCAGAGGCTTCTACTCCACTTGTCAGGTTCAAGCATTTTCGCATGGAGACTCGGTCAGTACCTTGCGCCTGGGCGACTTCATGACCTCTGTGGAAAGATGCTTACCTTTACGTTCCAATCTTTCCAGGTCATCAGAGATTTCTAAGGTTCGCTCTGGAGGATCAGCACTACCAATTTGTGGCCTTACCGTTCGGTATTACCTTGGCCCCTCGGGTTTTCACCAAGGTGCTGGCGGGGGTGATGGCTCTATTGAGATCTCAGGGCATACGCATCCTTCCTTATCTGGACGACATTCTGATTGCGTCTCAGTCCTTCCATCAAGCCGAGCTGGATACCCAGATGGTGGTCTCCACACTCGAGTCCTTCGGCTGGGTGATCAACCATCCCAAGTTTTCACTGTACCCGTCCTTGGTGAGGTCCTTTCTGGGCATGACTCTGGATACATCTCAGGTCAAGTTTTCCTGCCTCAGCAGAAGCGGGAGAGCCTGCAGGCGCAGGCACGGTTTCTACTTTCTTGTCCTCATCCCTCCATTCTGCAGGGGATGCAGTTGGTGGGCCTGATGGAGTCCTGCTTCGAGGCGGTCCCCTATGCTCAGTTTCACATGAGACCTCTTCAGCTACACCTCTTGTCAATGTGGGATCGGGACCCTGTGTCCCTGGATCGGGAATTTCCTTTGTCCCCTCTGGCCAGACAGTCCCTCTCGTGGTGGCTGGACTCAAAGAACCTTCTAGTGGGCAGGACCTTTCTGCCCCTGTGCTGGGAGACTGTCATCACAGATGCCAGTCTGACAGGTTGGGGGGGGCTTTTGGAAGTCTCTGAAGTTCCAGGATCAGTGGGGCCCCCAGGAGGCCCATGCTCCCATCAACATTCTAGAACTGCAGGCGATAAGGTTGGTTCTCTCCCGTTTGACCCCACACCTTCAGGGTCGGGCTGTTCAATTCCGCTCGGACAACCAGGCGGCGGTTGCCTACATCAATCATCAGGGAGGGACTCGGAGCAAGCGGGCCCTCAAGGAAGTGTCCCTGATACTGTCCTGGGCGGACTGCATCTCTGCAGTTTACATCCCGGGGGTGGAGAACCTGGAGGCAGACTCCTTGAGCAGTGGGATGTCTCGGCTGGGGGAATGGTCCCTCAGCAACAGAGTATTTAGCTCCCTGTGCCGTCGCTGGGGTCTGCCGGATGTGAACCTGTTTGCGTCCCGTCACAATCACAAGCTTACATTCTTTGTCTCTCTGTCACAGGACCCTCTGGCTTTCGCCACAGATGCACTAGCAATGCCTTGGAAGGGGTTTCGGCTCCTCTATGTGTTCGCTCCATTTCCCCTGTTGGGCAGGGTGCTGCGCAAGATAGCCCAGGAAGGGGTGCCAACCATTCTGGTGGCCCCCTGTTGGCCAAGAAGGGTGTGGTTCGCGGACATCGTGCAGTTGGCAGTAGATCAATACGTCCTGCCCGAGGATCCAGACCTGCTCATTCAGGAGCAGCTGCGCCATACCAATTTACAAACGCTGGCTTTGACGGCTTGGCTGCTGAAACCTCCATCTTGATGGAAAAGGGGTTGCCTGCCTCTGTTGTTGATACCATGATTAGGGCTAGGAAGAAGTCCTCATCCTTTATCTACTACAGGGTCTGGCATGCTTACATTGCCTGGTGTGAGTCCAAATCTCTTCCCTGTAGGGTGTTTTCTATTCCCAGGATTCTGGAATTCTTGCAGCATGGTTTGGATTTGGGCCTTCAACTTAGTACCCTCAAAGGTCATGTTTCAGCTCTGGCTATTTTTTTCCAAAGATCTTTTGCCAATCACCGTTTGGTTAAGACCTTTTTCCAAGGGGGTTCTCACGTGCGTCCGCCACGTAAGCCTATGTTACCGGTTTGGGACTTGAATCTGGTATTATCTGCTCTGCAGGGTCCTCCCTTTGAGCCTGTCCGTGGGGCTGATTTGCCCATTCTGACTCTTAAGGTGGTCTTTCTGGAGGCCATTACTTCTGTCAGGCGAGTTTCTGAGTTGGCAGCGCTTTCCATCAAACCTCCTTATTTTGAGCGGCATCAGGATAAGGTGGTGTTTTGGTTTAAGACAGATTTCTTGCCTAAGGTTGTGTCTGCCTTTCATCTCAATCAGGACATTGTTTTGCCTTCCTTGTGTCCTAATCCTGCTAATTCCAAGGAGCGGACCCTTCACTCTTTGGATGTTGTCAGGGCTCTGAAGTTTTATCTGGTAGCTACTGAATCCTTCAGGAAGACTGATGCTCATTTTGTTCTCCCTTCTGGACCTAGGAAGGGTTTGCCTCCGGCTAAATCCACTATCAGCAAGTGGATCCGTCAGGCGGTGGTGCAAGCCTATTCTGCTAAGGGGAAGGAACCTCCCTTCCGCCTTACTGCTCATTCTACTCATGCTATTGGTTCCTCTTGGGCCTTTCAGCACCAAGCTTCTGTTGAACAAGTTTGTAAGGCTGCAACTTGGTCTTCTGTTCATACTTTTTCCAAGTTTTACAAGGTTGATGTTAGGGCCTCAGCTGATGCTGCTTTTGGCCGCAAGGTTCTTCAGGCGGCAGTGGTTTGATCTGCCTGCCGTTACTTTTTGGGGATCCCACCCTACCTTACGGACACTGTTTTTGGATGTCCCAGACTTAAGGAATAAGTGAAACAGAACGTGCTGTATACTTGGAAAAATACAGTTCTGTGAGTACTCACCTGTAGAATTGTTTTTGTAGTATACAACACGTCCTGTTTCATTCCTCCCTTGGTTTCATTATTCTTGGGTTCCTCTGTATGGTGTTTTGTTCAAATGCTCCTTTTGGGTTTCTTTCATTATTGTTCTCCCGGCTTCTTGTCTAACTGCTTTGTAATGCTGGGAATTTGTGGGAGGTTCCTGGCTTTTTATAGGGCCGGGAGATGCCACAAGTCTTTGCAGTCCACTGCGCCACCTTGTGGCGGATAACCCAGACGTAAGGAATAAGTGAAACAGGACGTGCTGTATACTACAAAAACAATTCTACAGGTGAGTACTCACAGCAAAATGGCAGCGGAAATTCAGTTGTCATTGGTGTTTGCCGCTGCAATCTGAGCTACAATCGCCGTGGTTTTCCCCTCTCCTCGCACACATAGCGAACACAGGGAAGGGGAAAGTTGCAAGTAGCCGCAAACATCATAAATCAGGCCTAAAACATACAACAGAAATGCAGAAAGGAATGTGAAACAAAAGAAGGAGATGGAGGGAATGTTGAAAATAAAGAAACGTAGAGAGAACATAAAAAGGAAAGAAATACGGAGAGAATGCTAAAACAAAAGAGGGCGGAGGGAGTATGTAAAAGACAGAAAAATGGAATGTGGAAAACAGAGAAAACGTGGGGTAGAAGAACGATGAAGGGACTGTAAGAATTAGAGAAAGAACAAGCCAATGTGGAAAAAAAAGGTTTTGCTACATCCAAGACTCAATGTAAAGCAGCAAGTCTGGTTCCCCACTGGTGCCCCTAGGGTGACGTCACCCTGTGTGGATGCTCCACCTGCACACCCCCGAGACTGGCCCTGTGTAAACCATTCCAATGCCCATAAAGAAAAGCTTTGCTGCAGCCACCTTGTAAGACGAATTCTTGGCAGACTTGCTCTGCCCTGGTTGTACCCACAGCAGCTTCTCATTTGTCACATTTATGGAAGTCTATTCTAATCCATTCTGGAATCCAATGGGGGTCTAGAGGAGCCATGATATCTAGGTTGTATAGGGCCCAAACATTTTTATTGTGGCCTTGCCTGAGAGTGCAGATGCAGAAGGAACACAACACATGTCCCCGGGGAGTGCAGGCACTCTGTGGCACGGCTGTATGGGGATGAGCCGGTGGTCCTACTCTAGTCCCGCTTTGGATTATTTGGCCTTGTTGAATGGTTAAAGCTGCGCTGCGCAGGGCCGCCGCCTGTAGCGGAACACAATGTCGTTTTGTGGCTGCACCACCCCAAATCCGTAGCGGCTCTTGTCAAATGCAGGAATCCTGACTTCTGGGTTCTTCAGTTCAAATTCAAAATTCATCATGAGGAGCCACACAAACCTGGAGAAGAAGAAAGAGGAGACATCAGCGCAAGGTCCATCATAGCTGGAGAGGGGCTGGGGGGTGGGCTTACAGTTTGATGCTGTGCACAGCGTGAAATCTGCCCACACAGGCATTGACCCCGGCCCCCCAGGGCATGGTGAAGTGCTGCAGCCGCTGACCCCGCTTGTAGAAGTCCCTCTTCTCTGTGCCATCAGCGTTGAGGAATCTGTCATAGCGGAATACCTTGGAGAAAGCAGACAATGTTATCATCTCGGTGCCGCGTCCATGAGGAGGCGATGGCATCTAGAGTGGCCACAGATATATGAAGAACCTCCTGCAGCCAATATCACCTCCTCCTAGTGTTCTGCTCTCCGTGCAGCTGCGGACTACCAGAGGGTGGACCAGGTGAGGACCAACAATGGGACAAGGTGGGGAGATGGACCTTAAGTGCCAGGGGCCCTAAATACGACAACACATTATTCGAATAAAGAATGTTGTGCTTGAAATATTTAGACTGTACCCAGTTCCTACTTTAAAGGATACCTGAAGCAGCCAACACTACAGAAGTTAACCCATTCCCTCCACATCCAGGTAGAACCCCTCTATAAGCTAGACCATGCCAGATTGTCTCCTCCTAGTCTACCCCTAAAGCCCACCCAGACCCTGCCAGGTGTACCAGTTACAGAGAATAACCACATGTATATGTGGTTGGATGAAGGGGAGCAGCTGTGAAATGTACTGTAAGATGATGGGTGAGGGCATCTCTGAGATGATGGAGGAGGCAAAAGTGATGTGATAGAGGGGGGGGGGCGCTCTGAGCAGATGTGAGATGATGGAGGAGATAATAAAACATGCAGATGTGACATGATAAATGGGGGAGCTCTGAGATGATGCAGGGGCTAGTAGCTGTAAGATGATGAAGCAGGATAGGTGAGAGATGATGAAAGAATAAGGCTGTATTTAGAAAGAGAAGGCCATGTGGGAGATGATGGAGGAGGGCAGCAGCTGTGAGATGATGGATGAGACAGATGTGATGTGATGGATGAGGTTCTAAGATCATGGAGGAGGCAGCTGTGAGATGATGAGGACAGCTGAAAGATGATGGAAGTAAAATGTAATGTGACCGAGGGGGGTAGGTAGGAGACAGCAGATGTGAGATATTGGGCAAGGGCAGCTTGGAAGCGGAACAAAAGTCAAAAAAGTACATTTACTAAATTGCTCCCCTAAAGCCCCCCTCTGGCAAAAACTGAGGGGACTTAACTCCATGCAGATGTTCTGGAAAAACAGGCTGATTCTTTGCTAAAGAACTGCATGCAAGCGGCTATCTTGTCGCACACATAAGCATGAGGGGAGAGCTATGCCAGCAGCAGCCCACACCACAACAACTGAGAAAATGCCTCAGAAACAGACAGCTTGTGTATTATGTTATATAAACACGCACACTGAATAACCAGCTGATAGAGGGGTTGTGTGTGATGGGAAAGCTGCAACAATGTTTCTTTATCACTGTGGAATCTGGATTTACGCACACCATTCAGTCAGTGTAAACATATGTATCTTCTAAAATGTTACAATTCTTTCAGCTGTGCAGCAGAGCTATGAATCATCACAGCTGATGGCTTTCTACTAGAAATAAAGGAGGATTGTATCGATATGTGAGGAAATTTTTGGGGATTGGATTGTAAGAAACTTACCTGCACCAGGTGGCCTGCACTGGGTGGCCCTTCGCTTCCCGGATGACTGGAGCAGGGTTCACTTGCCGTTCCCGGAAGTCAGAGCGCACGGAGAACCGTCTCCCTTGCTCCCCACTAGCCGTGCGAGCACGTGCCCCGCTACCGTGAAATACAGGAGGTGCTGCACTGCCTGTGGCAGCCTCCTCCACAACTGAAAGTGATCAGGGGCTGGTCAACCTTACTGTCTAGAGCTGCCCCGCCCCTGGGATCAGTAATGCCAATCCGACCAGGGATCATAGTGGCACCAATCACCTTCTCTCCAGCCAGTCCATCCGCTTCCTCCCATTGGCCAGTCATCCCTTAAATAGGGATCTAGCCCTGACCCCTATGCCTGTTTCAACTTTCCATGCTGTATTCTGTATTATATATCAGTTGCAAACTCTGCTCCAACCGAACATCCCAGTCTACTACCCGAACTGACCTCTGCCCACCTGACCACAAATCTGCCGGCTTCTTCGGATACTTTGCTACCTCTAACCCCCCACTTGACTCTTTGGCATTCCCTGATCACTGTCCTGCTCCATCCTAGTGTTTTGACGCATCTTCTGATTGATAACTTGTGTATGATCTTGGCTCTCGGACTACCCTCCTGGTTCATCAGTCTTCACCGTAAGCTGACACCCCTTGTGCCATATAAGACCTGGGGCAACCATGTCCGGAGGCGTACCAAGCATCCCAGCAAACGGGGGCTTGGCTGTAGGCTGAAGAGGCAGCAGAGATTGGGGGTTGTCAGCTCACAGAAGGCGAGTGTCCCACATGGATTTTTCATATGCTGGAGTTATGTATGTGGCAAGATGGGCTCTCCCATGCAGTTATACAGCATAGAATCTGCCTGCTATTCCATAACATCTACATGGTATTAAGCCCTCTTAACTAGTTTATGTCACTGATTGCCAGAGGGTGGCTTTACAGGTACTGAACTTGCTTTTTCGACTTTTGATATTGGGGTAAGGGCAGATGTTAGCAACATCTTGGCATTACCTCGGGTTCCTGGTGTATCTCGGGATCCATTTGAGGGCTAACGTAGGGAAAGAGGCAGAGTCTGTCGCCCCTCCTCAAGGTATATTCTGAGCCATCCGCAAGCTTCAAGAGCTGCTCTCTCAGCACCTCCCTGGTGATATATGGTGCGGCTGTCAGGCGCAGGCTCTCCTCTAACACGCTGTCTGCAGGAAATACAAAGCATTACATTCTGGAGGGGTTGGTTCAGCAGCTGATTTACCATCATACACCACATGATGGCAGTGCAGTCAGGGCCAATAAAGTAGAATGTTTTTAGTGAGGCCTGTCTCATTATGTGTAAGCTAGGCAGACATTCACCATGGCGATCGAGAAGTAGAGTGTTGTAGATGATGGGGAGTGTTGGGCATCCCTATTGCAGCACTGAGTGTGAATGGAGTAGGTAAGTAGAGTGTTCCCCAGAATGGCAGGAGGCAGGTCGGAAGAGGGCATGTGTTCAGAGACTGGCAGCGCAATGTGAGGGGGCAGCGAGAGGTAGACGAGGCGTGCAGGTTACTCACTAAAGATGGTTGCACTGTCCAGCGTGCTGATCTCTGCCAGTCTGTTCAGCTTTTGTCTCTGTATAGTTGCCTCCAGTTCCCCTCGCACAGCCGCCATGGCCCTGGGGTGCTTCAGAAGGAAAAGAAGCAGCCAGAATGTAGCAGGACCTGTGTTGCCCTGAAAAACAATCCCCGGAATAGGGTTATATCTAAGCTATGCAGCATACAGATGTTCAAGGGCATCATAGATGAATCTCTCCGTCAGACCCTCAAGCAATGACACAGTCTGTATGAATGCTAACAGCACCTAACCACTAGAGGGAGCGCTCCCAAAGACTAAGCTGTGGACAGCTGTACTTCCGCCTGGAAGTTTGGAGAATGCAGCCTGCTACTATCATGGCTGAGCTCCCTCTTAGGAGAATGGAGCCTGTTACTATCACAGCTGAGCTCCCACCTGGAAGTCTGGAGAATGTGGCCTGTTACTATCACATCTGAGCTCCCACCTGGAAGTCTGAAGAATGTGGCCTACTATTATCACATCTGAGCTCCCACCTGGAAGTCTGAAGAATGTGGCCTACTATTATCACATCTGAGCTCCCACCTGGAAGTCTGAAGAACATGGCCTGTTACTATCACATTTGAGCTCCCTCCTTGAAGTCTGGAGAATGGAGCCTGCAGCTGTGCGCTCACCTGGACATGTGGAAAACGTGGCCTACTATTATCACAGCTGTGCTCTCATCTGGAGGTGTGGAGAATGTGGCCTGTTACTATCACATCTGAGCTCCCACCTGGAAGTCTGAAGAATGCAGACTGTTACTATCATATCTGAGCTCCCACCTGGAAATCTGAAGAATGTGGCCTACTATTATCACATCTGAGCTCCCACTTCGAAGTCTGGAGAATGCAGCCTTCTGCTATCACAGCTGTGCTCGCATCTGGAAGTATGAAGAACATGGCCTGTTACTATCACATCTGAGCTCCCACCTGGAAGTCTGGAGAACGCAGCCGGTTACTATCACAGCTTGCCTCCCACCTGGAAGTCTGGAGAATGTGGCCTACAATTATCACAGCTGATCTCCCACCTGGAAGTCTGGTGAATGCGGCCTGCTGCTATCACAGCTGTGCTTCCACCTGGACGTGTGGAGAATGTGGCCTGTTACTATCACACCTGAGCTCCCACGTGGAAGTCTGAAGAATGTGGCCTGTTACTATCACATCTAAGCTCCCATCTGGAAGTCTGAAGAATGTGGCCTACAATTATCACAGCTGATCTCCCACCTGGAAGTCTGGTGAATGCGGCCTGCTGCTATCACAGCTGTGCTTCCACCTGGACGTGTGGAGAATGTGGCCTGTTACTATCACACCTGAGCTCCCACCTGGAAGTCTGAAGAATGTGGCCTGTTACTATCACATCTAAGCTCCCACCTGGAAGTCTGAAGAATGTGGCCTGTTACTATCACATCTAAGCTCCCACCTGGAAGTCTGAAGAATGTGGCCTACAATTATCACATCTGAGCTCCCACTTGGAAGTCTGGAGAATGCAGCCTGCTGCTATCACAGCTGTGCTTGCATCTGAAAGTCTGAAGTACTTGGCCTGTTATTATCACATCTGAGCTCCCACCTGGAAGTCTAGAGAACGCAGCCTGTTACTATAACAGCTTGCCTCCCACCTGGAAGTCTGGAGAATGTGGCCTACTATTATCACAGCAGAGCTCCCACCTGGAAGTCTGGAGAATGTGGCCTGTTACTATCACATCTGAACTTTCAAATAGAAGGTACTGGCACACCTACCTGGGTGGCCCAGAGCTGCAGCAGCATGGCCCGGGTCTGCATGTGTCTGGGGACCTTCTGCTCTTCCAGTTGACGCTGATAACACTCCAGCCAGCTGCTCCTGTTGACTCTCCTCTTCAGCTTTTCTGCATCCAGCAGGTGCCAGAGATTTTCCTTCACCTGATTTGCCTGCTTCTTCTCTGCTGCGGGTGAAAAAAAGCACAAATGGACCTTGCTGACCACCCACCATGGCTGTGACCTGCAAGTTATAGCTTCAGTCAGACATTAGGGTCGATTCAAAGAAACATGTAACAGCTTGGATTTTGGTGCCGATCATCCTATTTTTCCCGTCCGCTCGTGCGTTCGTATGAACTTGCGAGTGATTCTATAAGCAAATACGTTTCTATCCTAAAATTTACGTCCGTTCGTATGGCAGTTCGGGAATCAGACCTATGTCAGTTTCCATCCTGAATTTTCCGTTTCATTTCTCAGGTTGCAACATTGGTTTTGCCCTTTTTCCTTTTTTGTCTGGACGTAAATCCTTCTGATCTTGCGGCTGCGCACTACAAACTTACCTCATTAAAGTGCATTCTAAATATTTGGTCTTATTTTTCTTTATTTCATTATTTGTAGTAACCAACCATTAATGAATGCATTTGCATAAGTAAATCTTACTTTGTTTAATTTTTAGTTAACTTGCATTTTTTACTTGTGGATTTAATTTTAATATTTTGGCTTCAAATGGTACAACTTAAAATTTTGGGTGTGGTTACCCACACCCTCTACATACAGATTGCTCTCAAATATAAAAAAACACCCAGCAACTTCTGCATGTTATGAGTCTAGAAACAGCCAAGATGGCGGCTCAGGTATTATCGGGCAGCCTGCAAACAGAAAGGGCCTTGTGACTGTGTTGCTCTGCATTCTTTGATTTCTGACCTTTCCGTGCCCCCAGCTCTGCTGTGTCTGTGCAAAATACAGCAGTAACCCACATCCTGCACTTTATCCCGCTCTCCTCTCCTCAGTAAGTGTGATGCATCTGACCAAAGATGTGCTTAAATAATTAAACAAAGCAAAGGTAAACAACTACACCAATAAATGCAATCTAAAAATATTATTCTAGTACATCAATTTAAAAATAAATACCAAAGGACATAAGTTTCTTTAATTAACGCAAATATATTGCAAAATAAAGGTTTACATGCAAAGGACTAATTAAGGTCCACATTAAAATGCTTTTATAAGGCATACATGAATCAGGTATGCATTGCCATACAATTTATGGCCTCGGCCATGCTGATACATGCAGTTCATTGGAGCTCAAGACGCGCAGACTCCTCCACATAGCCAAAAAACCTGTTCAAGAACAGCAATCCGACTGCTAAAAGGTGTCGGCAGTGGCTTTCTTTTAAAACGTATTTAGAGGTTTGAAAACTGTTCTCTGAATCACACCTAAACACATTCGATTATCCTAAGTTTTACGTTTTGATCCTAAGTTTTAGGATTTGATCCTAAGTTTTACGTTTTGATCCTAAAACTTAGGAACGAACTTGCGATGATCGTAAGAGCATATACGCATTCGTACGTAGGCTCGTGCGAGTCGGAAATGGCCAAAAAAACAGGAAAAAATGACTAACACCCACCCAAACTTACGATTCTCGATCCGAAATCAATTAACTTTTGCTCTTTGAATCGAGGGGATTGTCTGTGATTGGGGACAGGTTAGAGCATTGTAGGCAGAAGGTGGGCTCACATTGTATAACTACTAGGACCAATTACATTCATTGTGCTCATCAAGTGACCTGGTAACCCCCCGCCCTCATGACCCACTTGGTGTGCTACCTTTGGTCAGTAATCCGCGAGCACTCTTCATCAGCAGCTGGTCGAATTTCCTGAATGCATTGTAAACTTTCAGCGAGTGTCCGAGATCCCCTTCCCACGATGATGATCCAAGATTCTGCTGGGATCCAAAAAGTGTGAGGTAACCCGCCCTGAAATAGAAGAATGCGGTCAGTGTGGACCTCAAATAGAAAGACCTTCGAGCCAACCAAACAACACGGCTGGACAAACATCAGCATGTACAAGATACAGCTGCAACACCAGGTGGGATTTAGCAAGATGACAATATTTGACAGATAGTGTAACAGGGTGATAGATTAGACACTAGGTGTCACCCTCACTGCAGGATAAGGTAGCCTAGGCACAGACTAGAGGAGGGCCCTGCTAGTGCCTGCTTATTGGTTCCCAAGTCTATAAGTAGAATCGGGTGGTCTGTAAGGCACAAGGCCAGAGCTTGTGGATGCTGTAGTGGGGTGCTGGAGAGTCACACCCCAGACTACTTACCTGGAGGAACTTGGAGGTCGACTGGGGGAGAATGACACACTTTCTGTGGCCCTTTGAGGAAGACAACCTAGGTTGCACCTGACTCCTGGAGGGTGGACTAGGTGAGTAACAACTACTAGCTGAGGTGGTGATTGGACCCTAAGTGTCTGGGGTCCTGAAAATTGCTACTCAGCGATGTAACAAGTTGTTTGAATTTGGACTGCAGCTGTTTCTGGACTTCAAGTGGACCTGACGGCATTGTGGCTCCCCTGCTGTTTTCCATGTCCACCTGAAACTAAGTGACACCTGACTCCTGGAGGGTGGACTAGGTGAGTAACAACTACTAGCTGAGGTGGTGATTGGACCCTAAGTGTCTGGGGTCCTGAAAATTGCTACTCAGCGATGTAACAAGTTGTTTGAATTTGGACTGCAGCTGTTTCTGGACTTCAAGTGGACCTGACGGCATTGTGGCTCCCCTGCTGTTTTCCATGTCCACCTGAAACTAAGTGAGTACCTTTGCAGCCCTTCCCCTAACCCAGGGAGAGTCCCTATACAAGCCTAGCCCTGTCTAAATATCGCCTCCAAGCTTCCCGAACTAGAACCCATAATAATCATGGGACAACCAAAAATGTTCCTTGTTTATGATTGCCTCATGATCCTTGGCTTACATGTTATCCAGCTTTGGCCAGAGCTTGCCTGGCCAGACCCTCAGTTCCTTAGGAGAATGACCTGGAGATTCCCACGCAGCCCAGGCTATCCTCCCTTGCATATTGGTTCCATTGCATTGGAAAACTACCTGAGAGAAAATAGCTAGCGAGTGGCCTACCGTAACATGACACCATATGTGAAGCTGAAGAGTCCATCCTCCTTCCATGCTGTGGTGCCACTGTCTCTCAGGATAGAGCACAGGTTGGTGAACATGGTGCTCGCCAGGCTGGCCAGGCTTCTTTGCTGCAGGTGTCTGGAATACACATCCTTTGGTATTAAAAAACTTTCCTTACCCTCTGCGTTGGACCATCACCTGCCCTGGCATTTTGTCAGAGGGATACTTACATTTGTAGCATGCTCTTTTCTTCTGTGACATCATCATGTGGCAGTGTGACATCAAAAATTCTCTCCATCAAGGCCTCAGCATATTTCCCAAAATCTAGGTTTTCTCGCGATTCCCAGACGATGCGGTCGTACGAGTGTGGGTCCAGCAGAACAGTCACAAATTTCCCGGCAACCTGGACCTGCAGAAATAACAGCCGTGTTACAGGCATGGAGAAGATGGCACCACATGGGCAAGGGGGTGTGCCTAAACATTACAATGAGCTGTTGCAGTGCTAACCAATTGCCAGAGTGCATGGAAGAAGCCTGGAAATACATGCTCACATCTTTGTGTCATCAAGGAGGAAGGAATGGAAGAGGTGAGAACAGGGCTGTTTTTCCTATTAGGCAACCCAAGGCGTTAAAGCGGAACAACTCCTTGGAGTTTCACTCTCCCGGGTATTGTTCCTCTCAGGTAGGGCATCCTGATTTGGGATGTCCCACTGTGTTTATCCCCCCCAATTCACAGGTAAAACTCACCTGCCTGGCATTTCCATGGCACAGGAGCGCTCGGTTTTTGCGTGGCTACCTTTGGCTCTGCTAGCGGCTAAGCAGTAGCTGAACTGGGCCAATGCGCCGCTACCAGCCGCTTCCACATTTAGTTTCTAGCTGTGTGTGCATGCGCCACCCATTTAAAAAGGCCTGGCGAAGGTACGCGCACAGCTAGAGGTGAGTGCTTCGGGAGCAAATATGTGGAACGGATGACGAAGGGGTTTCAAACTCAGGATACCACAAGGAGTGAGACTTGGATGGTCCAACGTTCCTCTTTAAAGTGGACCAACACCCAGGATTTTGACTATCCTGGGTTTTGGTCCACTTCGGCGGGGCACCCCGATCGGGGGTGCCCCGCTGTGTGAAACCCACCAGAAAGCCTCAAAATCTTATCTGTCCCCGCTCCCACGTGACTGGACGGTCCAATCCCCGCCAACGTCCAGGCGGGGATCAGGAACGTCCAGGCGGCTGCCGCCGCCGCCGCCTCCCTCGCGTCACTTTCGGCGCGCGCGCGCCCCCGCCGGCCATTCGCAGACGGCCGGCGCGGGCGCGCGCACGCCTACAGGGGCGCGAGGGAGGCGGCGGCGGCCGGCCGCCGCCGAAGATAAGGTAGGTGATTTGGGGTGTTTGGGGGGGTTTCACCCCGCGGGACATCCCGATCTCGGATGTCCCGCGGGGTGGGAGGTGATCGGCCCGGGAATCTTATAGATTTCCGGGCCGATCACCTCTCGGTGTTGGTCCACTTTAAGCTGCCACGGCGCTCCCGTGAGCAGGACATTCAGAAGCCAGAACTTCGTGAGCGTGAGCACCGGTCAGCCAGTGCTGGATTCCCAGTGGGGGGGGCGAGAGAAAGGTGAGATTTACAGGTGTCATGTGGGGTTAGGCTCCAGCATTCTGGATGCCCCCCCCCCCCAGACTGTCATTTTGCAGCTGCACCAGCAGCCACCTTCACCCTCGCCGAGGAGGGTGTTGGTGCACTTTAAATGCAGTCATTTACTTCTTTCGGGCCTCCCAGCCTCCAACACACAGGAGTCACCTGACCACAACAGTGGTCCTGTGGCCAGCCAGGAGATGCTCTGCATTTAAAGAAGAGCTTTGGAGACCCAAAAGAAAATGTAAGTGCCTAGGGCAGGCTGAACAGCAATTACGACCATGGTGAGGAGTAGTAGGATTGGTGATTCTGGGAAGCAGGGCCATAACTGCTTGACCTGCTACCTTTGCCATGATCCCCTGCAGTGTGTTATATCTGGCCTTTCCTTAAACCGGACCTTCACCATGATTTAATGAAAATCCCAAACCCTTAAAAAACTATTCCCCAGCATCTAATATTAATATATTTTAAGTTTTTAATTGCTTACTTATTATTCTTTCCCCCACTGGGCTGCAACTCTGTTCTGGACTCGCCGCCATTTTGACTCAGAGTCATCACACATACTAAGGAGAGGAGAGAGCGGGATAAAGTATAGGGGACGGGGTTATAGCTGTGCTTTGCACAGACAGAGCAGAGATGGGGTCAGGGAAAGGACAGCAATCCCAGAATGCAGAGCGATGCAGTCAGAGGACACTTCCTGTTTGCAGGCTGCCTGAAGGTCCATGAGCCGCCATCTTGGATGTTTAAAGGCTCATAACGTGCAGTAGGTGCAGGTAGGATGATTTTTAATGTGGGCAATCTGTATGTACAGGGTGTGGGAAACATATAAGATAGACTCTTATTTAGTGTGAAGGTCCGTTTTAAATGGTGGCACCCGCTCTTCTTTCTGGTTCAATATTTGTATTTTCTTTTGCATAGGATAAATACAAACCTTGTCATTCTTAGTAGGTCTCCCCACATAGGGATCCCTGCATTAATTTCCAAACACATCTATAGAATCATAATCCTATTGTATCATTCGGTTATGATAGAGTGATAGCTTCATCTGGAGTATAGCGTGTGGCATCTCTGACACCACCTAATTCCAGGAAAGGAAAGAGATCTTCACATTCCTTACAAAACTGGCGAATAAAAGATTTTGACAAGAAAACATCTTAATAGAAATAGAGTTTAGAGAACTGGGGAGAGCTGGTGAGGGGCAAGAGGGAAAGGAAATTACAAGCTCAGATCAGACAAATGTCCATTCCAGGAAGGCTTGAGAGAGCCAGTCAGCCAGGCATATTGTCTCCAGGAGGCTCCCAGACCATCAGGAACTTATTGTGAGTATCGTTATGGATGCTAGACAGTTCATCAATAAAAAAGCCGTTCATCCTCAGCGATATTTCCGATATCAGGGTAGCACACTCTCTTCTAACCAAAACCTACCGTAAAGATGTCGCCATGTTTGGCTTTCATTTGGGTCAGAAAGGTGGCAGAATCTTTCCTAAAGTCCAGCGCGTGACCCAACCATGGGATGAAGCCACAGTCTAGAGGAGGTTCATCTGGCCTTCTGAAATGAGAGCAGAATATTTGACGTTACACTTACTAATTAGGGTATCCATGATCCAGCTCTCTAAGGACAAGGGGAGGTCTTAGACTCCGGGTTCCCAGGTTCCAGGAGTGTCCTGACGTTTTTTGCCGGTTATCAGACTTAGGGCTTCATTGCAGCCCATACCCATGTTATCCTCACTCTCAGTACTCACCTCGCCCATCAGCCTGTCATATGGTTAACAAATACAGATGCAGCAAGGGTCTGTGTAAGAGGTGGGTGGATCGGATTAGCCCCAGGGGTCATCACAATTCGGGATGTACCATAAAGAGGGAGACCATCAGCTATACAGACTCTAGGGTGGTGGTTGTCCCTCACTGGGGGAAGCCATTTGGGGTGAACCTCAAGCTGCTGGTGCCCCATGTTGTTGTAGCATGTTCAATGTCACTTTAAAGACTAACAAAACCCAGAGATTTCCACTATCCTAGGTCCTTCCTGCTTGGGGCCCCGCAGTGTGAAACCCCCCAGATCGCCCCAAAACTTACCTCTCCTCCATATCCCACGGTGCAGGCCAACGTCAGTCAGCTTTTGCTTTGGTAATTTGAGCTCATCGTAGACCGCCCAAAAAGATGAATTTTATGGTGATTACTGGGTGTGTCATGCATACCTCTCAAAGAGACTCTAGGGAGGTGGTTGCTGCTCTTTAAAGTGGACCTATCAGCTGACTAGTCAGGCAACCAAGTGACTTGGTCCGGGGAACCAAGTGGCCCTGATTAAGGATGCCCAACTGTTTAACCCCTCCGCAATCGCACACAGTCACTTACCTTTAATGCATTTCCCGTTTTTGGGCCAAGGCTGCACCCCCAACCTCTCTGTGATTCTGTGAGGGTGCCACAGACCGTAGAGACTGTGGATGTTTGCGTTCCCCTATCCCATTGCAAATCTCACTACAAAATGCCCCATGGGACCAGCAGAAAAGTGAATTGTGTGGGTGGTTTCACACAAACAAGTTTACCCGGGGACAAGGACCTCTCATCAGGATAGTGGAAATCCTAGTGTTAGGTCCACTTTAAAGAGGGAGTCCAGGTTTTTTGTAAACCCCCAGCTACCCCTTCCTCCCCCTGTGCTAAGCCCGATTAAGGTGTTAAAATACTAAAACAACTCACCTGAGTGACAGTTGGGCCTGAGTGACAGACCAGTGCAGTCACACCCCCCCCCCCCCCCCCCCAGTCACTGTGTTTTCTTCTGTCATTGCCCAAATTGGGCTTTTCACAGGAGGAGGGAGTGTTACAAAATGATTGTTCAGTGGCATCTAAACAGACATCGATATTTGCATGTCTGTAACAGATGATGTCACATGTGTACAGCGCCAGGCTCCCTGTGAGGAGGAGATTGCACGCAGAGCATGGCGGCAGATTAGAAGCTGGCCCTCGCCTGGTCCTCTGCACGTAGCAGCGCTGTTCTCTGTGACCTCTCCTTTGACATCAGTTACAGACCCTGCCAATGTCTGCACTCCCCCCTCTCCATGTTTCAGGCCTTGCATCCAAAGGAAGTCACACATGGCCACTGCAGTTACTGAGTAGACCGGAGAGATGCTGAAACATTGGGGGGGGGGGGGGGGTACATGGTGACCATCGTGCTTTCATCATGTAACCCTCATCCTTACTGTCTAGGCTGTTTCTCTTTATATATACACACCTGGCTAGGGGCTTGTTTGTAGGTGCCTTTGGCAATGGGAATGATTAAAACACATATACTCACCTTTCGCCTCTGCAGTGCTTCTGTCCTAGCCTATAACTTGCCAGGTTCCAAAATCAAATGCCACACCATCCACACTCTCTGGTAGTCTCCTGGATGCACACCCTCCACAGCGCCCAGTCAATTACTGGCAAATACAACCAAGGAATGGGGCCGCACCGGAAATAAATCAATTAGTGTGCACACTGGGGGATTATTATAAACATAGTAAAACGACAAGGAGGAATCCCACAACTTCCTCAAAATAGTCCCCAAGCAAGAGTGGCACCACTGATTATAAAAAAATATATCACAATTTTATTGTATAGGAAAAAGCCAAAATATACATACACATATTACATGATTAAAAAACAAATATGACAAACAACCACCAGGGGGCGCTGCTATATGGCCACCAATACAATTCATGGTACAATATTACATGATGGGACTTAAATGACTGACCTATAAAGATAATTATTAATGCTCATTACCAGTGTAAAACTATAGTGCAATGCGCAAATGCTAAGCATACGCTAAGTGTTAATAATTAGGTATGAGGACACACCAGGCAAAAGGGTAAAAATACAGTCAAATCATGAGCCCAATAAAGAGATTTTTCACATATCCATGATAGCCATACTGTAAACAGACCCTGTGCCTCCACGCCAACGCGTTCCGTGACATCACACATCACTTCTTCAGGGCGACATGACTTAGCACTTTATATAGATTTTCCTTTGGCACATTAAGATATATGGGCTTTTGCGAATTGCACTATAGGTTTACACTGGTAATGAGCATTAATAATTATCTTTATAGGTCAGTCATTTAAGTCCCATCATGTAATATTGTACCATGAATGGGCTCGCTGGCAAGGCAAGAATATAGTCCGACCTATGGCGTTTCACACATTGGGGCATCCCAAATTAGGATGCTCCAAGGGTGGGGATTTAACCGGACCTAGCGCCTTTTGGACACTAGGTCCACTAAGCCATTTTTAGAAAGGAACAACACCCATGAAGTTTTAGAAGACTTTAAGAAGACTTTATTGGTCTTTGTTGATCTCTGGTAGGGCATTTTGATTTGGGATGCTCCACTATGTTTATTAATCAGTATCACCGATAAATTCACCTTTTTCCTATTCCCATGGTGCATGTGCAGCCTGCTCGGCCAATCAGCAATCAGTGGTGAACATTCTATGTATATTTCCCTTGCCACACTGATGTCAGTGTAGCAAAGTAAATCTGAATGAAGCCAAGCACAGCCAGCCACATCCCCCACCTCCGCCTCTTGCTACGGACACACCCATGCTTGCAATCCAGAAAGGTCTGGCATGGGCATGCCCACAGCTAAAGATATGCTGGGGATGTGACCACTGTGTTGCGATGCGGTGTGGGCCCATGGAAAAGACCCCCTTTGAGTCTTATAGATTCAAAGGGGGTATTTCTCTTCTTTAAGAAAATAGGTGTTGGCGTTCTTCACTGCCTCTGAAGAGTCCACTATTGCTGCCTGTCGTCCTTTGGTCCTCTGAGCCTTCTCTACTGCAGTTGTTTTTCCTCCTGGTCTTGAGGCCAGGGGCCCTGGTATTTGCCTGAAAATACCCAGTGATGGTGCCAGCCCTGGCATTTGTCTGAAAATATCATGTGATGGTGCCGGCCCTGGCTGTGGTGGTGCCATGGATGAAGCTCAGGTTTGTGTAGATAATATTGCAAAATGAAAGCTGGATGAAATTCTGACCACACTGACCTGCTGGAGAATAGTGAGTCTGCTACCTTCAGCACTGAAGATACTAAAGATGTAGAGGCAGATATGCTTTCACCATCTGGCTGAACTTATCCTAAAGCTACTTAAACCTGAACGACTTGACACAACTCTAAAAAATTAGACAATTTATTATGGGTACACAAATAAATCTTCTTAACTGAAAGGCAGTTAAATGTCTCAGTGGGTCCTTAGAGCTGTCACAACACACAGGGGGGTAAAGTTGCAGGTATGGTGGATAATGCCAGAAATGTTCCCTGAAATACCATGCTACCCCTGGCCACCCCGGTCCTATGTAATGTGTTACAGTACCCCTAAAGTGGAACAAAACCCAGGAAATTGACTTTCCCGTTACCCCAGGGAATCACGAATTGGGATGCCCCACTGTGTGAAACTCACCAGAACGCCGCCTTTCACTTACCTCTTCTTGTATCCAGTGGTGTATGCGTGAGCTCTCATCCAGTGAGAGCCGCCTGCCACAATCTGAATGGCTGGGGTGGAAGTACGTCACAGTGGATGTTTGCCGAATAGCATCACGGCAGCCGTTTGCCGAATAAGTCACGGCAGGTGGCTCTCACTGGGCGAGGTGAGTGTTTATGGGTGCCCCGAGGGGTTTCACACTGCGGGGCATCCCAATTCAGGATGGAAGGCCAATATCTGGCCCTGGAATCTTTTAGATTTTTGGGTTTTTGTTCCGCTTTAAAGAAGAACAAGTCTCCAGCAGGGCATCTCAATTTGGCTTGCCCCACTATCTGAAATCACGTGGTTTGCCATGTAAACTCACCATGCCAGCAATCCCATAATCCAAGATAGATGGATAGATAAATTGATTGATTTATAGATATGTAGATAGATATCGGATAGGTAAGGTGGATAGGTTTCCTTAGTAAACATACAGTTGCGGTTGATGTTGACCTAGAGGTCTGTATAGTGGCACTTAGAGTGACCACTAGTAGACGCTGTAAGCGGGTATCGGATGCTGTAACCTAGTGTTGCGGTCCCTGTAGTAACCTGGCCGGCATTGATGAATATAATGTGTGTTGGGTGCTGTAACAACAGTACAGCGCTGCAGCAAGCGAGAGGTAGCTCAGTGCGTCCGGCACTCGGCGCTCCACACCATATTTAAAGCGGACCTTCACTCTGAATAAGAGTCTATCTTATATGTTTCCCACACCCTGTACATACAGATTGGCCACATTAAAAATCATCCTACCTGCATCTACTGCATGTTATGCAGCCTTTAAACATCCAAGATGGCGGCTTATGGAAGCCGCCATCTTATCAGGCAGCCTGCAAACAGGAAGTGCCTCCTGACTGTGCTGCTCTGCATTCTGGGACTGCTGACCTTTACCTGACCCCAGCTCTGCTGTGTCTGAGCAAAGCACAGCTATAACCCGCCCCCCTGTACCTTATCCCACTCTCCTCTCCTCAGTAAGTGTGATGCTTCTGAGTCAAGATGGCGGCGCCCGTATCCTAAATTCCTGAACAGAGTTGCAGCCCAGTGGGGGAAAGAATAATAAGTTAGTGGCTAAAAACGTAAAATATATTAATTTTAGATGCTGGGGAACCGTTTTTTAAGAGTTTGGGCTTTTCATTAAATCACGCTGAAGGTCCGGTTTAAAGTGGACCAACACCCAGGATTTTGACTATCCTGGGTCTTGGTCCACTTCGGTGGGGCACCCCCGATCGGGGTGCCCCGCTGTGTGAAACCCCCCCGATCACCCGAAAAACTCACCTCTCCCCGCTCCCAGCGCCGACAGACAAGAGATTTGACAGCCGCGGACAAGCGGCTCCTCCGCCGCCGCCTCCCGCGCGTCACTCTTGACGCGCCCGCGCCGGCCATTCACAGACGGCCGGCTCGGGCGCGCGCACGTCTAGAGGGGCGCGAGGGAGGCGGCGGTGGCCGGCCGCCGCCGAAGACAAGGTAAGGGGATTTGGGGTGTTTGGGGGGGGTTTCACCCCGTGGGACATCCCGATCTCGGATGTCCCGCGGGGAGGGAGGTGATCGGCCCGGGAATCTTATAGATTCCCGGGCCGATCACGGGAGGGTGATGGTCCACTTTAAGTAAAAAGCTACACACACAGTGTCGGCGCTCGAAAGCTGTGCGCTATAGCATAGAGCGCAAGACGCTGTGTGATTAAAGTCTGTCTTTGAACACATATCCACCTGTAACAAAGCGAAAACACATGGAATGATATTGTTTTAACACTGTGACAATAACACTTTAGTGCCAGACCTGTAATGATAATTCTGCATAAAAATATTAAAAGTCCAAAAAATTTATAAAAGTGGTTGTTTGCAGCCAGGAGAGGTCACACAATGATTCGAGCAAAAAAAAAAAATGTTTAATTGCCAAACAAGCTATTTGAATACAACCAAATGAAAGCCCATTGAAATGTATCGGAGAGAGGCGCATAGCAAAAGGTAATACGTGGCGCTGCTGAACCTAGAACGCTGCCTCTGGTAATTCATGTGGTGCTACATGCCGCTGTTATAGGCGCTCACCAGATTAGTTTTCTTAAATGTGGTGTTGCGTACAGCGCCCAGCGTTCACCAGATGCTGTCTGTTGCTACGAAGCACTACCTGGCGCTAGCCGTTCTTAAATAACGCCCTATGTTTCTTCCTGGATATGTCTATCCCTTTAGCAGGGTGCGTGCCCGCACCAGGCATTTGTGAATGGCTGACGCAGGCACACTCCCTGTTATAGGGAAGCAGGGAATGCAGCTTCCGATGCGCTCGGGTTCGCACTGTAGGACGGGGAAGGGTAAGTCAGATCGGACAACCTGGGGGTTTCACACAGCGGGACACCCCCTATCAGGGTTACCGGGAGGCAAGGACAAAAACCCAGGATAGTCAAAATCTTAGGTTTTGGTCCACTTTAGCCATATTTATTTTGTAACTGTTTCAAATAAAATTAAAGAAGAATCATGGCCCTGCTACAGATTAACAGACTGGTGCATCAGGCATAGGAAGCCCAGGGTCAAAAAGCTGAACCAACTGCCCCCTGGCCCTGGCAACTTTCCAGCCCCATGGCATTTGGCCAAGGTTTAGCACTTTTCCTGGGGTATTGGCTTTAACATTCTATTAAAACAGTAATTAAAAAATATAAAATTAACTAATAAAGAGATGTATCAAGCAACAGATCAAGGCAATCGGATTTGCTGTTTTCTTTTGCTCCATTTGTTTTGTTATTCATCCCACTGGATGTATAAATGGGTTAACATTGCCTATTGGGAAAGGTGGCTGGATGACTTATGAAATGTATGAAAGTAAAAAAAAAATACAGCTATTGCAATTGCATAGATTTATTTTTGCAAAACTACTGGAGTTAACTTTTTATTTATTTATTTTTACTGTTTTAATTAAAATGAAAACAGATGACAACTCCCTTCAAATTACCAGGCTACTGCACCTGTCTGGTCCTGGTAACTCACTGGCCCCTTTAGCCTTTGGCCCAGGTTTGGTGCTCTGCCCGAGGTGTCGACAGCTTAAAATTAAAACAGTCATAAAAAATATAAAGTTAATTCGCCATGTCTTTTTACACTGAATCACCAGCTAGGAAAACAATGAAAGTCATAGTTTTTTACTTCTACCCAGTTTCCTCGAAAATAAGACACTGTCTTAGATTAATTTTTCCCTGGAAATATGGCACAGCGTGCGTCTCCTCCACCTCCCTGGAGCTCCCCCCTTACGTGCCCCGTCATTACGCCCCCTGGTGGTTACAATACAATTTTCGGGGGATGACATATAACGATATCCTCCGAAAGCAGGCACAAGGCCTTATTTTCGGAGGATGTCTTATTTTCGGGGAAACAGGGTAGGAAAAGTAGAGACCTTTTCACTCCTCTTTTCCCTGTAGTAAAAAGTGCCATTGACTGTCATGGTCTTTATATCTGGTGATTCAGTAACAGTAACATTCTAACAGGCTGATTCATTAATAACGCCAGGTATCGGCAGATGAGCGTCTGTATAGCAGCGCTTAGAGCGACTGGTAGTAGTCTATCGGACACTGTAACAGAGCGCCCCAGTCGCTCTAGTAACCTGGCCGTCATTGATGAATGTGATGTTTGTTGGTCACTGAGAATTTCACTGTTGCTGAATCACCGGCTAGGAAAACAATGAAAGGCAATGGCACTTTTTTTCTGTTTACTCCTTTCTACACTGTAGTAAAAGCTGCCATTGACTTTCATTGTCTTTTTATCTAGTGAGTCAGTAACAATTCTCATGAATTGAATTTTTTACTACCATGAGAATTTTTTTCTACCTTTATTGAATCAAGGCCATGGAATTACATTGTTGAAACATTGTAACATTAATACTTTAATGCCAGACCTGTAATGACAATTCCGCATATAAATCTAAAAAATCAAAAATGTTTTCAAAAATGACTTTTTCTAGCCCAGAAGAGGTGACAGAATTATTTGAGAGAAAAAAAAATTAAAACAAAAATACCCAGTTTAAAGAGAATAAAAGCAACGTCCATTGAAATGCATAGGAGAGCGACAGGTAGCGACAGGTAATACCTGGCGCTCTGGAAGCTAGAACTCCGGCGCTATCTGATGAGCCGCCTGTAATGATGAATCGGACGCTACATGGCGCTGTTCCAGTCGCTCACCAGATTTGCTTTCATACATGTGGTATTGCTTACAGCTCCCAGCGTTCACCAGACGCTGCCTGACACTACGAAACACTACCTGGCGCTAGAGCTTCATGAATAAACCCCTAAGGCTTTTTTCTCATGAAGTGAATTTTTTACTACAGTGAGAGCCCTATGTATTTCTTTCAGGAAATGCAAATCTAGTTTGCAAGTGTTCAGTGCCGCAATACCAAAAGGTTGCTTTATTTCCTGTGGTTTTTGTACAGTAGTGGTCAGGGAAAAACCGTTATGAATCAAGATTATTTATAATGATAATATTTACATAAGTCTGTAGCCTCAGTATAAGGTTTTTATATGGCGTTTTAGTTGCCTCTTTGTGTATTAGATATATGGATGTATGCATCATGCATGCTCGTTTGAGAGATTTGCGTTGTTGGGCTATTTAGATTTATGTGGCTTTAGGATTAGCTCGGCTTAAGTTTATATGACTCCAGACAAATCATTTTTAGTATATAACGCCAGGCTAAGTGCTGAGAACATTAGACTGACATTTCACTATCCTGCACTGCGAGGAATCCAGGCTGCTTCGGGGTCAGGAGAATGGAGCACATATATGTTTTTCAAAGTGGAACAAAACCCAACTAGGCCAGCTATGGAATCTAATATATTCCAGGGTCGGCTGTCAGCCTTCCCCTTAGGGCATCCCAAATCAGCTTGCCACAAAACTCACCCTTTCCAGCTTCTCCCTTGGCAAAGTAAGCGATTGGGAGCTAGATGGTGCCCAGCCATTCACATAGGATGGGGTGCCGCTTTCGTTCCCAGTTGCTGAAAACAGATCAGTTTCCCGAGCAATAAATATGCATGGTATTGGATGAGAACTTGTGCATGTGAAACAGGGCCGGCAAAAAGTACGTTTGTATGGCTGATCGGGGGGATTCACACAGCAGGACATCCCAAACTAGGATGCCCCTGGGCCAAGGAACAAAACCCGGAATAGTCAAATTCCCAGGTTTTGTTCCACAAACAACAACCAAAAAATTGACTTTCCTGGGCTCCTCCTGATTTGGGATGCCCTGCTGTTTGTATCCCCCAGCATCACTCACCTTGTCTTCATTCCCACAGAGCATGTGCGGACTGCTGCATAGCAATCCAGGGGGGCATTCCAAATCAGGATGCTCCATAAAGAGGTAGACCACCCCCCTAAGAGTCCTATAGACCTAAGAGGGTTGTTGCTCCTCTTGAAATCATGAAGAGGTTCATGGCATTGAACTATGTCCGCAGAGCCCAGCATAGGGAGCGGGGAGCAGCCGGCATTCCCCTGGTTTCCCACATTCCCAGAGCACGCATAAGCTGTGGAATCACCAGTCAGATGAGTGTAACGGTGATCCCAGTCAGTTTCACGTTGTTATTTGGGATGCCCCAGGGATAGGGAGTAATTCGGATTTAAGGGTCATAAAGACTCCAAGATCTAAAAGACTCTAGGGCCGTCTGATTTTGGATGCCCCACTATGTGAAACCCCGCTGATCACTGCATTAATTCACCTAGCCACCAATCCCACAGTGTGCTCACGCCATTCAGTTGGGCGGGCAGCCAATTGGTGCGCTCTGCTCTATTTAGAGTCTCTGGCTTCAGTGTACTGGAGAGAAGCTGAATGGAGCCGAGCATGCTGGTGAGTTTTACTAGCAGTCTGTGGGGATAAACATAGTGGCTTTTGGTACACCTTAACAGAGGTAAAAAGGGTTTTTTTTCCCAATAAAAATACATCATTCAGGTTAAAGTGAAACTTTTGCATACACAAAAATATGGGAATTCTGCCCCAAAAATGTTTTTTGTGTTATATCAGAACAATGCTCCCCAGATTATTGAGGGTCTTACCATCATGCAGACCCAAAACCACATTTTCCTATGGGAATGGGAGTCTGCAGCAGACTGTTCAGCAGAACAGAACAGAGGTAGGCTCCTTTCATCCCTACTTATTACCGATGGCAGAGAGCACCTACCCGTCTGGCCAGCGTCGAGGAGGTTATTGGTACTCACCGTCTCCTGCGAAGGAAGGCTGCCCAGACGAGGAGGCTAAAAGAGATGCCGAGAAGCAGCGCAGCGATCATTGTGCTGCCAGAGCTGGAAGTGAGCAGGAGAGCTGCACATCCTCTATGTGTATGGGATGGGGGGAGGCGTGGGGACCCGGCGTGCAGCATTCCAGCACTCACTGCTCATTTTTATGAGCAATTACACCAGGATTTTTATCTCATGGTCCCTTACCAGAAATTGCATATTATTTGCTCCATTTCTATGATGCTTCATTGCGTATTGCCCTTGCTTCACCCAGACTCCTCACATTGCTTCATACTGAGTGATGGGTATCACATCCTCCCACCTGGCATACCTAGAATGGTGAAGGAGCCTTGACCTGTGCCCAGGCACTGGTGACCACTGGTGACCTGACAATGTCCCATGTAATGGCTTTTTGTAACTGTGTCAGCTAATATAAAATAGGCATCAGGGTCAGCTGTCCTGTTCCTTCCCCAGATGTCCTGCTGGACCCTCCACCTTTTATAGCACGTGTGGAGCCTTGCGTCATTCTGTGACACAGCCGAGTCAAATAAGCAACAGCAGTATTATTCATAGCTGTCTTTCCTGAAAAAGTTGCCAATACCATTGGTTAGTTTTAGATCAATAAAGGAGACTTCTTGGTAACTTTATTCCCTTATTTTGATTTACAAATGTGATCAACTGTTCCTCTGGGCCTTCCCGAATCAACAGGATCAACAGTGGATGACGTGACACAGGTACATCAACCCCTTGTTTGGCCACCAAATTTCTCTCGCACACCAAGCCAGGTACAAGTTCATGTACAATGGGGCACAAGCTGTCCCTATCACCTTCCCCTGTACCAGGTGGTTCCATGGAAGAGGGAAAAAAACGGTGTGGATAAATCGGAACTTGTGGTGGTATTGTTGTTGAATGCCCAATTCATTCAAAAAACTTTCATATGATCCTTGCATGTGGAATACTAGATTAAATGGCCATGTCTAGAGTCACCAAAATGGCACTGTCAGGAAGCACAAGTCACATTTGCAGTTGATGGAATGTATCCCGAACATAAGATGAGGGTTTGCGGATAAATTGTTGTTAATGGTAGTTCAAGTATTTGCTCACTTTTCCCATCCTTCCCCCCAGTCTAGAGACAATTGGATATCCAGGAGGCTTATTTATTTTTGGTAACACATAGAAAGATATGACCAAACCGGGGGGTTGTGGAAATATTCTCATGGTATTCTTGGAAATCATTTTGTGTTCATAAGCCAAATTGATCAGAGCCTCAGTTCTGATTCCTCCATGGCGGTCATGGGTTGTAGCGGCTGTCCCAGTGTCCCGCAGGGCTGCCATGAACCATCGGAATGGTAAGACGGCCACGAAGGATGCGGCAGGGCGAGTTGCAGTGCATCAGGGAGGGCAGGTGGTGGGCGATGGACGGGCAGGATAACTGAATTATGCCTGCCCACCACTACGTCTGCCGGTCCTGCTGCCACTCCTGGTTGCTGAGGCGGTAGTTTTGGCAGCCAGTGGGGATGGCCTGTTTCTTTGGGTGGCACCCATTGTTTTCATTAGATGCTGGCCATATAGGCCACGCCCACTGGCCGACAGGAACTACCGCCTCAGCAACCAGGGAAGGTGTGTGTGTGTGGGCAACAGTAGCAGGCATGAATCAGTTACCCTGCCCACTGCCTTATTTTTGTACAGCTATCTGGGGGGGATGGTGCACACCTCTAATTGGGAATGCCCCTCACTGCCTGTAATGGAGGATGCCGCACACTGCCAGTAATGAGGGATGCCTCTCACTGGCTGTAATGAGGGATGCCCCTCACTGCCTGTAATGGGAGATGCTGTACACTGCCTGTAATAGGGATGCCCCCACTGCCTGTAATGGAGGGATGATGCTCACTGCCTCTAATGAGGGATGCCCTTCACTGGCTGTAATGAGAGTTGTCCCTCACTGCCTATAATGAGGGATGGCCCTCACTGCCTGTAATGAGAGATGCTGCACAATACCTGTAATGAGGGATACCCCACACCGTCTCTAATGTGGGATGCCACACACTGCCTGTAATGAGGAATGCTGCTTACTGGCTGTAATTAGGGATGCCGCACACTGCCTGTAACGAGGAATGCTGCTTACTGGCTGTAATGAGGGATGCTGCTTACTGGCTGTAATGGGGGATGCTGCTTACTGGCTGTAATGAGGGATGCTGCTTACTGGCTGTAATGGGGGATGCTGCTTACTGGCTGTAATGAGGGGTGCTGCTTACTGGCTGTAATGAGGGATGCTGCTTACTGGCTGTAATTAGGGATGCCGCACACTGCCTGTAACGAGGAATGCTGCTTACTGGCTGTAATGGGGGATGCTGCTTACTGGCTGTAATGGGGGATGCTGCTTACTGGCTGTAATGAGGGATGCTGCTTACTGGCTGTAATGAGGGATGCTGCTTACTGGCTGTAATGGGGGATGCTGCTTACTGGCTGTAATGAGGGATGCTGCTTACTGGCTGTAATGGGGGATGCTGCTTACTGGCTGTAATGAGGGATGCTGCTTACTGGCTGTAATGGGGGATGCTGCTTACTGGCTGTAATGAGGGATGCTGCTTACTGGCTGTAATGGGGGATGCTGCTTACTGGCTGTAATGAGGGATGCTGCTTACTGGCTGTAATGGGGGATTCCGCACACTTTGTCCTCTAAACCCTGGGTGTAGATTGCATCACCTGGGAATCTATTCTGAATGCATCAGCTGGAGGGATACCACTGTGGCTGAAATATGCACTGTGGGATCATCAGAAATCCCAGGGGATTCACATCTGGAATCATTGTGCAGGAAATGGAGTATTTTTTAGACTCCAGGGCCAGCCAAAACATGTTTTGCTCTGCTTTGGAAAAGGCGGGGTGTGAACCGGTGGGAAATTTGGTGTGGCTAGGGGTGTGGCTTAATAACAAAAAAATGTTGGCGTGCTGTGTGTACATCTTTGTTTGTCCCTCTTTTATCCTAAAAAGTTGGGAGGTATGCATATATAGAGAGACCCATGTGCTTCCTCATATAGAGAGATCCATGTGCTCCCTCATATATAGAGAGGCCTGTGTGCTCCCTCATATAGAGAGAGACCCATGTGCTCCCTCATATAGAGAGACCCATGTGCTCCCTCATATATAGAGAGGCCTGTGTGCTCCCTCATATAGAGAGATCCATGTGCTCCCTCATATATAGAGAGGCCTGTGTGCTCCCTCATATATAGAGAGACCCATGTGCTCCCTCATATAGAGAGATCCATGTGCTCCCTCATATATAGAGAGGCCTGTGTGCTCCCTCATATAGAGAGATCCATGTGCTCCCTCATATATAGAGAGGCCTGTGTGCTCCCTCATATATAGAGAGACCCATGTGCTCCCTCATATAGAGAGACCCATGTGCTCCCTCATATATAGAGAGGCCTGTGTGCTCCCTCATATAGAGAGATCCATGTGCTCCCTCATATATAGAGAGGCCTGTGTGCTCCCTCATATATAGAGAGACCCATGTGCTCCCTCATATAGAGAGACCCATGTGCTCCCTCATATATAGAGAGGCCTGTGTGCTCCCTCATATAGAGAGATCCATGTGCTCCCTCATATATAGAGAGGCCTGTGTGCTCCCTCATATATAGAGAGGCCTGTGTGCTCCTTCATATATAGAGAGGCCTTTGTGCTCCCTCATATATAGAGAGAGGCCTGTGTGCTCCCTCATATAGAGAGATCCATGTGCTCCCTCATATATAGAGAGACCCATGTGCTCCCTCATATAGAGAGATCCATGTGCTCCCTCATATATAGAGAGGCCTGTGTGCTCCCTCATATATAGAGAGGCCTGTGTGCTCCCTCATATATAGAGAGGCCTGTGTGCTCCTTCATATATAGAGAGGCCTGTGTGCTCCTTCATATATAGAGAGGCCTGTGTGCTCCCTCATATATAGAGAGGCCTGTGTGCTCCCTCATATATAGAGAGGCCTGTGTGCTCCCTCATATATAGAGAGGCCTGTGTGCTCCTTCATATATAGAGAGGCCTGTGTGCTCCTTCATATATAGAGAGGCCTGTGTGCTCCCTCATATATAGAGAGGCCTGTGTGCTCCCTCATATATAGAGAGGCCTGTGTGCTCCCTCATATATAGAGAGGCCTGTGTGCTCCCTCATATATAGAGAGGCCTGTGTGCTCCTTCATATATAGAGAGGCCTTTGTGCTCCCTCATATATAGAGAGAGGCCTGTGTGCTCCCTCATATAGAGAGATCCATGTGCTCCCTCATATATAGAGAGACCCATGTGCTCCCTCATATAGAGAGATCCATGTGCTCCCTCATATATAGAGAGGCCTGTGTGCTCCCTCATATATAGAGAGGCCTGTGTGCTCCCTCATATATAGAGAGGCCTGTGTGCTCCTTCATATATAGAGAGGCCTGTGTGCTCCTTCATATATAGAGAGGCCTGTGTGCTCCCTCATATATAGAGAGGCCTGTGTGCTCCCTCATATATAGAGAGGCCTGTGTGCTCCCTCATATATAGAGAGGCCTGTGTGCTCCTTCATATATAGAGAGGCCTGTGTGCTCCTTCATATATAGAGAGGCCTGTGTGCTCCCTCATATATAGAGAGGCCTGTGTGCTCCCTCATATATAGAGAGGCCTGTGTGCTCCCTCATATATAGAGAGGCCTGTGTGCTCCCTCATATATAGAGAGGCCTGTGTGCTCCTTCATATATAGAGAGGCCTTTGTGCTCCCTCATATATAGAGAGAGGCCTGTGTGCTCCCTCATATAGAGAGATCCATGTGCTCCCTCATATATAGAGAGACCCATGTGCTCCCTCATATAGAGAGATCCATGTGCTCCCTCATATATAGAGAGGCCTGTGTGCTCCCTCATATATAGAGAGGCCTGTGTGCTCCCTCATATATAGAGAGGCCTGTGTGCTCCTTCATATATAGAGAGGCCTGTGTGCTCCTTCATATATAGAGAGGCCTGTGTGCTCCCTCATATATAGAGAGGCCTGTGTGCTCCCTCATATATAGAGAGGCCTGTGTGCTCCCTCATATATAGAGAGGCCTGTGTGCTCCTTCATATATAGAGAGGCCTGTGTGCTCCTTCATATATAGAGAGGCCTGTGTGCTCCCTCATATATAGAGAGGCCTGTGTGCTCCCTCATATATAGAGAGGCCTGTGTGCTCCCTCATATATAGAGAGGCCTGTGTGCTCCCTCATATATAGAGAGGCCTGTGTGCTCCTTCATATATAGAGAGGCCTTTGTGCTCCCTCATATATAGAGAGAGGCCTGTGTGCTCCCTCATATAGAGAGATCCATGTGCTCCCTCATATATAGAGAGACCCATGTGCTCCCTCATATAGAGAGATCCATGTGCTCCCTCATATATAGAGAGGCCTGTGTGCTCCCTCATATATAGAGAGGCCTGTGTGCTCCCTCATATATAGAGAGGCCTGTGTGCTCCTTCATATATAGAGAGGCCTGTGTGCTCCTTCATATATAGAGAGGCCTGTGTGCTCCCTCATATATAGAGAGGCCTGTGTGCTCCCTCATATATAGAGAGGCCTGTGTGCTCCCTCATATATAGAGAGGCCTGTGTGCTCCTTCATATATAGAGAGGCCTGTGTGCTCCTTCATATATAGAGAGGCCTGTGTGCTCCCTCATATATAGAGAGGCCTGTGTGCTCCCTCATATATAGAGAGGCCTGTGTGCTCCCTCATATATAGAGAGGCCTGTGTGCTCCCTCATATATAGAGAGGCCTGTGTGCTCCTTCATATATAGAGAGGCCTTTGTGCTCCCTCATATATAGAGAGAGGCCTGTGTGCTCCCTCATATAGAGAGATCCATGTGCTCCCTCATATATAGAGAGACCCATGTGCTCCCTCATATAGAGAGATCCATGTGCTCCCTCATATATAGAGAGGCCTGTGTGCTCCCTCATATATAGAGAGGCCTGTGTGCTCCCTCATATATAGAGAGGCCTGTGTGCTCCTTCATATATAGAGAGGCCTGTGTGCTCCTTCATATATAGAGAGGCCTGTGTGCTCCCTCATATATAGAGAGGCCTGTGTGCTCCCTCATATATAGAGAGGCCTGTGTGCTCCCTCATATATAGAGAGGCCTGTGTGCTCCTTCATATATAGAGAGGCCTGTGTGCTCCTTCATATATAGAGAGGCCTGTGTGCTCCCTCATATATAGAGAGGCCTGTGTGCTCCCTCATATATAGAGAGGCCTGTGTGCTCCCTCATATATAGAGAGGCCTGTGTGCTCCCTCATATATAGAGAGGCCTGTGTGCTCCTTCATATATAGAGAGGCCTGTGTGCTCCTTCATATATAGAGAGGCCCGTGTGCTCCCTCATATATAGAGAAGCCTGTGTGCTCCTTCATATATAGAGAGGCCTGTGTGCTCCTTCATATATAGAGAGGCCTGTGTGCTCCTTCATATATAGAGAGGCCTGTGTGCTCCTTCATATATAGAGAGGCCCGTGTGCTCCCTCATATATAGAGAGGCCCGTGTGCTCCCTCATATATAGAGAGGCTCGTGTGCTCCTTCATATATAAAGAGGCCTGTGTGTTCCCTCATATATAGAGAGGCCTGTGTGCTCCCTCATATATAAAGAGGCCTGTGTGCTCCCTCATATATAGAGAGGCCTGTGTGCTCCCTCATATATAGAGAGGCCTGTGTGCTCCCTCATATATAGAGAGGCCTGTGTGCTCCCTCATATATAGAGAGGCCTGTGTGCTCCCTCATATATAGAGAGGCCTGTGTGCTCCTTCATATATAGAGAGTCCTGTGTGCTCCCTCATATATAGAGAGATCCATGTGCTCCCTCATATATAGAGAGGCCTGTGTGCTCCTTCATATATAGAAAGGCCTGTGTGCTCCTTCATATACAGAGAGGCCTGTGTTCTCCCTCATATATAGAGAGGCCCGTGTGCTCCCTCATATATAGAGAGGCCTGTGTGCTCCTTCATATATAGAGAAGCCTGTGTGCTCCCTCATATATAGAGAGGCCTGTGTGCTCCTTCATATATAGACAGGGCCTAGCAGGGATGTACATACCATAGAGGCAGTGCAGGCAGATGCCCTGGGGCCTGTGAAACAAGGGGGCCCGGCGCAAGCTACCTGCACCACCTCCAGCGAATGTGTGTTCATCCAGAGTACATACTTACCTGTCCATTCTTCCCCCTCTATTCCGTGCGCATGCCTCCCTTGCCACCTTCCTGCGCCCACCGCTGCTTCCCTCACTGTCCTTCACATTCTGGCGCCTCCCTCAATAGTGGTGTGCACGCCTTGATAATCGCTGTGCGAGGCTGAATCACCTCTTTCTTGCCCGTGAGTATTCAATGGGTTTTCCGGACATTTCTGCTCAACATTTGAGCCCCCCTCTTGTTTTCTGTTAACAATGTCCTCAGCCTGTGAGACTTGTTTATGTAGGAAATAAACAGACGTTTAATCTCTTCTGGAATGTTGGAGATGATCGGGCTTCTTCAGTTTCATAAATAAGCACAATGAGCTCCCCTCCATCTCCATGACTGCTGCTGCAGATTTTGCAACACGCTGGAAAGTGTGACAGCTGCATCATGGCAGGATGCTGTCATACCTGTGTTGTAGGGTAGCACTGCCTCTGTAGAGAGATATGCAGGCGTCAGAGCTTCATTGCATCCTTGGTGCCACAAAAGTACCAGAGGGGGTACTACTCACTAGTCCAAAGGGTCTCCAGTGTGATTCTCCAGTCCCTCAGGCTGAATCCATGCTCCAAGGCACCAGGTAGCGTATGCATTGGCTCTTCTCTCTGTATTCATGGAGGGGGCTCTCTGCCTTGCTTCTAAGGTAACTCTCACACACTCTCTCCCTTTCTCTGTCTAGACATATTCAGCCTTCTATATAAAGGTAGAAAGTATTGAGCCAGCCAGCAAATGTTGTAAAAATCCTTCAGCATTTATTTCCTTCGGTTAAAATCAATCATCCAACAGGTCACAGCATAGGTAGATATGTACAAGATAGGCCCTAACGCCAACGCGCTTCAGGCAACAGGTCCTTAATCATGACATCTAATCTTCTATATAAAGGACTGGAGTCAACCATCTTGTTCTGACTGGCTCCCCTTCTCTGGGTCCTAACAGTTTTCTGTGTAGCAAGGGTGGCATATAGTGTCCATATCCCCTTACTGTGTCCTTCTCTAATTAACTCATGGGACACTAATGGTTCCCTACAATTTAAATCAATCTGAGCAAGAATGGTCAGAACATAGGATTCAGGAATAAACAGGAAAACCAGGCTGACTCTGAAGATCACGGCATAACGGGACGCACAGGAATCGCTGAAGATCAGGCATCACTGTAGTGATGTCAGGTTGCTACATCGGCATGCAGGTAAGAAGTCCCAGAAGCAGCCTGTCTGCTGAAATAGTATATTTCAGTGAGAAGTTCCAGAAGCATGCTGCCTGCCAAAATGAGATCCAGGCTTCTACACAGATGTGGACCTGCATGCATAGATTTAGGGACAAGGGAGGCATGCTGACACCTACCGGAACTCATGTGAGCACCTTTTACATTTAACTCCAGGCATATAACATCTGCTCAGAATTGTAGCCTACAGCATAGCACCATACCTTCTGAGGAAGCCTTTTTCTAGATGAAACACAAAACGGCGACCGTCAATACTTTCCCATAACTCAAAGAGGCTAAAATACTTACCCATACTTAGAAGAGGCTAAAGTATTTACCTAACAGGACACCTCTCACTTATTGAGGAGCTATACGCAAAACAAGCTCCAGTGTGTTAGTGTGCTAACCCCTAAATACTGGGAACCTGGGAGGAACTCTGGGGCTTGGACCCCACGGATGGACCTCTCCTATTGGGAAATTAGTGTAAGACTGCTTCAGGTTGAGAAGGACAGGGTGAGGGGGCTGGAAAGGCTACAGTGCACATGGTAAAATCATGTCTAGTGTGCTAGGCAGGGCAAGCACTGGGCAAGTGCCGGTGGCCCTTGGCATCATCAGGGGCCTACTTAGGTTCAGAATATATGAAAGGATATTTCTCTTGTGGGCCCCATCCATCATATGGGTGAGCCAGGTGTTTCTTGTGCAGACCTGCTCACTAAAGGCAATTGTGGCAGTGATGAATGCGACAAGGACCAGAGGACTATTAGCGACAGTGGAGAAGGCAGTGAGAACTAGAGGGGGGTCTCCAGCAACAGAGGAGAATTGCAGGGGACTACTTAGGTCACAGTAGTGGCACACTGTAGTGGTAATAAAGGTCAGCTTTAAATTGTAATCCTCAGAAATATGTCATGGTCACAGCACTTATAATCCATAAGGCATTGGTAACAGTCACAGTATTTATAAACCAACAGGCATAAGTCACAGTCAGCCAATAAACTTCCACACCACTCAACTTTGATTCGGGTAGCTCCACTTTATTGACTCAAGAAAAAGAAGAAAAAACAAGAAAAACAGCTCATATCACATTTACAGAAGAAAGCTGTAACTTCCAAGGAACAGATCTCAGCACAGTTACAAAGCATTCAGTTAATATCGTTGTTCTCACTTCACAGTTCACAGTAGTTCACAGGTGCCTACTCCACCCCACTTTGATGGGACGACTAGCTCTTGGTAATGTAAGGCAGGGAATCACGCAGGGTAACCCACACTAAGGAAGAGCGTTTCCACCTTAGGGATATCGGTCATTTAGTTGAGCTCAGGTTACACAGCAGATAGTGAATGTCTAGTGAATGTCCTGGGACAACAATTCTAACTGGGTTCAATACTTCCCCGGGCCTTAAGGCTTTCCAACGGGGCAGCCACACCTTACCGGAGTCCAGGCACCTCTCTTTGGCCTTGCACACAGCCTGACAGTATGTGGCTTCTTCTCTGTTTAGCTCCACACCTTAGGCATCCCAGTGTGTTGTCTCTCTCGTGACAGGGTCCTCCCCAGGCATCCCGAAACCCTTGCGCACCAAAGCAGCTATCCTCCGGCGTTGTGCTTGCTTTTTCTACCACTCCGCAATTTGCCACGAAACTGGGTGTTTATAGGTTGACCTACCCAGTGACCTATTATTATCTCCCACTATACCCCAGCTATAAAGGAATACTCCACCCACTTTATATAGCTAGAGGCTAAACTTCACCCTATTCACTTTAACCAACTTCTCCTCCTTCCTACCTGTCAAACACAAGACAACTCCACAAACTTGTCTCTTTTTATAGGGTAACTTCTCCCACCTCCTCACCCACCAGTCACAATGGAGGACAGTGGAAGAGGTGGGAGGGGGCTGCCTACCAGAGCTAACGCCGCCATGCAAGGATACCCACCTCGTAAGCCAAACCCCAACACTCCGAAGGGGAACCTCAAACTTGTAAAAACTGGGGGTCCTAGCCCTCCCAGTCAGAAGCAAAGTGTTTGGGTGAACACCGATCATCCCCTCCAGGCACCAAGAGTACTCCGCTGCATCAGACCACAAGGGCGGCCACCATGTGCGAGGAGTCCCCATGGCGCCATGGGAACTACCATCACCTCCCCCCAACCCATCCAGGACTGGGGCTGCATGTCCCTTCTAGGCCCTTCCTTACTAACCCTACTTATTGTCCCTACAGAGGACCTGGCTGGATCCGTTGGGAATGCCTGGGGATGGCACGAAGCCTCCCTAAAAGACCATGACTCATCCTGCTGCCTAGAACCCCCACATTCAGGGTCTACAGCTTACCTGCGTAGGCACACACAAGTCTACCTGCACCTACCTGGTAAGTGGACCTCAATTACTATTTTTGGGGATGCCCCTAGATAGGGAACCAGATTCAGTTTTCTTAAGTTACTGAATTTTCCTTTTCCCATAACAGGCATCTCCAACCCTTCTCCCTGCCAAGACCCAGAGGAGGCAATCCACAGGATCAGTGCCAGTGGAGCTAAAGTGTGACATTACGTGGCGTGGCATGTGATGTGACACACTGCAGAGGTGCCCACTGAAACTCTCTTGCCCAAGGGCTGGTCCTGGTACTAACCACCAAAATTCTGGGTAACTGGAGCAGAAGGAAGGCCAACCCACTCTGCTTGGCTCTGAGGAGAGGTTAGATTGTTGATGGTGGATGGGGGCAGGGTAGGGTGAAATGGCTGTAAAGTCTCCTGTGCCCATAGTAAAAGCAGGAAACTGGAGCAGCTCTAGGGTTTGAACCCTGAAGACCAACATCCTCCCTGGGTGCAAACATGCAGGAGAGGTTAGACTGCTGGTGGTGGGTGGGGACAGGGTGAGGAGGTTAAATAGGCTTCTGTACATATATTAAAGCCATGTCCAGTGTGCCAACCACTAAACACTTGAGCAGCTCTTGGGCTTGGACTCAAGGAGCTGATTTCTATTATGGGTTGTTAGGAGCAAAAAGACCAACCTCCTCCCCTTGGCATCAGCACCGAGGAAAGGTTATACTGCTGTTGGTGACAAGGTGAGGCAGCTGGAAAGGCTGCTGTAGACATTGCAAACGTGTCTATTGTTCTTAATCCTAAATCCTAGAAACTAAAGAAGGTCTGGGGCTGAAGTCAAAGTGGAGTTCTGATTGTGGAGAACCAAGGCCTCACTGTAGGCAAGCTGGACTGTAGGCAAGACTGCTATTCATAACCCGGTGGCCTGGAATCCAAAGGTAACCCCAGTCTTTGCTAGAGCCTCTTGCAAGCAAGGACAGGCTGTGTGAGGAGCCCCAGGTCATGCCACTGAGGAATCAAGGGTCTGAGGAGGCAAGCAGTAAATTCCTTGCCCAAGTGGACTGGCAGCCGCTTGGGACTGGTCAGGCAAAGCTGTGGACCCGATCAGTCATAGTCAAAGTCCATAGCAAAGGTCGTCAGCACATGGTACGAAGCCTAGTGCGATAAGCGAAAGGTCAGAAAAGGTCAGACAATGAATTAGCAATGTCCAGGAACTGGAACAAAGACATGACAAGACCTATGAAGAACTTGGTGCTACATCGACACCTCTGCTTCCAGTTTAAACGGAGTGGTCTATGCATTGCCCACAAAAGTTTGAAAGTGTGTATTGTGCACAGAAATGAACAGTTAACATTTTTAACCCTATGACAGAACCAATCCTTGGGTCGGTGCTCTAACCCAGGGCCCCATAAAATCACAATGTTTGCCCCCCCCCCCCCGTAACCTATACGTCATGGCTGGCTCCCCAAGGCAAACCAGCATATATATATGTATAGGTTACTGGTAGGAGGGGGAATGTGCCTTCATTCATCATCAGTAGATAGAGATAGTGTGGCAACCAGTAAGGCTCAGAGCAGGGCTGCAATCAGGGTTGTCTGGCTGTGGCCTGCGCCCCCCCTTTACAACCAGGGCCCCATATTGCTGTCTTGGCTGTCCTTCCCTGATGGCTGCCCTGCTTGAACCCTTCAGGAGTGTCCCCACCAGTGTCCGAGCCTAGGCAGGGTGTAAAGTACCCTGGGGCTCTCCAGACATAGCAGGTAAGGTGAGTATTGCTTTCTTCATGCTGCTCAGGAAAAGAGTGGCTTTCCTAGAACAGAAAGCATTTGCACAGTACCCAGTCCAAGGACAGATAGAATTACCCATCTACCCTTGCAGTAGGCAGAGCTATGCAAATCATCTCTTTACATCTCCATGCCATCCAAGGCCCTTAGAAACACTGCAAGGGTGCAATGCCAAGGATTAGCTTTAAATTATAAACAGCCAGACACATCCAACTAGTAGACACATGTTTTTTTTTATTGAAAAATATACTTTATTTATAAATAAATAAATAAATATAAATTTACAGTTACATTCGTACTTTGTATCGCGTCGCAGTACAAAAAACACAACAATGCAAATACATTTCATACAATTCACTTTACGTCACATTCTTTCAACAGTAGGTGGGCGATGCCTGATGATCAGTCCTGAGCAATGGTCCTGACATGATCATTCATGGTTCCACCAAGTCATACATTACAAAGCAACAGGGGGTAAGGGGTGGGAGGATGAGGGGGGTGGGGGGTGAGAGGATGAGGGGGGTGAGGGGTGGGAGAATAAGGGGTGGGGGGGGTAAGGGGGGGACTTCACAGGCCTGAGGCTTTATTTAAGACAAGACACAGGAGGGAGAGGAGGGGAACAAAACAACTGCATTAATCAATCGTCTTCTTCCTCGCCACCGTCGTCCATCAGGTTATAGTCTCTGAGCAGGCTGAGGATCAGCCTGCGACAGTCCTCGATGGACATCCTCACCCTATTGTGGACCTGGCGGTTCCTGGCACACCACAGAGCGTCTTTCACACAACACATGAGGCGCCAGGCATGCTGGATCTCCTCAACATTAAAGTTGCCATGGAATAGTCCGTATAAAACGCCACAGTGAGTCACTGCGTTCCTTGGCACATAGTTCGTGAGTTCTGGTCCCAGAGCATCCAACAGGTCTTGGGCATAGGGGCAATCCCACATGATGTGGAAAGAGGTTTCCTCGTGTATCACGCACATAGGGCAGTGTCTATAGTTTATTAAACCTCTGGCATGCAGGAAGGAACGCACTGGCAGGCCTCCCTGAATAGCTTGCCACGCCAAGCATTTATGTCTGTTGGTCAGGTGTTTGGAGGACACGTTTTTCCACACAAATTTGCACGTGTCCTCCGGGAGCCCTGGGATCAGTTCTATATCGTCCTTGGCTCGGATGAGCTTGTAGATCACTTTGGGCCGCCACAGGTCAGGCTTTACTCCAGCCAGTTGGTGTTCCGAGATGAAGTCCTCGGCGTCCTTGTAGAACCATGGTAGGTGCCAGGCGTATGGCATGGAGGTGTCCCATTTCGCCTGTCCGAGTTTCCTCCAGACCCGGAGTAAGAAGAAACGGGACATGGCGTGACCTGCGGTAGCCGGTTCATTGTCCGTCATTGTCCGGCGAACGCAGATGCACGTGAAGGCGGCCATCAGCATGGTTGAAATGTTCGGGACTCCTTTCCCGCCCTTGCGATGCTCCTTGTACATCCTTGTTCGCCTCACTCTGTCTAGTTTGGAGCCCCAGATGAAGTTGAAAACCACCCTAGTGATAGTCTTCCGAGTTTTGACTCTCGGAGGCCATGCCTGGGCGAGGTACTGCAGAACCAGGAGGATCTTATTTCGCAGCACAAGTGTTTTCCCCTCGATGGTAAGGTTTCTGAGGCTCCAGAGGCCGAATTTCGAGTTCATTTTGGACAGTCTCTCGTTTCAGGACTTCAGGTCTGCGCCCTCTGCTCCGAACCAAACTCCCAAAATCTTGACGAAGTCTGGCTTGACGCTGAAGGGCACAGGAGAAGACAGATGCCAGTTCCCGAAGAGCAGGGCTTCCGACTTCCCGCAGTTGACTTGGATTGCACAGAGATGTAAAGAGATGATTTGCATAGCTCCACCTACTGCAAGCGTAGATGGGTAATGCTATCTGTCCTTGGACTGGGTACTGTGCAAATACTTTCTGTTCTAGGAAAGCCACTCTTTTCCTTTACCTAAGTAGAGGGTTTTTTGGTCTCTTTAGCCCCCCCCCCCCCATATTAAGCCTAACATGGGTCTCTCCACATACTGGCTTGCGACTATGTTTTCATGCTGCTCAGCAATGATCTGCTATGTGAGGTCTGGAGGTTATTGAAGTGGAAGATCTCCGTGTGCGGCCTCATTATTTTTATCTCATCGGTTCTCTCATCCTGAGTGTCTGCCAGTCTCCCCAAGTCAAAATACATCTTCCTGCTGTCCCACTAATGACCCTCCAGCCTGCTCCTGACCCCGTGCCCAGCAGGCAGAGCAGTTTGTCATGGGCTGAGAAACAGATGAGGGGGAGTCCCAGTAATCCCTTCATAACTCAGCTACATTCCATCATGGATGGGTTGGGGCAACCTGTTTCTGGACTTTTTCAGAGACAGGCAGATGCCTCGTCCACCTTCTAACCCCTGGCCCCCACCTTTACATTGTGACTGATCAGCATTATGCCAGCGCCTGGGATGTCTGCAGACTCCTGTATTTGTATATATACTGTTATTGTAATCCACAAAGGGACCATGATGCCTCATGCACTTCCCCATTCTACCATGGGGTAAATTGCTCTATATTTAGGCTGTATCTGGGGTATAAAGAGGTGGCTGTGGATGATGGTTGGTGGGGTAAATGGCTCTATATTTAGACTGTATCTGGGGTATGAAGCCGTGGCTCTGAATGGATAGTGGGGTAAATGGCTCTATATTTAGACTGTATCTGGGGTATGAAGCCGTGGCTCTGAATGGATAGTGGGGTAAATGGCTCTATATTTAGGCTGTGTCTGGGGTATGAAGCAGTGGCTGTGGATGATGGTTGGTAGGGTAAATGGCTCTATATTTAGACTCTATCTGGGGTATGAAGCCGTGGCTCTGGATGGATGGTGGGGTAAATGGCTCTACATTTAGGTTGTATCTGGGGTATGAAGCTGTGGCTCTGGATGGATGGTGGGGTAAATGGCTCTACATTTAGGCTGTATCTGGGGTATGAAGCCGTGGCTCTGAATGGATAGTGGGGTAAATGGCTCTATATTTAGACTCTATCTGGGGTATGAAGCCGTGGCTCTGGATGGATGTTGGGTTATTTGGCTCTACATTTAGACTGTATCTGGGGTATGAAGCAGTGGCTATGGATAAATGGTGGGGTAAATTGCTCTATATTTAGGTTGTATCTGGGGTATAAAGTGGTGGCTGTGGATGATGGATGGTGGGCTAAAATGGCTCTATATTTAGACTGTATCTGGAGTATAAATCGACGACTGTGGATGGATGGTGGGGTAAATTGCTCTATAATTAGGCTGTATCTGGGGTATAAAACAGTGTTTATGGATGGATGATGGGGTAAATGGCTCTATGTTTACCCTGTATCTGGGGTATAAAGCGGCAGCTCTGGATGGATAGTGGGGCAGTTAGCTCTATATTTAGGTTTTTTTATTGGCTTCTGTGTTAAATTATCACAATAAGTTCTCAGTGTCCGACTTACATTTTATGACCCTGCTTCCTGCAGTGCCTGGTTTATCACAGAAAATCTCCCTTCATTCCTTCAGGCTTCTCCAGAATTTTCCATGTGGAATTAATGTTCTTCCACTTATTATAAAACATTTTCGTCACGCTTTTAGTTTCAGACATGAAATGAAGGAACCAGCAGCCACAGGTGTGAATGAGAAAGCACAGCAAAGTGGCGTGGAAGGAGATGCACATGGGGGCCCTTTTGCATGCAGCAGGGGGTATTGCTGTATAAATTGTTCTTTCTCATATATTAGATTTCTGTGTGTCATTTTAACTAGGGTTAGGTTTGGGGTTACTATATTTGATGGGACAGTTTGTATCATATGGTAGTGCGGGTGGTATTATATACGGTAGGGCAGATAGTATTATGTATGGTGGGGTGGGCGGCATTATATAGTAGCGCAGATAGTATTATGTATGGTGGGGTGTGTGTTATTATATACAGTGGGGCAGATATTATTAGGTATGCTGGGGTGGGTGGTATTATATACAGTGGGGCAGATAGTATTAGGTATGCTGGGGTGGGTGGTATTATATACAGTGGGGCAGATAGTATTAGGTATGCCGGGGGGGGTGGTATTATATGGTAGGGCAGAAGGTATGTATGGTAGGGTAGGTGATATTATATACAGTAGTGCAAATAGTATTATGTATTTTGGGGGGTAGGTGGTATTTTATGTTAGTGCAGATAGTATGTATGGTGGTGTATATACAGTGCATATACAGTGGGGCAGATAGTATTATCTATGGTGGGGTGGGTGGCATTTTACAGAAAGGTGGATAGTATTTTGTATGTTGGGGTAGGTGGTATTATACAGTAGGGCAGATAGTATTATGTATGGTGGGGTGGGTGGTATTATACAGTAGGGCAGATAGTATTATGTATGGTGGGGTGGGTGGTATTATACAGTAGGGCAGATAGTATGTATGCTGGGTTGGGTGGTATTATAGAGTGGGGCAGGTAGTATTATTTATGGTGGTGTGGGTGGTATTATATACAATAGGGCAGATAGTATGTATGGCAATGTGGGTGGTATTATATACAGTAGGACAGATAGTATGTGTGGTGGTGTGGGTGGTATTATACAGTAGGGCAGATAGTATTTTCTATCGTGGGGTAGGTGGTATCATACAGTATGGCAGATAATATGTATGGTAGGGTGACTGGCATTATACAGTAGGGCAGATAGCATTATGTATGATTGGTTGGTTGGGTGGTATTATATACAGTTGGTGTGGTAGCGCACATAGTATTAGGGGGGATGGTATAATATTTGGGCAAATATTGCCATACATGGTGGGGTGGAGTGAATATTATATACTGGGCATTATTAAATTGTATGATTGGCATTGAATTTAGACCCACCATGCGATTCCAGTCATGACCCGCATGGCGGCCAAGAGTATGAGGAGGAGACTTATGATTGGCTGCTGTTAGTGGTCACATTGGGCCTCGGGGAGTGTCACGTCATTGCTGGGTGACTCCATTCCTCAGAGGCAGCCTCTTGCACTAGAGTGTAACCTTGTCGCCATGTTGTGGACTGGGGCCGAATTCCTCAACTTGGGTCCTCCTCATTGGGCAGTGACAGCCCTCATAGAGAATAGGGAGTGTGGAGCTCAGGACATTCCTGCTTTGATGTTCAGATACTCCGTTCACCTCTATCAAAAAGGCCCAGACTCCCACCTGCAGCGCCTGACGCCATTTCCACAAGCTTTGCAAATCTTTCTTGTGATGTCACCATTCTGTCCATGAATAAGATCTCTTGTGCTTCAGCTCAAATTCTGCCATCCTCTGGGTCACAGAGCTTGCCATCCATGGACCCTGCATGGAACCATGAAGGGGAGAGGTAATGGGGAAGATGTAGGGCTCCATTCTACCCTACATCACTGACTAGATGCTGGCTATGATAGGGTGTTATTGGGGCACCTAGTATTTTCCTAGTGCACAGCACAGCCTGTTTCATGTAATCCTTACATCTGGGTATTCCGCCACAAGGTGTCGCAGTGGACTGCAGAAGATTTGTGGCTCCTCCCGGCCCCATATAAAAATGGGAATCACCCATAGACCTCTAGTGTTTCCTCAGCAGTCATACTGCGAAGATAGAAGATGGCTCTCTATGTTTCGCAGGCGAGCGGGGCAACTAAGCCTGCGGCCCTGCAAGTTTATTTCCACCCGTTTACGGACCCTATTTGCCTCCCAGCCTTGGCTGTCGGATCGGGTGATGGTAGAGGAGCACTAGGTTCAAGTGCTCGGGGAGCGCTGCTCCAAGCCGCAGACCCTGTACAACAAAGGGTAGCCAGCCATAGGCTTTTTTATGGTGAGCCTGTTGAGGGATGAGAAGCACTGCTGTAGCAATGGTGTAGGGGGTGAGTGGTGCTTTGGGACTTGTGTTCCTGGCCAGTATTCCCTTTTTCTGTCTGACTTTCTTCCTTGGGGAGTGTTTGTCTCTCTTGTCCCCCTCCCTTCCCTCTGGGCCCCTTTTGGACGGTTCCCGCCGCTGCCTGCCTCTCCTCCGCTCCCCCTCTCCCTGACGGATGTTGTCAGAGGGGGGTGGTGGTGGCGGGTGACGGGTGTGGTGTGGTGTTCTGCTGTTTGTCTCTCGCAGTAAAAGCGCCGCCCGCCGCGGAGCACAGTATGCCTGTCAGACTGTCATGGCGCTGGCGTCGGGTCATGTGGGTGTGTTTTCGCACTCTTCGTGGGGGCGGCGCCGGGGGATGATGCGTATCGCGTCATGCTCCCGTGGCCTGCCCCTTGAGGTGCTCGCTTGCGGCGCCATCTTGCCTGCATGCTGCGTTGCTTGTGCTCTGAGTTCCGGAGGCTTCTTGTCAGCGCGGGCTGCGGCGGTGACTCTGCCTTTCCTGATCTACCCTCCGCTGATCCTTTGACTGTATTCCGGTCGCCTGTGTGTGCTGCGCACGTTGCGCTCTTGGTCCGTGAGTCCCATATGGGTTTTTTTTTCTTGTGGGGCATGTGCTGCGGGATACTTATGTCTTTTTGATTATGTCTTTCAGGCAGGATAACAGTGTATTGTGGTTTCTTCCGGTCCTATCCTTCCCCCCCTCCCCTCGTGTTCTCTCTGGGTCCTCTCTGTGGGCATCCCGGGTGGCTTTTATTAGCCCTTACCCTATACTGGCCTATTGTGCCTGTGTTAATCGCCATATGAAGGCTTCTGGGGATAGCGTGCTTGGGGGTCCTTCGGGGCAACCTCAGCTATGTGTCATGTGTGGGGCATCCCCTTTGAGTGGTGGTGGCGCTGTTTCTGTGCCGTGCGCCCAAAGTATTATTGCGGGCCAGGCTGGGATGGGTGCTTCTCTTCCCAGTTCTGCGCTTCCTCCGGCATCTCTTACTCCCCCGTGGCTGCATTTAGCCCCCAGTGAGGGGGATACTAGCAGGGGGTCCCAATCTGATCTGGCACTACACGTGGCCAGCATTGAAAGGCAGCTGGCCCGTCCGGTGACGGGCAAGGCCTCTGGCAAGAAGCGGCATCTTGGCGCTGCGCCTTCCCTCTTTGCCGAGGAGGATGAGGGCCTTGATGTGTTTGGCGGCCGTGACTCCCTAGAGAAGGGGGAGCTTTTCTATGATTCAGACTCCTCTGGGGGCCAGCAGGAAGGTTACGACAGTGACCTGGGCTCTGCCTCTGAGGAGGATACCTGGCTCCCTGATGAAACTGATAGACTGTTGTCAGACATTTTTGAGACATTGCACATCGCCCCCCCCCCAAGGTGGCGAAGAGGAAGCAGGGTGAGCTCTTTCGCTGGATCGGTACGTCTTGCCCAAGGATCCAGAACTGCTCACTCAGGGACAGCTGCGCCATCCCAATTGACAAACGCTGGCTTTAATGGCTTGGCTGCTGAAACCTCCATCTTGATGGAAAAGGGGTTGCCGGCCTCTGATGTTGATACCATGATTAGGACAAGGAAGAAGTCCTCGTCCTTTATCTACTATAGGGTATGGCATGCTTACATTTCCTGGTGTGAGTCTAAATCTTTTCACTGTCGGGTGTTTTCTGTTCCCAGGATCCTGGAGTTCCTGCAACATGGTTTGGACTTGGGTCTTCAACTCAGTACCCTCAAGGGACATGTTTCAGCTTTGGCCATTTTCTTCCAAAGATCATTTGCTAATCATCGTTTGGTTAAGACTTTCTTCCAGGGGGTTACTCACGTGCGCCCCCCACGTAAGCCTATGTTACCAGTCTGGGATTTGAATTTGGTCTTGTCTGCTATGCAGGATTCTCCTTTTGAGCCTCTGCGTGTGGCTCCTTTCTCCATTTTGACTCTTAAGGTAGCATTTTTGGTGGCTATCACTTCTGTTAGGCGTGTTTCTGAGTTGGCAGCGCTTTCCATCAAACCTCCTTACTTTGAGAGACACCAGGACAAGGTGGTGTTTCGGTTTAAGCCAGATTTTTTGCCTAAGGTTGTGTCTGCATTTCATCTCAATCAGGACATTGTCTTGCCTTCCTTGTGTCCTAATCCTATTAACCCTAAGGAGAGGGTATTACATTCTCTGGACGTGGTTAGGACTTTAGGAAATTTTATCTGGTAGCTACTGAATCCTTCAGGAAGACTGATGCTCTTTTTGTTCTTCCTTCTGGACCTAGGAAGGGTTTGCCTCCGGCTAAATCCACCATCAAACGCTGGCTTTAACGGCTTGGCTGCTGAAACCTCCATCTTGATGGAAAAGGGGTTGCCGGCCTCTGTTGTTGATACCATGATTCGGGCCCGGAAGAGGTCCTCGCCTTTTATCTACTACAGGGTCTGGCATGCTTACATTGCCTGGTGTGAGTCTAAGTCTCTGCCTTGTCTGGTTTTTTCTATCCCAGGATTCTGGAGTTTCTACAACATGGTTTGGATTCGGGCATTCAACTTAGTACCGTCAAGGGACAGGTGTCAGCTCTGGCAATTTTTTTCCAAAGATCCTTTGCCAATCACAGGATGGTTAAGACCTTCTTCCAGGGAGTTACTCATGTGCGTCCGCCGCGTAAGCCTATGTTACCGGTTTGGGACTTAAATTTGGTGTTCTACAGGGTCCTCCCTTTGAACCTAAACATGCGGCTGCATTGCCCATTCTGACTCTTAAGGTGGCCTTTTTGGTGGCTATTACTTCGGTCAGGCGAGTTTCTGAGCTGGCGGCGCTTTCCGTGAAACCTCCTTATTTTGAGCGGCATCAGGATAAGGTAGTGTTTCAGCTTAAACCGGATTTCTTGCCAAAGGTTGTGTCTGCTTTTTATCTCAATCAGGACATTGTTTTGCCTTCCTTGTGTCCTAAACCTGCTAATTTTAAGGAACGGACCCTTCATTCTCTTGATGTTGTCAGGGCATTGAAGTTTTATTTGGTTGCTACTGGGTCTTTTAGGAATTCTGATGCGCTTTTTGTTCTTCCTTCTGGACCTAGGAAGGGTTTGCCTCCGACCAAGTCTACTATCAGCAAGTGGATCCGGCAGGCGGTGGAGCAGGCCTATCCCGCTAAGGGGAGGGAACCTCCCTTTCGGGTTACTGCTCATTCCACTTGTGCTATAGGTGCTTCTTGGGCTTTTCAGCACCAAGCTTCTGTTGAACAAGTTTGTAATGCCGTTATTTGGTCTTCTGTTCATACTTTTTCTAAGTTTTACAAGGCTGATGCTGCTTTTGGCCGCAAGGTACTTCAGGCGGTAGTGGTTTGAACTGCCCCCTGTTACTCTTTGGGATCCCACCCTACCTTACGGACACTGCTTTTGGATATACCAGATGTAAGGATTACATGAAACAGGCCGTGCTGTGCACTAGGAAAAATACAATTCTGTGAGTACTCACCTGTAGAATTGTTTTTACTATGCACAGCACGGCCTGTTTCATCCCTCCCCTGTTATCGTTATCTTTGGTTGCCTTTGTATGGTGATTTGTTCCAAAGTTAGTTGTGAGGGTTCTTTTTATCTTTTTTTTTTTTTTTTTACCTTTATTACCTCCCAGCTTCTTGTATAACTGCTTTTCAACACTGGAGGTCTATGGGTGATTCCCGTTTTTATTTGGGGCTGGGAGGAGCCACAAATCTTCTGCAGTCCACTGCGCCACCTTGTGGCGGAATACCAAGATGTAAGGATTACATGAAACAGGCCGTGCTGTGCATAGTAAAAACAATTCTACAGGTGAGTACTCACAGAACTGTATTTTTGGGTTCCGCCCAGACAGACAGTCACAGTGCTGTTACAGAGGGGCACCTGTTTGGTGTTTTAACTATTTCAGAGCTCTTGGGGTGGTTCAAACCGGGGGTCCATTAGTGGGAATGCACCCCCAGCATGATTGCCATTTGGTGTAATGGAGCACCTGCTCTGGGCCTAAATAGTTCAGCATTATTCCCACCAGGGGAAGTATCCCAATGTGAGCCTTCTATCCCCACTGTCTAGTCTCTCAGTGCCCCCCCAAATGTGATCCTTCTCTTTCCCCAGCCACCCAGTGTGATTATTCTCTGCCCTTAGCCACCCAATGTGAGCTTCCTCTCCTCCCAGTACAGTCTCCCAGTTTATCCTCCTCCCCCTTCCCTGTGAGCTGTCCTCTCCCAGTCTGGATCTCTTTTGTCCCAGCCTTCGGTTGCTTGCATCCAACCCTGGCCAAAATCCACTCATCTACTGGGTATGATGTCAGTAAGAAGCCTCATACGCCAGCTACAGTGGGTAAGGGTGTAACATAACTTTCTCCTTAAGATCTGCTATCCGGTGGGTCACAGAGCTTACCATTTTTGGAGAGATAATAGGGGAGATGCTGGGCTTTGTGATATCATCAATGACTAGAGGAAGCCAAGAGGGGCCAGTTATGATCAGGAGAGGGGCAGCTAGTGGAGCACCCAGGATTTTATTTATTGCATAGCACGGCCCGCTTCGGTATTCATAACAGTTGGGGTTATTCCGCCACAAGGTGGCACAGTGGTACTGCAGAAAGCTGTGGCATCTCCCGGCTCCCTATAAAAACGGGATTAACTATAGAGTTCCCAGTGTTTCCTCTGCAATGATACTGCAAAGTTAGAAGATGGCTCTCTCTCTTGCGCAGGTGAGCGGGGCAACCAAGCCTGCGGCCCTGATGTCTATTTTCATCTGTTTCTGGACCCTCACTGCCTCCTAGCCTCGGCTGACAGATTGGGTGAAGGTAGAAGAGCACTAGGGTCAAATGCTCCTGGAGCGCAGCTCCAAGCCGCACACCCTGTAACACAAAGGGTAGCCTTTATGGTGAGCCTAATAGGGATGCAGAGTTTCTGTCTCGGCTTCTGAGGGGGTGAGTAGTTTGGGGACTGTGTCCCCTTATTTTCCTTTTTGGGTCCCCCCACGCCCCCCTCCCTGGCCATGGCTGCTCGCTGCTGCCGCTTTGTACTGCATTCCGCGGCTGTGGGCGCTATAACCTGAGGTGATTTTGCTTTGTCATGGCGCCGGCCAGGTCACGTGAGCACCGTTTTTCGCGCTCTTCGGGGGGCGGGGCCGGGTGATGACACGTATCGCGCCGTTCCCTCCCCCCCCCCCCGTGGCCTGCCCCTCGAGGTACCTCTGCCAGCGCCATTTTGGACAAGCTGCGCGTCTGGATTTTTCCCTTCCTGGCTGCAGCACTGCTTCCTCCGGTGGGTTGCCTTATCCAGCGGTCTGTGCCTGTGTGACCCCGCGGTGTCTGTGGTCCGTGAGTCCCCCTTGGGGTTTTTTTTATTGAATTGGGGTGTATTTGCTGCGGGATGCTCATGTGTGTTTTCACTTATGTCTTTCAGGCGGGATACCATTGGGTTGTGGTTTCTCCCGGCTCCACTCCTTCCTCCCCCTCATTCCCCCTTTATTGACTTCTGGGGGCATCCCGTGGAAGGGCACCATATGGAGGCTTCTGGGGATAGCGTGCTTAGGGGCCCTTCGGGGAAAGCCCGGCTGTGTTCCATGTGTGGGGTATCCCCTGTGAGTAACAGTGTCATGGTGTGCGTGCCATGCGCTGAAAGTGTCCTTGCGCTTCAAGCTGGTTTGCCTGCTTCGCTTCCCAGCTCTGCGTCTCACTCGGCTTCACCTACTCCCCCGCTCCTGCAATTGGGTCCCAGTGAGGGGAATGTTGGCTGGGAGTCACATTCTGATTTGGCTCTGCGGGTGGCTAACATTGAAAAGCAGCTTCCTAGGAAGGCCTCTGGCAAGAAGAGACACCTGGATCCCAGGCCCGCTCCCCTTACTGAGATGTATGTGGGGATTGATGATCTTGGTGGCTGTCACCCCCTTGAGATGGGGGAGCTCTCCCAGGATTCTGACTCCTCTGGGAACCAGCAGGAGGGTTGCAATAGTGACCCTGGGTCTGCGTCCGGAGAGGAATCATGGTACACTGAGGACACTGATAATCTGCTGTCACATATTTTTTAAATTTTGCACATTGCTGTCCCTGAGGTAGCTAAAAGAAAGCAGAGGGAACTTTTTCACCCTGGTAAACAGCGTCTAGAGTTCCCTGAGCAGGAACATTTTACCACCTTGGTGCTTAAAGAATGGGGACATCCTAACAAGATGCCTGCTGTGCCCAAGGGTTTGGATAAAAGGTATCCCTTTCCTGCTGATCTTGTTAAGAGGTGGTAATTTCCCCCTGAAGTGGACGCTCCCGTGCTAGACTTGTCCAATACTTCCGTCATGCCTTCCCTGACACTACCACTCTGAGGGACGGTGAGGACCGGCGCACGATTCAATTGGCCTGCCATGCTTTTACCTGTGTGGGGGCTGGCTTGTGCCTGGTATGTGCTGCCGCCATTACTACTATTAAGAAGCTGCTCAAGCGTCTCATTGATGGCGCAACAGCTGGTAGTGTGGGGGAGGAATATAGGACTCTCTTAATTTGTCAGATTCAAGCATTTTCGCATGGAGACGCTGCGCTCTGCTGTCAGTACCCTTCGCCCGGGCGACTTCATGACCACTGTGGACATCAAGGATGCTTATCTTCATGTGCTTATCTTCCCAGGTCAACAGAGATTTCTAAGGTTCGAGCTGCAGGATCAGCATTACCAGTTTGTGGCTCTACCCTTCGGTATCACCTCGGCAACCAGGGCATCCGCATCATTCCTTACCTGGACGACATCCTGATTGTGGCCGAGTCTTTTCCTCAGGCCGAGCGGAACACTCAAATGGTGACAGTCTTTCGGCTGGGTGATCAACTATCCCAAGTCTTCTCTGTCTCCGTCCTTGGTGAGGTCCTTTCTGGGCATGACTTTGGATACCTCTCAGGTCAAGGTGTTCCTTCCTCAGCAGAAGGTGGAGGGTCTTCAGCTGCAGGCTCGGGCTCTGCTGTCGTGTCCTCATCCCTCCATCCGTCAGGGGATGCAGTTGGTGGGCCTGATGGTGTCCTGCTTCGAGGCAGTCCCCTTTGCTCAGTTTCACATGAGACCTCTTCAGTTGCACCTCTTGTCAGTTTGGGATCGGGACCCTGTGTCCCTGGATCAGGAATTTGTTCTGTCTCCCCTGGCCAGACAGTCTCTCTCGTGGTGGCTGGACTCAAGGAACCTTCTGGGGGGCAGGTCCTTCCTGCCCCCGTGCTGGGAAGCGGTCACCACGGATGCCAGTCTGACCGGCTGGGGAGGCTTCTGGAAGTCCCTGAAGTTCCAGGGTCGGTGGGGCCCACAAGAGGCCCATGCTTCCATCAACGTCCTGGAACTGAGGGCGATCAGGTTGGTTCTTTCTCGCCTATCCACTCACCTTCGGGGTCGGGCTGTTCAGATCCGCTCAGACAACCAGACGGCGGTGGCCTACCTCAATCATCAGGGAGGGACTCGGAGCAAGTGAGCCTTCAAGGAAGTGTCCCTGATTCTGTCTTGGGCGGAAAAGCATGTTCCCTGCATCTCAGCGGTCTACATCCCAGGGGTGGAGAACCAGGTGGCGGACTCCCTGAGCAGGGGGGCGTCTCGTCTGGGGGAGTGGTCTCTCAACAACCGGGTGTTTCTCTCCCTCTGTCACCGCAGGATCCTCTGGCCTTCGCCATGTATGCCCTGGCAATACCTTGGACGGAGCTTCAGCTTCTCTATGTGTTCCCTCCGTTTCCTCTCCTGGGCAGGGTCATGCGCAAGATAGCCCAGGAGCGGGTACCAGCCATCCTGGTGGCCCCCTGTTGGCCAAGAAGAGTTTGGTGCGCAGATTGTCGTGCAGTTGGCAGTAGACCGGCATGTCTTGCCCAGATCTTCTCACTCAGGGGCAGCTACGCCATCCCAATTTACAAGCTCTGGCTTTAATGGCTTGGCTGCTGAAACATCCATATTGATGGAGGGGTTGCCTGCCTCTGTTGTTGATACCATGATTCGGGCTAGGAAGAAGTCCTCGTCCTTTATCTATTACAGGGTCTGGCATGCTTACATTGCCTAGGGTGAGTCCAAGTCTCTTGCCTGTCGGGTGTTTTCTATTCCCAGGATTCTGGAATTCTTACAACATGGTTTGGATCTGGGCCTTCAACTTAGTACCCTAATTGGCCATGTTTCAGCTCTGGCAATTCATTCCCAAAGATCTTTTGCCAATCACCGGTTGGTTAAAACCTTTTTCCAGGGTGTTTCTCATGTGCGTCCACCCTGTAAGCCTTTGTTACCAGTCTGGGATTTGAATCTGGTGTTGTCGGCTCTGCAAGGGCCTCCCTTTGAGCCTATCCGTGAGGCTGCCTTGTCTATTTTGACTCTTAAGGTAGCCTTTCTGGTGGCTATCACTTCTGTAAGGCGAGTTTCTGAGCTAGTGGCGCTTTCCATCAAACCTCCTTATTTTGAGAGGCATCAGGATAAGGTGGTGTTCCGGCTTAAGCCGGATTTCTTGCCAAAGGTTGTGTCTGCCTTTCATCTCAATCAGGACATTGTCTTGCCTTCATTGTGTCCTAATCCTGCTAATTCCAAGGAGCGGACTCTGCATTCTCTGGATGTGGTCAGGGCTCTGAAGTTTTATTTGGTCGCTACTGAGACTTTCAGGAAGTCTGATGCTCTTTTTGTTCTCACTTCTGGACCTAGGAAGGGTTTGCGTCTGGCTAAATCCACTATAAGCAAGTGGATCCGTCAGGCGGTGGTTCAAGCCTATTCTGCTAAGGGAAAGGAACCTCCCTTTAGGATTACTGCTCATTCCACTCATGCTATTGGTGCCTCTTGGGCTTTTCAGCACCAAGCTTCTGTTGAACAAGTTTTCAAGGCCGCTACTTGGTCTTCTGTTCATACTTTTTCAAAGTTTTACAAGGTTGATGTTAAGGCCTCGGCGGATGCTGCTTTTGGCCGCAAGGTGCTTCAGGCGGTAGACTTGAACTACTGGCCGTTACTCTTTGGGGATCCCACCCTACTTTGGACACTGCTTTTGGATGTCCCAACTGTTATGAATACCGAAGCGGGCCGTGCCATGCAATAAAGAAAAAAGCAATTCTGCGAGTACTCACCTGTAGAATTGTTTTTATTCTTGCATGGCACTGCCCGCTTCGCCCCACCCTTGTTATCATTATTCTTGGTTGCCTTGTTATTGTGATTGTTCCAAGTTAATTGGAGTTTTTTACCTTTTTCAAATTTTTTACTTAATTCTCTCCCGGCTTCTTGTCTCACTGCTTGTCTACGCTGGGAACTCTATGGTTAATCCCGTGTTTATAGGGAGCCGGGAGATGCCACAGCTTTCTGCAGTACCACTGCACCACCTTGTGGCGGAATAACCCCAACTGTTATGAATACCGAAGCGGGCCGTGCCATGCAAGAATAAAAACAATTCTACAGGTGAGTACTCACAGAATTGCTTTTTTATACCTCACAATAATAGTAATAAATTATAATAGTGCTTATAGTGGCCATTGTGTGGTTACACACACATGGAATGTTACCTCTGCATTTTCACACATGTGAATTACACTCAGTGGACACACCAGTGAAAAAACACCAAATCAGTGGTTACACACAGGTAATTAACACACTAAGGTGCAATGAAGTGAACATGTGCCCAGAGTAGTGGGCCGCCCAGGAAGCAACTGGGGGTTAGGTGCCTTGCTCAAGGGCACTTCAATCATGTGCTATGGCTGGGAATTGAACCTTCCTGTAACAAGGCTGGTTACCTACCTCTAGGCCATGACTGCCCCATGAAACTCAGTGCAGAGGGGCACCAAACCAGAACTGAGGGTGGTCCGGACCAAAGGTCCAGTAGTGTGAAAGCACCCCTGGTTTAAGCCGCTTCGGTGGTATTCTGCTGATCATTGGTCTCAAAACCAAATCAATAAGAGAGCCCAGAATGACCTTGCCTGGCCTCTGTGCATGCGCCATTGGTTTGGCCCTTATCGGGATCAAACAGCTAGCTGCATTTTTCCAGTGAGTAAAAGCGTCATGGGCATGTGAATGGCGACAGCAGAGGCAGTGTCACGCCAAACTTGTTTTTTTTTTTTCAGGAAAAGCACAATAATGGAGGTTTCCTGCTGGAGATTTGAGATGATACTAAAGAGTTTTATTTTCCTGCGAACTGTTTTGCCGTTGCTTTGCCATTGGCTCTTGTTAGTCATAACATCCTCCAGAGCTGTTTCATTTGGCACTGGACTTGTGTTCTACAGTCTCCTCCGGGTTCCTATTTCCATTAAAAATATGAAGCAGCATTGCATGTGGGCAAGATTATATACTGGCCCCATCGGACTTGTCTAGAGTGTCTCCATCTCATTAGACACTAGCTCCTCTAGGGTGTTCCCATCTCACCATTGGCTCCTCTGGAGTGTTGCAGTCTAGCCAGACACACTCCCAAACCCGCTGGCTCCTGTGGGGTGTTCCCATCTCACCAGACACCACCTCCTTTGGGGTGTTCCAATTTCACCAGACACTGGCTCCTCTAAAGTATCCCATCTCATCAGACACTAGCTCCTCTAGAGTGTTCCAGTCTCTTCTAGATTGTTCCTGTCTCACCAGACACTGGCTCATCAGGAGTGTTTCCGTCTCATCAGACACTGGCTCCTCTGGAGTATTTTCATCTCATAGACACTGGCTCCTCTGGAGTCTTAAAGGAGCCACAACACTTGTTCCTGTTAGCTTGCAGACAAACTTATAATCTGTCTCTAAATCTGGTTAAAAACAGATTATAGGTTGGTCTGCAAGCTTAACAGATTTGAGTGCTGTGGCTCCTTTAAGACTTGTGTATCCTAATTGCCCTGCTCACGTGCACCTCCCAGGTTAGTTAGAAATTGGTCTGAGCAGCTGCCACCCCTCCTTTGTTTCCTCTAGAGTTTTCCCATCTCACCAGACACTGGCTCCTCTGGGGTTGTTTCCATCTCACCAGACACTGGTTCACATGGGCCACATATGGCTCACCTGCTTTCACAGTCAGCACTGTGCATGGGGTAAATGCAGAGTCAGTCAAGCATATAGGTGTGCCATCTCTGCTGCTTCCAGTGCTACATCAGGGTTAAATCAGCGCTATATTTTTTTTTACACATATTTTTTGTGAGTAAAAGCTTTCTTATGATCTTTTCCCTTGGTGCAATTCAGCATCATATTTACCTGTGCTATGGTTTTCCTGCCTTTTTGGGCAGTGTCACGTTGCTGAGGGGTGAAGACCGGACACTACAAGCGGGGCTGGAATCTGCAAAGGGAAAGCCAGCATGCTTCCTTACCTGTCCATTTCAGCCAAGTATTTTATGTGGAGGAGGCAATTCTGCATAATCGGGTTCAGGAACTGGGGGATCCAAGTGCACTCTGCTTATATATATAACTGAACTGCCGAGTATAGTGCTTTTAAATCGGAACTTCACTTAAAAATGACCCCCCCGCCCTGGCGCTGAGGCAGGACAGGGGGTTATAAAGAAAAATAAACCCTTACCTTAGCCAGATGTGCCATCCTGGTCCCCCAAGGCTGCCGCATGAAAAGAAGCAAAGCTGCATCCCCCGGCTCTGTGCGTGCTCCTGCCACCCATTCACTTAAATGGTCGTGCGGGAGCACGCACGGAGCCGGGGGATGCGTCTCTGTGTCTTCAGTCCAAGGCGGCGATGCCTAGGATCCGGAGTGGTGCAGTAGCCTGGCTAACACAAAGGGTTTTTTTTCTTTGTAACACCCCATCCTGCCTCAGTGCCAGGGTAGGGTGGCAGGGCGGGGGTCATTAAGTAAAGTTCTTCTTTAAGTGCTTCACTGCATTGGTATTAGGAGCTGCTTCCAGTTATGTCCAGGTCTATATTGGTTATACAGTGCCTTTAATCTTTTCACATTGAATCTGCCTTGTGAGTGTGACCATCTCTCAGTGCTGAATGAGGTTGTTGTGGAAAAAAAAAGGATGGGGAGTCCTGGATTAGAGTGAACCACAGCCCTACTGAATTTCTTGCCGCCCTAAACAGACAAAGACAGGCAGGTAAAACTATCAATGGGCTAAGTGCAAACCTGACGATTGTGTAACAGCAGTCCCTAGAGGTGAGATCTGTTAATGCACCAGGTGTCCAGTGCCTCCATGTCTCCAGAGCATATGCATAGATTTGCAGGCACCATGAGGGATAAGTGGTTCAGATCTTACATTGGTATAAGACAAGACCTCAGCCTTTTATGTGGAGGATGCAGAAAGCATCACATACCCAATGTTACTGAGATTTCAACAAACCATAGAGTGCCTCTCAGTCCCCTCTCCCTCTGTGGCTCTCTCATGCTCCTAGTGACCAGATTCTCTCTCTTTTGTATTCCAAGTATGTCACACACCCCGCTTGCACTATTCATGACATATGGGTTATGGTCCAGTAGAGGGCGAACTTCTGCAGAGATGAAAGCAAAAAAGAAGCCCCTCCCGGTCCATAAATACCTGGGACCTCCCACACATTCCCCAGTTCCTTCTCTGCAGGACGGCAAGCAAGTCAGAAGATGTATGCTGCTCTTCCTTGCAGGTAAGCCGGGCTCACGCCCAGCCATTTTTTGCCCTATTTCTGCCCGGACCTTTATACAGTAAGTCCAATACTAGCCTCCCAGCCTTGGCTGCAGGTCCGGGTGAGGGTAGGCAACACCTTAATAGGTGTTTTAGGGAGCCATGCTCCCCCATACAAGGGGATAGGCGGTGTCCGGGTTGGTGATCCCGGTTTGGGATGCCCTGTCCCTATTTACTTCCCTTACACCTCATGGTGAGGGATTCTCCCCCTTCCGGGTCCCCTCTGTTAACCCTCCAGCGGGGGGGGGGGGGGGGGATGGCCTTGCCTTTCTACTGTCACATTAGATATGTGTATGTGTGTTTTGTGCGCATGGTGCTTCACGTTTGCTGACCTCGGACACTGCTACAGCCTGTGAAGCTTCTCCTCCTCAGGCTGCGTTTGTGAGGGGGCGGGGCCGGGCGCTCGAACGTTGCCGCGGCCTGCCCCCTCCCTTTTTTGGCGCTATTGCGGGCCCATCCTAATGATGGGAACCGCACTGATGGACTCGGAGGTAGGGGTTGGGGCCTGGCGCGCGATCAGCGCTGGTCCGCCCCTTCTTTTCTCTCCTTCCTTGACACGGAGCTGCTGGCTGGTGCCTGACGCCATTTTGGACTTGTGTGAGTGCCCTTTTTGGGCTCCCCCCCCCTTTCTTGCTATTCTGGCCATATGCCACAGTCGCCGCTTGGGGCAGCGCTGGCTCCCTCTGATTGTTGGTTTTATTAATACATATATATCATACAATGTGTGTGGGTGCATGTGCTTATTGCCCATATCTTGTGTCTTTCAGGAGGACTCCCTGTGCCTTGCTTAAAAGAGGTTTCTCCCAGTCCTAGGGTCCCTAGAGTAATTTGGGCTACTTAAATCCTCCCACTTGGGACTTAAAGGGGCATCCCGGGTAGCTTATCAGCGTAATTCCTTCTGGTCATTGCGACTACCATTAAAATCACCATATGGAGGCTCCACAGGATACCGGGCTCGGGCTCCCTTCGGGTCAATCCTGGCTATGTGTGGGTTGTGGGGTATCCCTTACAGGGGAAAATGTACTAATTTGCATACCATGTGCGCAACAGGCCATAAAGCGGCAGTCGGGGTCCCAGGCGTCTGGGTCAGTGCCGCCCGTCTCATCTCCTTCCCCGCCCCGCATTATCCGTACCCAAAGTGACACGGTCATTAGTGGGGAGTCGCACTCTGAGGTATGTGCTAGGCTGGCCAACCTCGAGAAAATTATTTCTAGCTCAGTGGGCAAGAAGGCCTCTGCTAAGAAAAGGCATCTGTCTCCGGCTATGCCGGTACTTGATTTTGATGATTATGACTCCCTTGACTGATCTGATTATTCCCCTCTTGAGGAGGGGGAATTGATTGAGGAATCTGAGACTGAAGAACTGCAGTTCTTTGATTCTGATGCCGGGCAGGCGCTGGGGGATGCTGTGGATACCCCCAAAGTCCTGGCCCATCTCTTAGAGGTTCTGGATATTTCCCCACCAGCGGAGGCCCCTCTGAAGAAGGGGGAATTCTTTGGGTCATCTAAGCCCAGTTTGGGGTTCCCAAATCAGGATCATTTTGATAGCATGATTCTTAGAGAATGGGAGAAGCAGAGTTGGCTTCCCGGTGTCCCGCAGGGATGGGATAGGAAGTATCCCTTCCCGGCGGACGCGGTGAAGCATTGGTCTTCCCCTCCCGAGGTCGATGCGCCCACCTTAGGGTTGTCCAACACCTCCGTTGTACATACTCCTGACGCCACTACCCTTAAGGATGGCGAGGATAAGTGCATTGATCAGATGGCATGCCATACCTTTGCCAGTGTGGGTTCAGCCTTGCGGCCTGTTTGGGCATCTGCACTCGTGGCTGTGGCTATCAGGTCTGAGGTTAGGGACATGTTAAAAGGGTCCCAACTCAACCCGGCCAGTGTTGAAATCACAGCCCTTAAGAGGTGTGAATTGTTCATGAACTTTGTGTTGGCGGCTATGGATGACACTATTATCATGTGTAGTAGAACCTCGGCTCTGCTGGTGGCCATGCGTCATTCGGTATGGCTATGCCAGTGGGCGGCTGACATAGCGGCCAAGAAATCACTTACAGCACTGCCCTTCCTGGGTATGCGGCTGTTTGGTGACAAATTAGATTCTGTGGCGAAAGGTGGGAAGCTACCTCAGCGTAAGAAGCAGCGTTGCTTCTTTCGGGGGGGCAAGCTCCTTCAATCCTTCCTTTCGTGGTGCCAGAGTGGGCAGAGGTCTTGCCTACTCTAGCTTCAGAGGTGATTCCTGGAACAGAAGCAGGGGTCGCGCCCGTCTGGCCTCTACCTGGGGTTCCAAGCCCAAGCCCGCTGCCAAGCCAGCTCAGCAATGAGGAGGTGCCCTCACCCTTACGGGTGGGGGGACGGCTGTGGCTCTTCTTCCAGGTCTGGGCCCAGGAGGTCACAGACAAGTGGATATTGGAAGTGGTCTCGTCTGGGTACAAACTGGAGTTCGAGTACCGGCCTCCTCCCAGATTCCTAAGGTCTCGGATGCCATCGGATCCTCGGGCGGCGCAGGGGCTCCTGTTGGCTGTAAAGAATCTCCTGGACATGGCGGTCATATGCCCGGTGCCTCTTTCAGAGAGAGGCCGGGGCTATTATTCCAACCTCTTCACGGTTCTCAAAACGGATGGCTCCATAAGACCCATTCTGGATTTGAAGCTTCTCAACAGGTTCATCAGAACCAAGAAGTTCCGCATGGAGACTCTGCGCTCAGCCATCGATTTCCTTCGTCAGGGGGATTTCATGACGTCCATAGACATCAAGGATGCTTACCTTCATGTACCAATTTTCCCAGCACACCAGAGATTTCTCAGGTTCGTGGTTGTAGATCAGCATTTTCAGTTGTGGCCCTCCCGTTCGGGCTGACATCGGCACCGAGGGTGTTTACCAAGGTTCTGGCGGGCAGAGACCAGGGCATTCGCATTGTGCCGTATCTGGACGACCTACTCATTACAGCTTCTTCCCTCTGCCAGGCGGAGCTGGACACCAGGACGGTGGTGACTGGCCCCTTGTTGGGAAACGGTTACCACGGATGCCAGCCTGTCGGGCTGGGGAGGTTTCTGGAAGGATCATCAGTTCCAGGGGTTGTGGGGTCCTCAGGAGGCTCACACCCCCATCAATGTCTTGGAGCTCAGAGCTATCCGTTTGGTTCTGTCACGTCTGACACTTCACCTACAGGGCTTACCGGTTCAGGTTCGATCAGACAATCGAACTGCGGTAGCTTACATCAATCACCAAGGAGGGACTCGCAGCAGGAGTGCCCTAAGGGAAGTCTCTCTGATTCTGACATGGGCGGAGAGCAATGTTCCTTGCATCTCGGCAGTGTACATTCCGGGAGTGGAGAACACGGAGGCGGACTCCCTGAGCAGGGGATTCTCTCAACCACAGGGTATTTCGGGCCCTGTGTCACAAGTGGGGGACTCCGGAGGTGGATCTCCTTGCCTCCCTGCACAATCACAAGCGCCCAACCTTTGTATCTCTGTCTCGGGATCCTCTGGCCCTGGCAGTGGATGCCTTGTCACTTGCCTGGAGGGATCTGGGGTTTCTGAACCTGTTTCCCCCCTTCTCCATGGTAGGCAAGGTAGTGCGCAAGCTGGCTCTAGAGGGGGCACCAGCAATTCTGGTGGCCCCAAGGTGGCCAAGACAGGTTTGGTTCGCAGACGTCGTAAGACTGTCGGTAGATCAGTACAGGCTGCCCCTGTTTCCGGATCTGATCTCTCAGGGTCAGCTACGTTACCCCAATTTACAAACGCTTGCTTTGACGGTGTGGCTCATGTTCGGCCCCCTAGAAAGCCTCTGGTTCCCGCTTGGGACCTAAATTTGGTTCTCTCGGCCCTACAGGGGCCTCCTTTTGAGCCGGTGCAGGATGTGGCACTTTCTGTGCTCACTCAAAAGGTTGCCTTTTTGGTGGCTATTACCTCTGTTCGGCGTGTCTCTGAGTTGGCGGCTCTGTCTATACATAGAAACATAGAAGGTTGACGGCAGAAGGAGACCATGCGGTCCATCTAGTCTGCCCTTATGTGTATACTGTATGTACTCTTTATCTTAGGATAGATGTGTGCTTATCCCAGGCATGTTTAAATTCAGTGACTGTTGATTTTTCAACTACCTCTGCTGGAAGTTTGTTCCAAGCATCTACTACTCTTTCTGTAAAATAATATTTTCTAACATTGTTCCTGATCTTCCCCCCGACTAGCTTCAGGTTGTGCCCCCTTGTTCTATCATTAAGTTTCTTCTTAAAAACACTTCCCTCCTGAACCTTATTCAATCCTTTCACATATTTAAAGGTCTCAATCATGTCCCCCTTCTTTCCTCCAGACTGTACATATTATGTTCTTTAAGTCTCTCCTGATAAGTTTTAAGTTTAAGTCCTTCCACCATTTTCGTTGCCCACCTTTGGACACGTTCTATTTGAATAATGTCTTTTTGCAGGTAAAGTCTCCAGAACTGCACACAGTATTCTAGCTGTGGCCTTACCAGGGCTCTATACAGCGGCATCACAACCTCCCTCTTCCTACTGGTGATGCCTCAAACTATGCAGCCGAGCATCCTGCTTGTTTTTCCCACTGCCTGGCTACACTGTCCACTCATCTTGCAGCTATCAGTAATCAGTATCCCTAAATCTCTTTCCTCCGAGGTCCTGGCTAACACAGTGCTGCCCATACGGTACTCAGAGCAGGGATTCCTTCTACCCAAGTGCAGGATTTTACATTTAGAGACATTAAACTCTAGTTTCCACAGTTTTGACCATCTATCCAGTAAAGCTAAATCATTTTCCATGTTGCAGACACCTCCCGGAATATCCACCCTATTACTAACCTTTGTATCATCAGCAAACAGACAAACTTTTCCTACCAAGCCTTCTCCTATGTCACTTACAAATATATTAAAAAGAATGGGGCCCAGGACAGAGCCTTGCGGCACACCACTTGTAACTCGCCTTTGTTCAGATTGCACACCATTTACAACAACACTCTGATACCGATCCCTCAGCCAACTGGAAATCCAGTGAACTATCCAGGGATTGAGCCCTACCTTCAATAACTTATCTATGAGCTCCTTATGTGGTACAGTGTCAAAAGGCTTTGCTAAAATCCAGATAGGTGATATCCACAGCACCACCTTCATCTAACACTTTAGTGACATTGTCAAAGAAATCAATAAGATTGGTCTGACATGATCTGCCCTCTGTAAAGCCGTGCTGTTTTGGGTCCAATAGGTCATCCATTTACTAATGGTACACTTGGCAGGCCCCTTACTTTGAGAAACACCAGGATAAGGTGGTTTTTAGCTTTAACCCTTTCGCTGCCAGGCTACCTGGAGTTTTTGTCACCCTTTGTTGCCAGACCATTTTGCACTATTTTGCACTCCACATGTTCAACTGTGATTTTTTAAGGGATTTCCAGGGATTTCCCAGGGAATTATATATTCTTTATTTCAGCAGAATCTGGGTTTTAACATGAAATGTGTTTTTTGTCATTTTTTAGGTGTATTCTCAATATTTTGGGGTGAAATATGTGCAAAAAAATAAAAAAAAAATCTATTTTTTTACAATTTGTAGTGTTTTTTGTAATAAAAAAAGTAATTTAGTCAATAAAATCTTATTGCATGTGAAATCCTAATTTCTCCCGGTCACAGCGTTACCACATATGTATAGGTAGACACCCTTTCCTGCCCAGGAGACTCCCCCAAACTGAAACAGCGCTTTAGGAGATTTTCAGATAAAATACAAATATGCTAAGCGCTAGGCGCACCTTGCAGTTTTTCAAAGAAAAACAACCCTTTACATTTGAAATACCCCCCACAAACGATATATTCCCTGAAAGTATACACCTCAGGCTTTCTAGGTGTACCAGGCTTGTTTACATAGGTGCAGTTTTCTGGAAGTAATTCCTCAATGAATTCTTTGGTAGCACAGAGTTTCACTAAAAAAGAATAAAAAGCAGAATCAAACTGATATTTTCCGGAAAAAAAATATGCAAACAAAAAAAAAAAAAGCCCAATCTGAAAAAGCAACATGCCCCGAACAGAACAATACCCAACATGCATAGCTACTGTCAAGGAAAGAGTTGGCAAACACCTTAAAGTAAAGCATGTGTGTAAGGGTAATTTTACTTGAAAATTTCAGCTCTGCAGACAAAGTGCGCACTTTTTCTACCAAAACAACCCTTTACATTTGGAATACCCCCCAGAAACCATATATTCCCTGAAAGAACATATGTTAAGCTTTCTAAGCGTACCCAGCTTGTTGTAGTGGGCTTATCATTTTAGAAGTAATCCCTTGAAGAATTCTTAGGTTGCGCGAGGTTTCCCTCAAAAAAATTATTAAAAAACAAAATAAAAAACACATTTTCTTAAAAAATCAATATGCAAACAAGAAAAAACAAGCTAAATCTGAAAGAGCAAGGTCCCCCGAGCAGAACAATACCCCACATGCATATGTACTATTAACCCTTTTAATTGCCCGTCTACTTGAAATTTTTTCACCCTCTGTTGACAGGTAATTTTTCACCATGTTTAACCATGATTTTTGGAGGAATTTCCAGGAAAATTATAGATATATTTTTTGCAGCAGGGTTTAGGCTTTAACATGAAATGTCTTGTTTGTAATTTTTCTACTGTTTTTTTAAATATTTTTGCGTAAAAAGAACAAAAAAAAATTAAAAATTATTTTTTTAGAAAATTGTCTCCTTTATTTTAAATAAAACATTTACTTTATTAGAGAAAACCATATTGCATGTGAAAGCCCCATTTCTTCCGATTACAACGGTACCACATATGTATCGGTAGCCCCCCATTCTTGCCCAGGAGACCCCCCCAAACTGAAAATAGCACTTTATAACATTTACAATTAAAATACTACTACTATCCACACTATAAACATAAGGGGTTAATTAAAAAAAGTGACATAGGGTCCCCCCTCCCAGGGGGGGAACCCCATTTTTTTGGGAATTTTAAGGGTTAAAAACCCTTAAAAATCCAAAAAAAAGAAAAATGAAATGGGGTCCCCCTTACCCAGCATTACCAGCCCGGGACCAGCTATGGGGGCTTGTAGCCCGGGACCAGCTATGGGGGCTTGTAGGCACAGAGTGGGGGGGGGGCAGCTTTTGTGGCCCCCCACCCTGCAGCCTACGAGCCCACATAGCCTATGTGGGCCCGGGCTCTTCTGCCCCCCCCCCCTGGGCTTTGGGGAGGCAGGTAATTGGGGGTGCCGGGGGTTAATGGCAAGTCACCTAGTTGCAGGTGACTTGCCAGCCCCCAGCCTTGTGAACTAGTATAAGGGGTCTCATGGACCCCTTACCAGTTCACAAAGGGTTAAATGTAAAAAAATACACAGAGACAAAAAATATTTTATTATTTTTTTTCTTTTTTTATACTTACCTCCATCCCTGTGTCCCACACTGATCAATCTGGCTTCTGCTCTCCTGCTGCAGCTGGAAGCCTTTTATAGCTGCTGGGTGACAAAGCATAAGGGATTCATTTAAAAAAAAAATTAAATGGGGTCCCCCTTACCCAGCCCGGGACCAACTATGGGGGCTTGTAGGCACAGAGTGGGGTTGGCCAGATTTTGTGGCCCCCCCCCACCCTGCAGCCTACGAGCCCACATAGCCTATGTGGGCCCGGGCTCTTCTGCCCCCCCGGGCTTTGGGGAGGCAGGTAATAGGGGGTGCTGGGGGTTAATGGCAAGTCACCTGCGGGTCTCATGGACCCCTTACCAGTTCACAAGGGGTTAACAGTAAAAAAAAAACACACTGACACATAAGAAAAAAATGAGTTTTAATTAAAAATAAAAATACCATTTTGTGAATACTCACCTGTAAAATGGGTATTATAAGTATGTCACACACCCCACTTCATTTATTAAACATTACACTAGGGTTTATGCACCGCTAGGTGGCAGTGTTGCAGAGATCTCCAAAAAAGCAAGCAAGCCCCTCCCCGGTCTATACATACCTGGTACCTCCCAACAATTCCCCAGTGTTCAAACAGCAGTAAGACAAGGTACCAGGAACAAACAATTGAAACCCTCAACTGTAAATAACAAAACTTCACCATATAAAGAACCAGGATACCAAAAAGGGCGGGTGAAGTGGGGTGTGTGACATACTTATAATACCCATTTTACATTCACAAAATGGTATTATTCTAAGTATGTCACACACCCCACTTCATTTATTAAACATTACACTAGGGACATCCAACAGCAGTGTCCAAAAAAGGGCGGGTATCCAACCAGGCAATAACGCAGATAAAACTCAAACCACTGCAGCCTGCAGAACCTTGCGGCCAAAAACAGCATCCGCTGAGGCCCGCACATCAAACATATAAAACTTAGAGAAAGTGTGAACCGAAGACCAGGTAGCAGCCTTACAAACTTGTTCAACAGAAGCCTGACGCTGAAAAGCCCAGGACGCACCAACCGCACGAGTAGAATGCGCAGTAACACGAAAAGGGAGATCCTTCCCCTTGGCAGGATAAGCTCCAACAATTGCCTGACGAACCCATTTACTAATGGAAGACTTAGCCGAAGCCAAGCCCTTCCTAGGCCCACAGGGCACCACGAAAAAGGCATCAGGCGTACGAAAGGAAGCCGTAGTACTCAAATAGTACCTGACACAACGTACAACATCCAAGCAGTGCAACGCACTCTCCTTGTCATTCAGAGGCTTAGGGCACAAAGAAGGAAGAACAATGACCTGATTAAGATGAAAAGCAGAGACCACTTTTAAGGAGAAAGTCAGGCTAGAAACGAAAAACCACTGTGTCCAGATGCTTCTCAAAATAAGGAGCCTGAATCAACAAAGCTGCCAACTCTGACACACGCCGAACCGAAGTGATGGCCACCAGAAATACAACCTTCTGAGTCAGAGTGGACAGAGCAATATCCTGCAAAGGCTCAAAAGGAGGAGCCTGTAACGCAGAAGGCACCAAATTCAAATCCCAAACTGGGAGCAAGGCTTCCTAGGAGGCCGCAGATGCGAAACCCCCTGGAAAAAAGTCTTGACCAAAGAATAGCTTGCAAAAGACCTCTGAAAAAAGATAGACAAGGCAGAAACCTGCCCCTTCAAGGCACTCAGCTGAAGACCAGAATCCAGCCCTAATTGACGAAATTCCAAAATCCAAGAAATAGAAAGACCTGGCAGGGCAAAGATCTAGCCTCACACCCAACAATATAAGATCTCCAGACCCTATAATAGACGGAAGAGAAAGACCTCTTCCTAGCACTAACAAGAGTCCGGATGACCAAATCCGAAATACCTTCCTCCCTCAAGATGGAGGTTTCAGCAGTCAAGCCGTCAAAGCCAGCGTTGGTAAACTGGGCTAACACAGATGACCCTGAGTGACAAGATCTGGCCGAAGAGTCAGAACGAACTGATCCACTGCCAGACGAACGATGTCTGCAAACCACACCCGCCTTGGCCACCTTGGAGCCACGAGAATGGCGGGAACTCCTTCCTGAACCAGCTTTCGCAGCACCCTGCTAAGCATGAGAATCGGAGGAAACAGATGAAGAAACCCCAGGTCCCTCCAGCTCAGGGCCATGGCATCCGCCACCAGAGCCAGAGGATCCCGAGACAGAGACACGAATGTCGGAAGCTTGTGATTGTGACGAGAGGCAAACAGATCCACCTCCGGCGTCCCCCAACGAAGACACATTGACCGAAACACCTGGGGATGGAAGACCATTCCCCCCCGGCGGGACGAACACCGGCTCAGACAGTCCGCCTCTGTGTTCTCCACTCCTGGAATATAAACTGCCGAGATGCAAGGGACATGAGTCTCTGCCCAAACTAGAATCAGAGACACCTCTCCGTGGGCACCCAGACTGCGAGTCCCTCCTTGGTGATTGATGTAAACAAACGCCGTCTGAATGTCCGATCGAACCTGAACCGGCAGGCCCTGTAAATGATGCGTCAAGTGGGACAGAACCAACCTGATGGCTCGCAACTCCAGAACATTGATGGGCAAGTGGGCTTCCTGAGGGTCCCACTGCCCCTGAAACTGAAGATCCTTCCAGAAAACCTCCCCATCCTGACAAACTGGCAACCGTGGTGACAGTGTCCCAAAGCGGGGTCAGAAACGACCTGCCCTTCAGAAGATTGTCCGAGACCAACCACCACAGAAGGGACTGCCGAACCCGAGGGGACATCCGGAAGGACCGATCCAACGACCGCGGTCGCCGGTCCCAAGACGCCAGAAGATGAAGCTGAAGCGTCCGCGTGTGAAACTGCGCGAAGGGAACTGCCTCGAACGAGGCCACCATCAACCCCACCAGTCTCATCCCTAGCCGGATGGACGGGCGAGGATTGGAAAGAAAAAAGCTGAGCCAATTCCTGAATCAAAATAACCTTGGCCTGAGGGAGAAACACTCTGTGCTGGCAAGAGTCCAATGACAACCCCAGAAAGGTCACCACCCTGGCCGGAACAGAGAGGACTTGGGGTAATTGATCACCCAGCCGAACCTCTCCAGCATAGACACCACCATGCTGGTGTCCCCTTCCGCTTGACTGCAGGAAGGCGCCATGATGAGAAGGTCGTCCAGGTAAGGCACAATACAATCCCCTGAGCTCTGAGCAGGGCCATCACTCCCGCCAACACCTTGGTGAACACTCTCGGAGCAGATGTGAGGCCGAATGGAAGAGCTACAAACTGACAACGCCGATCCTCCACCACAAAGCGAAGGAACCTCTGATGAGCTGGAAAGATCGGAATGTCATAAAGTCCCCCTGCCGAAGCGAACCGATCGCAGACCGCAGGTTTTCCATACGGAACTTCCGGGGACGAATAAACCTGGTGAGAAAACTGCAATCCAGGATCTAACAAAACGACCCATCCTTTTTGGGTACAGAGAAGAGATTGGAGTAATACCTGCGACCCACCTCCGAAGAAGGGACCGGGCAGATGACTGCCAATTCCAGAAGATTCCTTACCGCCGCCAGGAGCCCCTGCACGGCCAAAGAATCCGAAGGTACCCGAGACCTGAAAAACCTTGGAGGAGGACGGAAAACGAACTCCAGCTTGTAACCGGCCGACACCACCTCCCGGATCCACCTGTCCGAGACCTCCTGGTCCCATCCCCGGGAGGAGAGTCGCACCCGTCCCCCCACCCCAACGGGTGAGGGCGCCCCCTCAGTGCTGAGCGGGCTTAGCAGCTGGCTTGGTCTTGGCGCCCCAGACGCGAACGGGACGGCCACGGCCTCCACCCCCGGAATGAAGGAGACCGCCCCCCGAAAGGAACGGCGAAATTTCTTGCGCTGAGGCAACTTGCCTCCATGGCAACAGAATCCAGCTTTTCACCGAAAAGCCTCAAAACCAGAAAGGGAAGAGCCGTGAACAATCGTTTAGAATAAAATCAGCCGTCCACTGTCTCAGCCACACTGGACGAATAGCCGCCAACAGAGCCGTAGCCCTGCCACACATCAACATGGCATCCTCCTGAGCGGCCAGAATAAACGACAAAAAAGGATAGGATCAAGATCCACACATAAGTCCCTGACCATAGACCTAATCGCCAATGACAAAAAAGGCGAAGCACAAAACAGGCCTCAAAAACCGAACCCGCACAGACAAAACCATAGCGGGCCAACTGATCAATCCGGCGACCCTCGCCGTCCTTGAAAAAAGTAGTGTCAGGAAGATGAACAGCCGCCGTATAAAACAGTCCCAAAACCGGAGCAACCACCTCGGGAGGGACAGACCATCGCTTCAGCAAGTCCGCCGGAAAGGGATAAATCATATCCCAGCTAGGCGGTACCCCAACGAACCATGTAGGTTGCTCCCATTGCTTAAGGATAACATCCTCAAAATGCTGTCGACTGGGGAACTCCAAGCGCTGCTTGGTCCCCCCAAAAAACTGGCCCCTAGGCCGAGGAGCAGCCTCGGGAGGGCCAAATCCAAAACCTCAAACATTTGGGCCAAATAGAAGGCGTATCAGGGGCGGGACCATCAACCTGGTCCCCCTCAGCGCCCAGCACCTGCTGGCCCTCTGAATCATCCAATTCCTCTTCAAGGGAACGATCTGACCAATCCAGATCCTCAACAACCTCCTCATCAGAGTCCGGCGGAGGAGAAGACAGGTGTTGACGCTTAACTAGCCGCCTGAGCGGACATAGCGGAAAACATTTTCTCGAGGTTGGCCAAGCGAGCGCACACCTCAGATTGCGAATCCCCACCCATGACAACGTCACACGGGGTCCGGAACAGGCGAGGAGGAGAGGGAGATGGCGCGGCCGATGAAGTACCAGACACCGGGGTGCCGGACTGGCGCTCAATGTTCCGCTGTGCACATGGAATACATAGAATGACATCATCCCCCGGGAGCGGAGTCCCGCAATCCCCACACAACCTGGATTGTCCCGAAGGACCGTTTCCGGTATCTTTTGGCAGCCTCCATAAGGTGAATTTTAAGGTATTCGCAGATCCTAGGGATTTACGCAATAAGCGACCCGGGATACCCCTCTCAGATTTCAATAGAAAAATATATCTATATATGAAATATTACAACAGCCCTGACCGGGGAATATAGGCCCAAGGGACACTAAGCCAACCCCCCTAGCCAGGTATACAAGACCGGGAAAGCCCATGACTGATGGAACCCCGGGATCTGGAAAAGAAAGGAACAATCAATCCAGGCACACACAAAAAGGCACAGAACTACAGGCCAAATAATATAAATAGGTATAAGACCCAAGACACCTCCAGCCAGCTACCAAAAGTCCGGCTGAAGCAACCTGCCGTTGCCCCCACGGGAGGGGGGGGGGGGAGGGGAGGGAGGCACAGACCATGTCCTAATTTAAAGACAGTTAGCCTAGGTTAGCACTAAGGAAGAGCACTGTCACCCCCCTTAATCTGACGCTCACTCTGAATTAGCATTCGGTGTCAATGTAATAGCAGTGAACAAACACAAAACAAAGGAGGGGGGGAGGGGGGGCAGCCTACCTGAAGCCCCGCGAGAAAATGACACCAGCCAGAATACATCAGCGACGGAGAATCAGAGGCGGAGACGAGGGGCGGGCCCGCCAGAAGCGCGGGACCGCTGTAGCCCCGCCCCTCCCTAACCGCCAGACACAGCGCGGGCCGCGCCATACGCGGCCCGCCCACCTAAAGCCGCATAGCGAGCGGCGGGCGCCGCACAATAAAGACGCCCGCAGAGACATGTCGGGCGGACCGGCGGCCGTAAGCCGCCCGGTCCCGCCCGCCTAACGGCTAACTAGCGGGGCGCCACGGAACCACTGCGCCCTGGCACCCAGGCGGGCCGGCGGCGCAGCGCGCTGCTCGGCCCCGCCCACAGCATCCACTCTGAGGAGAGCGCTCGTCAAGGACGGGCGCCCCAAAATGGCGCCCGCCCACCGCACCGGGCGGCGGGCCGATGGACTCCCAGCCACACGTAAAAGCACAGACACACAGGAGCCCCCAAACACACCAACGCCGCACAGGCCGCCTGTCCCTGCCCCAAAACACGCTAGCACACAAGTGAACACACACACACTCCAGAATGGGAAATAAAAGATAGGGGGAAAAACTAATGAGGGGCATGAGGGCTGGGGCATCCCACGTCCGGATCACCAAAAACCGGATCACCGCTATGCCCCATAATATGGGGTCGAGCGGAGGAGCTAATCTCCTAGGCACCTAGGGTGCCATCTACCTTTACCCGGCCTACAGCCTAAGCTGGGAGGCTGCCATTAAACAAGGGGATAACACAAACAAGAGCCGGGCAGAAATAGACCATGGGGGGGGGGGCGGGGTAATACCCCGGCTACCTGCAAGCAGGAGACTTCTTTCTTCTGTCTTGTCGCCACCTTGCAGAGAACAACACTGGGGAATTGTTGGGAGGTACCAGGTATGTATAGACCGGGGAGGGGCTTGCTTGCTTTTTTGGAGATCTCTGCAACACTGCCACCTAGCGGTGCATAAACCCTAGTGTAATGTTTAATAAATGAAGTGGGGTGTGTGACATACTTAGAATAACTTTTTTTTACTTTACTTACCTCCGATCGTCAGCTCCTTTGTCCCTCGATGTGATAACAGATGCGATCATGCTGGCTGCAGTAGCAGAGGTGCAGGTAATGATCTGATCACCTGCCCCTCTGCTCCTGTGGCCAGCATGATCGCATCTGAATGAAGAGCAGCAGGGAGCCTGGACGACACCCGGTGAGTGACGTCATAAGCCCCGCCCCCAAAGGGCCAGGGGGGGCGATCGGAGGCCCCCCCAGTGAAGAGAAGACCCGGCGGGAGGCAGCGCGGCCACAGGTAAGTAAATGTCATTTTTATGTTTTTTTTTTTACAGTTAGCAGCTGCTGCTGCCGAAGCCGGGGGGGGGGGGGGAGGGGAGGATTTGGGCAGCCTATTCCGGGGGCTCTCCTGGAGCGGGGGATCAGATGGCACCAAATTAAAGAGGAGACCCGGCCGGATCCAACGAGGGGTCAGGTGAGTATTTTTTATTTTTGTAGGTATTACATGCTTGGCACTTCCTAAGGTGGTTTCTGCCTTCCATCTCAATCAGAATGTAGTTCTCCCTTCCTTGTGACCTAGGCCTAGCAATGACAAGGAGAGGGTTTTGCATTCTTTGGATGTGGTTCGTTGTGTGAAGTACTATTTGGTCGCTACTTCTCCTTTTCGTAATACGGACGCCTTGTTCGTGGTGCCTTCCGGGCCCAGGAAAGGTTTGGCGCCTGCCAAGTCTACCATTAGTAAATGGATACGTCAGGCCATAGTTGGGGCCTATTCTGCTAAGGGGAGTGTTCCTCCTTTTAAGATCACTGCTCATTCTACTCGTGCTGTTGGAGCATCTTGGGCTTTTCAGCACCAGGCTTCTGTTGAACAAGTTTGTAAGGCTGCTACTTGGTCCTCTGTTCATACTTTTTCCAAGTTTTTATAAGGTTGATGTGCGGGCCTCAGCGGATGCTGTTTTTGGCCGCAAGGTTCTGCAAGCTGCAGTGGTTTAAATTGGTGCATTTTTTGCTGTATTTGGATCCCCACCCATGACGGACACTGCTATTGGATGTCCCATACATCATGAATATTGGAAGCGGGGTGTGTGACATACTTGGAATAATACCATTTTGTGATTACTCACCTGTAAAATGGGTATTATAAGTATGTCACACACCCCGCTTCATCCCGCTCTTTTGTATTCTGGATCCTTTATATGGTGAACCTTTTATTGTTAAGAATGTTTTATTGTCTCTTCCTGGTCCCCTTACTGCTGTCATATACTGGGGAATGTGTGGGAGGTCCCAGGTATTTATGGACCGGGAGGGGCTTCTTTTTTGCTTTCATCTCTGCAGAAGTTCGCCCTCTACTGGACCATAACCCATATGTCATGAATAGTGGAAGCGGGGTGTGTGACATACTTATAATACCCATTTTACAGGTGAGTAAGGGTTCCGTCAGGAATCCCTTCTGTTCAGTTGCTTTTCAGAGGGGCTCCCTCTAGTGCTCATTTATGGTATGACAACAGTTGTTATAACACACATTGACCTCTAGCTATAAAGTGCCATTACTCACAGCTTCACCTCTTGACATTCCTGGAAAAGATTGTCCATGTGTGTGGGACCCAATCCTTCTCTCCCCAGTGATGTATTTCTGCTAGGGGGTCATAAATACATTCTTTTGTCTGTACTGAGATGTAGATGGGGACATCGACAGATGCCTGCGAGCTTGGTTCTGGGTGCACCCAAATAATATCTAGATATATAATTTGAGGGGATTGTGGGATTGCAGAGAAGGGGCAGTAGTGGAGGAAAACAATGAGATTGCAACAGGAGAGTAGCAGGGGGGCCATGAAACTGTGACGGAAGGGTAGTAGAAGAGGCTGTGGGACTGCAAGGGAAGAGCTATAGAAGAGGAAGCTGTGGCACAGTGGGGGGGGGGGTGCAGCAGAGGTGGCTGTAGCACTGCAGAAGAGGGGAGACAGAGGATGTTATGGGACTGCAGGGGAGGCAGGGGAAGATGTGGGACTGCAGGGGAGGCAGAGGAAGATGTGGGACTGCAGGGGAGGCAGAGGAAGATGTGGGACTGCAGGGGAGGCAGAGGAAGATGTGGGACTGCAGGGGAGGCAGAGGAAGATGTGGGACTGCAGAGGAAGATGTGGGACTGCAGGGGAGGCAGAGGAAGATGTGGGACTGCAGGGGAGGAAGAGGAAGATGTGGGACTGCAGGGGAGGAAGAGGAAGATGTGGGACTCCATGGAAGGAAGAGGAAGATGTGGGACTCCATGGAAGGAAGATGTGGGACTGCAGGGGAGGCAGAGGAAGATGTGGGACTGCAGAGGAGGCAGAGGAAGATGTGGGACTGCAGAGGAGGCAGAGGAAGATGTGGGACTGCAGAGGAGGCAGAGGAAGATGTGGGACTGCAGAGGAGGCAGAGGAAGATGTGGGACTGCAGAGGAGGCAGAGGAAGATGTGGGACTGCAGGGGAGGCAGAGGAAGATGTGGGACTGCCGGGGAGGAAGAGGAAGATGTGGGACTGCAGGGAAGGAAGAGGAAGATGTGGGACTGCAGAGGAAGATGTGGGGCAGCAGGGGAGGCAGAGGAAGATGTGGGACTGCAGGGGAGGCAGAGGAAGATGTGGGACTGTAGGGGAAGATTTGGGACTGCAGGGGAGGAAGAGGAAGATGTGGGACTGCAGGTGAGACACAGGAAGATGTAGGACTGCAGGGGAGGCAGAGGAAGATGTGGGACTGCAGGGGAGGCAGAGGAAGATGTGGGACTGCAGAGGAAGATGTGGGACCACAGGGGAGGCAGAGGAAGATGTGGGACTGCAGGGGAGGCAGAGAAAGATGTGGGACTGCAGGGGAGGCAGAGAAAGATGTGGGAGTGCAGGGGAAGATGTGGGACTGCAGGGACAGCAGAGGAAGATTTGGGATTGCAGGGGAGGCAGAGAAAGATGTGGGACTGCAGAGGAGGCAGAGAAAGATGTGGGACTGCAGAGGAAGATGTGGGACTGCAGGGGGGGGCAGAGAAAGATGTGGGACAGCAGATGAAGATGTGGGACTCCAGAGGAGGCAGATGAAGATGTGGGACTGCAGAGGAGGCAGAGGAAGATGTGGGACTGCAGGGGAGGCAGAGGAAGATGTGGGACTGCAGGGGAGGCAGAGAAAGATGTGGGACTGCAGAGGAGGAAGATGAAGATGTGGGACTGCAGGGGAGGCAGAGGAAGATGTGGGACTGCAGGGGAGGCAGAGGAAGATGTAGGACTGCAGAGGAAGATGTGGGACTGCAGAGGTGGGGTGACAGAGAAGGCTGTGGGTCTGCAGGAATGGAAGGTGGAAAACGTGGAATTGTTGGGGAGGATGACAGCAAGCTTTGGGACTGTGGGCGGCTTACTGCCCCACACAGAGATGCCAAGTCACCCAGTACACCCGGTCACACTATAAAACTAGAAAATCACCCTGCAGAACATGAATATCTTCCTTTTCCCAATTGACTGAGATCTGGAACCCATGTGCGTTTGGCTAGCAGAATCCTCTGAATGATTGGCTGCCTCTGATTCCTGTCTGGTGGCTAGATTTTCTCTTAGGCATGTGGCCAGGATACCCTGTCAGCTTTGTAACTGGAAGAACAGTGCGGCCACTGCTGAGCACTCTGTCACCTTGTTGTCCTGGAAGTCACCCAGCTCTAACTCTATCGTAGTCAAACTACGATTTTACCCAGCAAAACATACATTTTGTAAATAATTCCACAGCAGAAAACAAAACAGTGAAGCAGCCGCTCTACACACAGCAGACGCTATAGTCGCCGCTCCCCTCCCCAATCAATACACTATATACAACCCCTCCCCAATCAATACACTATATACAACCCCTCCCCAATCAATACACTATATACAACACACAGGCTGTTCAACTGTGCCACCACATCCACAGAAAGGTCCTACAGAGAGCTGTACCACAATCCGGCAAGAGGAAAGAAGACTGACAGTCGTGCAGCGCCCCCTGCAGGCTGTAGAGCGGGGCACGCAGCTTCCGTCACTATGGTAACAGTAAAGACACTTCCTGAACACGTCATTCCAGCTGACGGCGTCAGTCTGTACGCTCTGCCCCGCCTACTTGCTACTCTATGGTGCCCGCAGCCTGCCAAGGAGGAGAAAGATGGCGGAGGACGAGTGAGTGCTGCCATAGCTGTCATGGGGAACCGGGGGGGCGGCTCTATCTGGCTACATGTCACCCTATTCCCCCCCCCCCGTGTCATCTATATGTCCCCACATGTATCACCCTCCCCCGTGTGCCCTGCGTGTCACCACCTGTATCCCTCGCCCCCAGTGTAACCTGTACCCTCCATCGTCACCTGTATCCCCCGCCCCCAGTGTAACCTGTACCCCCCCATCGTCACCTGTATCCCCCGCCCCCAGTGTAACCTGTACCCCCATCGTCACCTGTGTCCCCCGCCCCCAGTGTAACCTGTACCCCCATCGTCACCTGTATCCCCCGCCCCCAGTGTTACCTGTATCCCCCCTCCCCCTGGTGTTACCTGTATCCCCCCTCCCCCTGGTGTCACCTGTATCCCTCGCCCCCAGTGTAACCTGTACCCTCCATCGTCACCTGTATCCCCCGCCCCCAGTGTAACCTGTACCCCCCCATCGTCACCTGTATCCCCCGCCCCCAGTGTAACCTGTACCCCCATCGTCACCTGTATCCCCCGCCCCCAGTGTAACCTGTACCCCCATCGTCACCTGTATCCCCCGCCCCCAGTGTTACCTGTATCCCCCCTCCCCCTGGTGTCACCTGTATCCCCCCTGCCCCCTCTCCTTGTGTCACCTGTACACCCTCTCCTGATGTCACCTGTATCCCCCTCCCCCGGTGTCACCTGTATCCCGTCTACCCCCCGGTGTCACCTGTTTTCCCTCCCTCTCCCGGTGTCACCTGTATTCCCCCCCTCTCCCGGTGTCACCTGTATTCCCCCCCCCCCTCTCCCGGTGTCACCTGTATTCCCCCCCCCCTCTCCCGGTGTCACCTGTATTCCCCCCCCTCTCCCGGTGTCACCTGTATCCCCCCCTCTCCTGGTGTCACCTGTATTCCCCCCCTCTCCCGGTGTCACCTGTATTCCCCCCCTCTCCCGGTGTCACCTGTATTCCCCCCCTCTCCCGGTGTCACCTGTATTCCCCCCCCTCCCGGTGTCACCTGTATTCCCCCCCCCCTCCCGGTGTCACCTGTATCCCCCCCCCTCCCGGTGTCACCTGTATCCCCCCCCTCCCGGTGTCACCTGTATCCCCCCCCTCCCGGTGTCACCTGTATTCCCCCCCCTCCCGGTGTCACCTGTATTCCCCCCCCTCCCGGTGTCACCTGTATTCCCCCCCTCCTCCCGGTGTCACCTGCATTCCCCCCCCCCTCCCAGTGTCACCTGTATTCCCCCCCCCTCCCGGTGTCACCTGTATCCCCCCCCTCCCGGTGTCACCTGTATTCCCCCCCCTCCTCCCGGTGTCACCTGTATTCCCCCCCCCTCCTCCCGGTGTCACCTGCATCCCCCCCCCTCCCAGTGTCACCTGTATTCCCCCCCTCCCCGTGTCACCTGTACCCCCCCCCTCCCCGTGTCACCTGTATCCCCCACCCCCAGTGTCACCTGTATCCCGCATCGTCCCCTGTATCCTCCGTCCCCAGTGTAACCTGTACCCCCCATCATCACCTGTATCCCCCACCCCAGTGTAACCTGCACCCCCCTCCCCTATTGTCACCTGTATCCCCCACTCCCAGTGTCACCTGTATCCCCCACCCCCAGTGTATCCTGTACCCACTCCCCCATTGTCCCCTGTATCCCCCACCCCCAGTGTAAGTGTAACCTGTACCCCCACCCCCAGTGTCACCTGTATCCCCCGCCCCCAGTGTCACCTTTATCTCCCGCCCCCAGTGTCACCTGTATCCCCCTCTGCCATTGTCACCTGTATCACCCTCTGCCATTGTCACCTGTATCACCCTCTGCCATTGTCACCTGTACCCCCCTCTGCCATTGTCACCTGTACCCCCCTCTGCCATTGTCACCTGTATCCCCCCTCTGCCATTGTCACCTGTATCCCCCCTCTGCCATTGTCACCTGTATCCCCCCTCTGCCATTGTCACCTGTATCCCCCCTCTGCCAGTGTCACCTGTATCCCCCCTCTGCCAGTGTCACCTGTATCCCCCCTCTGCCAGTGTCACCTGTATCCCCCCTCTGCCAGTGTCACCTGTATCCCCCCTCTGCCAGTGTCACCTGTATCCCCCCTCTGCCAGTGTCACCTGTATCCCCCCTCTGCCAGTGTCACCTGTATCCCCCCTCTGCCAGTGTCACCTGTATCCCCCCTCTGCCAGTGTCACCTGTATGTGCCCACCTGTAGTGTAGTGACCCCAGTATCCCCCTTCCCCCAGGGTCACCTGTATGTGCCCACGTGTACCACTTTCCCAGTATCACCTGTATGTCCCCACTTGTACCACCTTTCCCTATTGTTACCTGTATGTCTCCACCTGTATCCCCCTCCCCCAGTGTTACCTGTATCCCCCCTCCCCCTGGTGTCACCTGTATCCCCCCTGCCCCCTCTCCTTGTGTCACCTGTACACCCTCTCCTGATGTCACCTGTATCCCCCTCCCCCGGTGTCACCTGTATCCCGTCTACCCCCCGGTGTCACCTGTTTTCCCTCCCTCTCCCGGTGTCACCTGTATTCCCCCCCCCCCTCTCCCGGTGTCACCTGTATTCCCCCCCCCTCTCCCGGTGTCACCTGTATTCCCCCCCTCTCCCGGTGTCACCTGTATTCCCCCCCTCTCCCGGTGTCACCTGTATCCCCCCCTCTCCTGGTGTCACCTGTATTCCCCCCCTCTCCGGGTGTCACCTGTATTCCCCCCCTCTCCGGGTGTCACCTGTATTCCCCCCCTCTCCCGGTGTCACCTGTATTCCCCCCCCTCCCGGTGTCACCTGTATTCCCCCCCCTCCCGGTGTCACCTGTATCCCCCCCCCCTCCCGGTGTCACCTGTATCCCCCCCCTCCCGGTGTCACCTGTATTCCCCCCCTCCCGGTGTCACCTGTATTCCCCCCCCTCCCGGTGTCACCTGTATTCCCCCCCCCTTCCTCCCGGTGTCACCTGCATTCCCCCCCCCTCCCAGTGTCACCTGTATTCCCCCCCCTCCCAGTGTCACCTGTATTCCCCCCCCCTCCCAGTGTCACCTGTATTCCCCCCCCCTCCCAGTGTCACCTGTATTCCCCCCCTCCCAGTGTCACCTGTATTCCCCCCCCCCTCCCGGTGTCACCTGTATTCCCCCCCCCTCCCGGTGTCACCTGTATTCCCCCCCTCCCGGTGTCACCTGTATTCCCCCCCCTCCCGGTGTCACCTGTATTCCCCCCCCTCCTCCCAGTGTCACCTGTATTCCCCCCCCTCCTCCCAGTGTCACCTGTATTCCCCCCCTCCCGGTGTCACCTGTATTCCCCCCCTCCCGGTGTCACCTGTATTCCCCCCCTCCCGGTGTCACCTGTATTCCCCCCCTCCTCCCGGTGTCACCTGTATTCCCCCCCCTCCCAGTGTCACCTGTATTCCCCCCCCTCCCAGTGTCACCTGTATTCCCCCCCCTCCCAGTGTCACCTGTATTCCCCCCCCCTCCCCGTGTCACCTGTATCCCCCCCCTCCCGGTGTCACCTGTATCCCCCCCCCTCCCGGTGTCACCTGTATCCCCCCCCCCTCCCGGTGTCACCTGTATCCCCCCCCTCCCGGTGTCACCTGTATCCCCCCCCTCCCGGTGTCACCTGTATTCCCCCCCCCTCCCGGTGTCACCTGTATTCCCCCCCCCCTCCCGGTGTCACCTGTATTCCCCCCCCTCCCGGTGTCACCTGTATTCCCCCCCTCTCCCGGTGTCACCTGTATTCCCCCCCTCTCCCGGTGTCACCTGTATTCCCCCCCTCTCCCGGTGTCACCTGTATTCCCCCCCTCTCCCGGTGTCACCTGTATTCCCCCCCTCTCCCGGTGTCACCTGTATTCCCCCCCTCTCCCGGTGTCACCTGTATTCCCCCCCTCTCCCGGTGTCACCTGTATCCCCCCCCTCTCCCGGTGTCACCTGTATCCCCCCCCTCTCCCGGTGTCACCTGTATCCCCCCCCTCTCCCGGTGTCACCTGTATCCCCCCCCTCTCCCGGTGTCACCTGTATCCCCCCCCTCTCCCGGTGTCACCTGTATTCCCCCCCTCTCCCGGTGTCACCTGTATTCCCCCCCTCTCCCGGTGTCACCTGTATTCCCCCCCTCTCCCGGTGTCACCTGTATTCCCCCCCTCTCCCGGTGTCACCTGCATTCCCCCCCTCTCCGGGTGTCACCTGTATCCCCCCCCTCTCCGGGTGTCACCTGTATCCCCCCCCCCTCTTTGGGTGTCACCTGTATCCCCCCCCCTCTTTGGGTGTCACCTGTATTCCCCCCCCTCTCCGGGTGTCACCTGTATTCCCCCCCCTCTCCCGCTGTCACCTGTATCCCCCCCTCTCCGGGTCTCACCTGTATCCCCCCCTTTCCGAGTGTCACCTGTATCTCCCCTCTCCGGGTGTCACCTGTATCCCCCCCTCTCCGGGTGTCACCTGTATCCCCCCCTCTCCGGGTGTCACCTGTATCCCCCCCTCTCCGGGTGTCACCTGTATCCCCCCCTCTCCGGGTGTCACCTGTATCCCCCCCTCTCCGGGTGTCACCTGTATCCCCCCCCCCTCTCCGGGTGTCACCTGTATCCCCCCCCCCTCTCCGGGTGTCACCTGTATCCCCCCCCTCTCCCGGTGTCACCTGTATCCCCCCCCCCTCTCCGGGTGTCACCTGTATCCCCCCCTCTCCGGGTGTCACCTGTATCCCCCCCCCTCTCCGGGTGTCACCTGTATCCCCCCCCTCTCCGGGTGTCACCTGTATCCCCCCCCCTCTCCGGGTGTCACCTGTATCCCCCCCCTCTCCGGGTGTCACCTGTATCCCCCCCCCCTCTCCGGGTCTCACCTGTATCCCCCCCCCTCTCCGTGTGTCACCTGTATCCCCCCCCCTCTCCGGGTGTCACCTGTATTCCCCCCCTCTCCGTGTGTCACCTGTATCCCCCCCTCTCCGTGTGTCACCTGTATCCCCCCCTCTCCGTGTGCCACCTGTATCCCTCCCTCTCCGTGTGTCACCTGTATCCCCCCCTCTCCGGGTGTCACCTGTATCCCCCCCTCTGCCGGTGTCACCTGTATCCCCCCCTCTGCCGGTGTCACCTGTATCCCCCCCTCTGCCGGTGTCACCTGTATCCCCCCCTCTGCCGGTGTCACCTGTATCCCCCCCTCTGCCGGTGTCACCTGTATCCCCCCCTCTGCCGGTGTCACCTGTATCCCCCCCTCTGCCGGTGTCACCTGTATCCCCCCCTCTGCCGGTGTCACCTGTATCCCCCCCTCTGCCGGTGTCACCTGTATCCCCCCCCCCTCTGCCGGTGTCGCCTTTATCCCCCCCACAGTGTCATCTGTATGTCCCCATCTGTACCACTTTCCTGGTATCACCTGTATGTCCCCGTGTTGCCTATATATCTTCACCTGTATCCCCCTCCCCCAGTGGTACCTGTATGTCACCACCTGTACCTCCTCCCCCAGTGGGACCTGTATGTCCCCACCTGTACCTCCTCCCCCAGTTGTCACCTGTATGTCCCCATCTGTATTCCCCTCCCCCCAATGTCACCTGTATCCTCCCTCCCCCAGTGTCACCTGTATGTCCCCATCTTTTTCCCCCCTCCCATAGTGCTACCTGCATGTCCCCACCTGTACTCCCCTTCCACAGTGTTACCTGTATGTCCCCATCTTTACCACTTCCCTCATGGTCACCTGTATGTCCCAATCTGTATCTCCCTCCTTATTGTCACCTGTATTCCCCCTACACCAGTGTTACCTGTATGTTCCATCTCTATCCCCCCTCTCCCAGTGTCACCTGTATGTCTCTACCAGTATTCCCCTCCCCCAGAATTTCCTGTATGTCTCCCTCTCTACCCCCCCTCAGTGTTACCTGTATTTCCCTACCTTTACCACCTTCCCCATGGTCATCTGTATGTCCCCATCTGTATCCCCCTCCTCTAGTGTCACCTGTATGTCCCCATCTGTTACGCCCCCGCTTGTGTCACCCTTATGTCCCTACCTGTATCACCCTCCTCCAATGTCACTTGTATGTCCCCATTACTCCCCCCTCCCAGTGAGTCACCTGTATGTTCTTACATTTACCCTCCCTCCCACAATGTCACCTTTATGTCCCCCGCTCTATCTCCCTCCCGTAGTGTCAACTGTATGTCCCCACCTGTACCCCTCTCACTAAATGTCATCTGTATCCCCCCATCTATACCCCACTCCAGTGTCACCACCATTGTGTCATCTGCCCCTCCCCCCCCGGGATATTTACCGTATGTCCCCACCTGAACCCCCCTTTCTTGTATGTTCTGCTATGTGGCGTCAGCAGTGCCCTGTCACCTCCTTTATTTCCCTTGTAATAAAAGTCTCTGCAGTGATTTGGAGCTTTTGTCTGTTGGAAAATATTGTGTCCTCGGGGCAGACATTCGCTGTCTTGTGGTGGCAGAGAGCATTTAGGGGAAGCTTTGTCTCTGGGGTGAGGGCTGCGGGAGGCTTTCTGGAGTATAGGGTTATATAATAGAAGATAACAAACTCTTTCTCATCCAGGATACGGAATGACAGCCATGGAGAATATAACCTCACGCTACTTACCACCCCTACCCTCCTCACACAGCTGGTCATCCAGACACCGGCCAAGCCCATCATCCCCGTCCAGACCGGGGTCCAGGCCCAGCAGGAGGAGCAGTCCAGTGGCATGTCAATCTTCTTCAGCCTGCTGGTTCTAGGTGAGATGGGGTGCTATACGCCGCTGCATAATGCTTCTATTTGGGCCGTATTGAGCAATGCTGCAGTCACATGACCCCCAAGCAGCAGTCACTAACCAGGCGACCTTGCAGTGGCATTTGCCAAGACCACATCTACAGCGGATATAAGAAGTCTACGCACCCCTGTTGTATGTGACCCATAATCTGTACAATTCCATTAAAAACAAACTGAAATCAATTAGGAAAATAAAACAATAATGTGGCTGCATAAGTGTGACACCCTCTTATAATTAGGGCTGTGGCTGCCATCATTGAAAGCAATTCTGATTCCCCCATTTAATGTTCAGCTGTTCTAATTGGATTTTCCTGACATTTTCTTAGTTGCACTTTGCAGCAGTAAGGGCAATAACTAGCTTACAGCAGATGAAGGGGATCTCACTTATGAGAGGTATCGGTCAGAAGTGGACAAAAACATTTCCAAGCCATTAGATCCATAGTGAAACACTGTGAAAATGCTTCGAGTAGTGGATACAGTTTGGCACACTGGCGAACTAGACATTCATCAAAAATTGCTGAAAAGACAAAAAATTGGCCTGGAAGGCTGAGCTGCTGGAATTTCTGGTGCTGGTTGTGTACTGCAACAATCTCCAGTATTCTCCATATGTCGGGGGGGGGGGGGGGGGCAAGACAGAAACATTTTCTTACAAAGAAAAACATCTGAGCCCAGCTATGTTCGCCAAAACTATCATGTCTGCTAAAAGCATGTGGGGAACGCGTCGTAGTCTGGGGAGGACAAGGTGGAACTTTTTGGCTGTTAATTTAAAAAGGTATGTTTTGGCCGAGTCATTAAAAGAACCCGCAAACCAAATGGGTCCAACAAGCATATATCACACCAGCTCGCCTATTCAGAATGGGCTTAGTGGACATTGATCTGTGCCCGAGATGCGGGAGGAATAGTGCCTCGTGGATATGGTTTTGTCGTGCGCAGTAATGGAGTGCTTCTGTGGTGGGGTTTCGGGTCCAAGGGTCAATTGTGCTTTGCCTGCTGGGGGTGATGGATCCATTCTCAGAGGTTAGGACGCTGAAGGAGCTGATAAGATTGTTAATGTTTTATGCCAGAAAGTGTATACATTTGAACTGGAAGCACCCTGGGGGTTCCGACGGTGCAGGCATGGAAGAAACTGGTCAACCTAAAATTGCCCCTTTACAAACTGACTTACACTGCCCCCGGGGTTCCCCACAAATTCGGTAAAGTTTGGGAACCATGATTGCAATGTGTGGAGACAGCGGCTGTAGATGACTAAGGGGGGCTGGTGATGGGGTTCCAAAGTGTTAGAGTGCACTACATTTCATTAGGGCCCCGGGGTAGGGCGGTCGTGCGGCCGGCTGGCTAGGGCCTGACTAGGCCAGGGACCACGTTGATATGAGCAGGCTGGCAGGAGTGTTGTGACGGCCGGTCTCTGTGGAGGATCGATTTCCTCCGCCCCCCCCCCCCCCCCGAACAAAGGGCTCGAGTGCAAAATTCTGGATAGATTGTCGCCCCGTGCCTCCCGAGTCTCAGTAAGAATGTGTGTGTCAATTATGAACCGTTCTAAAAAATCAGTCCCACAAAAACCTGCAGACCTCTGCTAAAAAGCTAAAGACGAATTTCACCCTTCAGCACGACAACCCAATCTCTCATGCCCTCAATTCATACAGCTGCTCCCATGACGTGTATCGCTTCTATGAACTCAGCTGCCTTCTTCTGAGAGCTGGGGAGGGAGAATGTCAGCTGTGTGCCATGTATGTGGGAGTATATCACATTGCACAGTGAGTCTGTAAGGTCATCAGTCATGGTGATTGTGTTCACTTAGACTTTATATAAGATTAGACTTTATAATCAGATTGTGTCAGTTGGCAGATCAGCTGACGTTCCGGTTGTACAATTTAGTGCTGTGCTGCCCACTCTAAACAATATGGCTGTTAAAGTGATATTTCAGGCATAGCCTATTGTTAGACCATTGTGTCCGGCTACATTTGGTACTGACCTAAACTGTTTTCCATTTTTAAATGAAATGGCAGAGATATTAAAGTTTACAGTTTACCTCATATTTTTCTTCTGAAGCAAGTGGGCGTGGCCCTTGGAGCTGTGATGCAGCATAATAATCAGCATAATGGTTGGGGTGGCGCTAGGAGCGAGAGTGCTTGCAAGGAGGAGGCTGGGTGGGGAGGAATGAGGGAGGGGTAGCTGGGCTTGAATGGTAGCTCTGAGTGTACAGAGGGGGCATGGTCTGGACTAGCTACTTGAGCTAGTATTGGTGGCCCACATTAGCATTATGGCCCTGGAGGGGCAGATAAGAAAGTATATTTCTTTATTTAGGGTGCCGATCTGAGAGGAGGAGCACTGCGCTGGAGGAATCCTCGGCAAGGTAAGATGCTGTTAATTTTTTTTTTTAACCATTTGCTTGAAAAATCCAGCATCCTCCCTGAAGAAAAATATTCCTCAGAGACTCCCTGACCCTGGGGAAGTTCCCCAGATCACCTTGTCACCACAGCAATCCCCACTGAACATGTGTGGGCCATGGCGGCATCCCTGACTTCCCTTCAGTTGAAGCGCGCACTTGTACCGGTCAGGAGCAGCTGGTGGCTAGACTGACATTCAGGATCCTTAGCCATGCTGCCATGGGTTTGCGGTGAGGTGATTAGACAAGGCGATCTGGGGGATGTCACACAGCGGGGCATCATTCTCAAAGGATGAGGAACAAATCACTGGTTTTGTTCCTCTTTAGCATCATGGGCAGCATTTGTTTAAAAGTGGAACACTCTCCCGTATGTTGTTCCTCTTGATCCTGATCATCCTGATTTTGGGATGCACCGCTGTGAGTAACCCTAAAAATCCGGTGATCCTTAGGTGCATGCATGACTCACCAGCCAATCGGAGCTCAAGCTCCATTTATACTTTCCTTTAGTCTATTTGACTTCAGATTGGCTTCTGAATAGAGTGCCCCCATGTACCCAAGCCAGCCATTCAGAAATGCATGTTGTGGGTGAGTGCTTCAGAGGTGTAGCAGTGATGCGGGCGTGCATGTACCATGGGATTGCCGGCTATGTAAGTATGTGAGTATACCAGACCATCTCAGGTGTTTCAGAACATTGTTAGACACTCTACTGATGTTCCCTTTCATTACATAACCAGCATTTACCCCCACATATGCCTCTAATGTTCATATAGTTAAATATAGCAAATCCTGTACTCCTTCATGGATAAAATACTCCCTCAAGTGGCTGGGCAGAGTATTTTTTACACTACTTTTCAAATTCTTCTTTTCAAAGTTTTAGAGCCCAGACCTGAATCTGATGGGAAATCTGTGACCTGAGTAGCTGGACACAGGAGCTTGCAATCTGACAGACTGGCCAAGCCTAGATGAGCCATGCTGATAGACTCCCCCAATTCACTGACCTTTGCCATCAATACAAGCGGATCATATTTATGCTGCCTCATTATTTTACTGCTGTATTTTTATTTCTCCACCCTCAAAGATTTCAGTTTGTTTTACAGGTTATAAATGACATTAAATGCAGAGAAGATTCTGAAATGATTCTTCATGCTCTGCTTTTATTACATGACAGAAAGCGGCCATTGTAACAGGGGCGCACAGTGTATGTATGCTGGCATTTCCAGCATCCGCTGTGTGTGTGTTGGCAGCCTCTGGTGTGTATAATGGGGATTGCAGTACGGGGTGGGGGGGCTGCCTGGGTTCATACTAACCACCGTCTCCCATCTCTCCCGCCAGCTATTTGTATCGTGTTGGTGCATCTGCTCATCAAATATCGCCTCCATTTCCTGCCCGAAAGCGTCGCTGTGGTCTCTTTAGGTAAGTGCTACTGTGTCACATGATCTGTATGGGGGAGGGGCCTATTCCTCCCTCGCCATAGGCTCTCCAAGTGGCAGAAACAGTCTTGATCTGGAATGTAACTGGCTGGTGTGTCCTGGTCTTTGAATAACCCAGGTTTTTCTTCTTGCCCGGGGGAACACAATATGGGATGTCCCACTGTATGAAACCCCAGATCCAGCATAAAAACTCACCTTTCCCTGGTTCAGCTTCGCATGTGCAGGCTCTCATCCAATGGGAGCCATTTCCTGTGCATATTAATGATTGTCATATGGCTCAGTTTACACTGAGCTCCCTATACGTGGGCACACCCCTGTCCCCAGCCTGAATGGCTACTGGGGATACAGTCTGCATTGTTTACATCACCATGGGAGCCAGGGCAAAGGTGAGTCTTGCCGCAAATAGGGAAGGGGGGGTCAAACAGTGGGATATCCTGATTTGGCATGCCAGCAGCTGGCCCTGGAATTTTTGGGATTACAGGGCTGGCTGCATTGTTTTTTTTCTTCTGCTTTAAAGGGGCAGTGCATTTTAAATAACTCTTGTGAGTTCTTGCGAGCAGCCATGATGGGATTACCTGTGGCTGCCACCCTATTGTCTTCTATTGAGATGCATGAGACTCACCCCATCTCCGCTCAATAGAAGTCAATGGGGCGGCAGCCGCAGGTAATCTCATCATCACTGCTCCCATGAACCACAAGAGTTATTTAGACTGGACTGTCCCTTTAACCTGTCAGGAAGACAAAGTAGTGGTGGACTGAACTCTCTTATGACATCACACATGTCCCGCCCACCTGGCGATGACCTCATGTGTGTGTTATTTGCAGCGATCGTCGGCTTATGCTCTTTTGTTTTATGTGACAGGAATCTTCATGGGAGCCATCATCCGGATCATTGAGTCTCAAAAACTGGCGAACTGGAAGGTAAGGGCAGCATGTTGTATTGTGGGGGAGCCCTTGGTACCTCCGCCGCTCAGCATTATGGGAAAAGCTGACATCTTCTGATTGTGATGCTGTGCTTTGTGCAGGAGGAGGAGATGTTCCGGCCCAACATGTTCTTCCTGCTGCTGCTGCCGCCAATCATCTTTGAGTCAGGCTATTCTCTTCACAAGGTAGGTGGGGTTTCAGGTCATGTGATGGTCCAGAGGCCCTAAGATAGGTTCCTTTAGTCCTGTTAAAGAGGAACAACACCCAAGAACTTGCCTTTTTTGGTTTTGTACCTCATGGTGGGGTTATCCTGGTTTTTGTTGCCCTTCTGTGTGTATCCCCTGGGATAACCCATGATAACCTTTAGGCCAATTAGAAATGCCTGATATGGGCGCACTCCTAGCTAGAGCTATGTTGGGGAGGCGTCTGCGGCACCAAGGTGCGGCGAGGGCTCAGGGAAAGAGCTGATCTGGCCTCCCGCGGGGGAAACTCAATTCGAGATGCCTCTTAAAGCGGAACAAAACCCGGTATTTTGACTTTTCCGGGTTTTGTTCTTTGCTCTCCCGATTCGGGATGTCCAGCTGGGGGAATCCCCCCCCCCCCCCCAGATTTCCCATACAGGCTGTTTCTCCAGCGGCTCACTCCCCACGGTGCCAAGGTAGTTGTCGATAGATTTGAGTTTTGGGGTGGGGGGTTCACACAGCAGGGAAACATGTTTTGGGATCACCCAGGGAGAAGACCAGCAGGCGGTCCTTATAGATTCTGTTGGCTTCTGTTCCGCTTTGAAGAAGCAGACTACTGCCCCAAGAGTCTTATAGACTTAAGGCGGGTTTTGCCAGCCCTGGAGTGACTCCGGAGTTCGCTGTTCAAGTGATATTGGGGCATCCCAATTGTATGAGAGGCCAAGCATGCACCATGAGATAGAGGAGATGAGGGGATAGCTGGGAGGTACCACACAGTGGGGCAAATCGAGCTACCCCGAGGCTAAAACCAAACCCTGGGGTAGGGAAAATCCTAGGTTTTGGTACACTTTAAACGGTAATTTTACTTTTGAGGACATTTTTAAGTGTCCATAATTGTGTGCCACAATGTCCTTAGGGGGTAAGGCTTATCTGTTACTTTTTTCTTTATTGCATGGCACGGCCTGCTTCGGTATTTATAACAGTTGGGTTATTCCGCCACAAGGTGGCGCAGTGTACTGCAGAAGAGCTGTGGCATCTCCCGGCCCCCTATAAAAATGGGATTAACCATAGAGTTCCCAGTGTTTCCTCTGCAGTGAAACTGCGAAGATTGAAAATGTTTCTCTCTCTATGCGCAGGTGAGCGAGGCAACCAAGCCTGCGGCCCTGCAAGTCTATTCCCATCCGATTCTGGACCCTCTGTGCCTCCCAGCCTTGGCTGACAGATCGGGTGAGGATAGAAGAGCACTAGGGTCAAGTGCTCCTGGAGCGCTGCTCCAAGCCGCAGACCCTGTTCCACAAAGGGTAGCCGGCCATAGGCTTTATGGTGAGCCTACTAGGGATGCAGAGTTCCTGTCCTGGCTTCTAAGGGGGTTAGTGTTTTGGGGAATGTGTCCCCTTCTTTTCCTTCAGGCCCCCCCCCCCCCTTCTGGCCCGGATGCTCGCCGCTGCCTTCTCATCTCTCTCTCTCCCCCCTCTCTGACTTTGTTCGGGGGGGGGGCGGTTGGTAGCGGCTAGTGGTATTAGTTGTGGTGTTTTGGCCGTTTACAGTGTGTTGTTTGGTGTATTTGGCCGCCGCGCCGCTTTGTACTGCACTCCGCGGCTGTGGGCGCTATAACCTGTGGCGTTTTTGCTTTGTCATGGTGCCGGCGGGGTCACGTAGGCGCCGTCTTCGCGCTCTTCGGGGGGGGCGGGGCGGGGATGACGCGTATCGCGTCGTCCCCCTGCGGCCCGCCCCTCGAGGTACCTCTGCCGGCGCCATTTTGGATTAGCTGCGCGTCTGGATTTCTCCCTTCTGCGCTGCAGCGCCGTATCCTCCAGTGTGTCGCTTCATCCAGCGGTCTGAGGCTTGGTGACCCTGCGGTGTCCTTTGTCCGTGAGTCCGCCTTGGGGTTTTTTTTATTGGTCTTGTGGGGCATGTGCTGCGGGATGCTCATGTGTCGTTTTTACTTATGTCTTTCAGGCGGGAAACCAGTGGGTTGTGGTTTCTCCCGGCTCTACTCCTTCCTCCCCCTCACCCCCCCCCCCCTTTGCTGATCTGGGGGCATCCCGGGTGGCTTTTGTATTAGCCTTTACCCAGCGCTGGCCTATTGCGCCTGTGTTAATCACCATATGGAGGCCTCTTGGGATAGCGTGCTTGGGGGGTCCTTCGGGGCAATCCCGGCTGTGTTCCATGTGCAGGGTATCCCCCATGAGCACGGTGTGCGTGCCGTGCGCTCAAAGTGTCCTTGCGCTCCGGCTTGGTTTGCCTGCATCGCTTCCCAGTTCTGCGCCCCCTTCGGCATCCCCTACCCCCCCACTGCTGCAATTAGCTCCCAGTGAGGGGGATGCTAGCAGGGGGTCACAGTCTGATCTGGCACTTCGTGTGGCCAACATTGAGAAGCAGCTTGCCGGGCCTATTCCTAGGAAGGCTTCTGGCAAGAAGCGGCACCTGACTTCCACACCCTCCCGCTCCACAGAGGAGTATGAGGAATTTGATGCCACTGGTGGACTTTATTCCCTGGAGGAAGGGGAACTGTTCCAGGAGGGTTGCATTTGTGACCCTGGGTCTGCGTCCGGGGAGGAATCATGGTACCCTGAGGACACTGACAATCTGCTGTCAAAAATTTTTGAAATCTTGCACATTGCTCTCCCCGAGGTGGCTAAAAGAAAGCAGGGTGAGCTTTTTCGTCCTGGTAAACTGCGTCTGGAGTTCCCTGAGCAGAGCCATTTCACTTCTATGGTGTTTAGGGAGTGGGAACGCCCTAACATGCTGCCCGCTGTGCCCAAGGGATTGGATAAGAGGTATCCCTTTCCTGCTGATCTAGTAAAGCGTTGGTCTTGTCCCCAAGCATTGGTCTTGTTCAAGCGTCTCTGCCATGGCGCTATGGCTGGTAGGAGGAGGGAGGATTATAGGGCCCACTTGCTTTGCTCTGATTTTGTTGCATTTATCCTTACTGCCATGGATGATGCTGTGAGGCTGGGCGGTAGGGCCTCTGCACTTTTGGTGGCTATGCGCCGCTCTGTTTGGTTACGTCAGTGGGCAGCTGATGCTGCTGCTAAGAAGGCTCTCACTGGGCTCCCCTTTGCGGGGCTGCGGCTCTTTGGTGAGCGTCTTGATGTTTTGGTCAAGGGCGGCAGGCTGCCTCAGCGTAGGAGGCAGCCCCGGCCTTTTCGGGGGACCTCCGTCTCCCTCCCCTCCCTTCGTTCCTCCAGAGGAGGTCGTGGCTCCCTCTTCTCAGGTAGCCGCAGAGATTCTTGGGGCCGTGGCAGATCCCGTGGACGTCCCGGTCTCTCCTGGGGTTCCAAACCTCCTCCCAAGGCCCCCCAGGCATGAGGGGGCGCCCTCACTCATCCGGGTGGGGGGACGGCTTCGGCTCTTTGCTCACGTCTGGAGGCTCTACGTTTCAGACTGGTGGATTCAGGAGGTAGTGTCCTCCAGTTACAAGATAGTTTGCAGCCTGGCCACCCCCAAGATTCATCAGATCCCGGATGTCTTTAAAAGCCCCGTCAGCTCAAGGGTTACTTTCGGCGGTTCAATGCCTGCTGGAGTCAGGGGTCATTTGTCCGGTGCCCCATCAAGAACAGGGTCAGGGGTACTATTCCAATCTCTTCACGGTCCCCAAAAAGGACGGCTCTCTGAGGCCCATTCTGGACTTGAAGGGCCTCAACAAGTTTGTCAGATTCAAACATTTTCGCATGGAGACGCTACGCTCTGCTGTCTGTACCCCTTTTTGGTGGCTATCACTTCTGTAAGGCGAGTTTCTGAGCTGGCGGCGCTTTCCATCAAACCTCCTTATTTTGAGAGGCATCAGGATAAGGTGGTGTTTCGGCTTAAGCCGTATTTCTTGCCTAAGTTGGTGTCTGCCTTTCATCTCAATCAGGACATTGTTTTGTCTTCATTGTGTCCTAATCCTGCTAATTCCAAGGAGCGGACACTGCATTCTCTGGATGTGGTCAGGGCTCTGAAGTTTTATTTGGTCGCTACTGAGCCTTTCAGGAAATCTGATGCTCTTTTTGTTCTCACTTCTGGACCTAGAAAGGGTTTGCCTCTGGCTAAATCCACTATCAGCAAGTGGATCCGTCAGGCGGTGGTACAAGCCTATTCTGCTAAGGGGAAGGGACCTCCCTTTAGGATTACTGCTCATTCCACTCATGCTATTGGTGCTTCTTGGGCTTTTCAGCACCAGGCTTCTGTTGAACAAGTTTGCAAGGCCGCTACTTGGTCTTCTGTTCATACTTTTTCCAAGTTTTACAAGGTTGATGTTAAGGCCTCAGCAGATGCTGCTTTTGGCTGCAAGGTGCTTCAGGCAGTAGTGAATTGAACTGCCGGCTGTTACTCACTGGGGATCCCACCCTACTGGACACTGCTTTTGGATGTCCCAACTGTTATGAATACCGAAGCAGGCTGTGCCATGCAATAAAGAAAAAAGCAATTCTGCGAGTACTCACCTGTAGAATTGTTTTTGTTCTTGCATGGCACGGCCTGCTTCGACCCACCCTTGTTATCGTTAATCTTGGTTGCCTCTTTATGGTGATTGTTCCAAGTTAATTGGGGTTTTTTACCTTTTTTAAATGTTTTACCTTTATTCTCGCCCGGCTTCTTGTCTCACTGCTTGTCTACGCTGGGAACTCTATGGTTAATCCCGTTTTTATAGGGGGCCGGGAGATGCTACAGCTCTTCTGCAGTACACTGCGCCACCTTGTGGCGGAATAACCCAACTGTTATGAATACCGAAGCAGGCCGTGCCATGCAAGAACAAAAACAATTCTACAGGTGAGTACTCACAGAATTGCTTTTGTCTTTTCTATTTGTTTACAACACTGTGTTATAAAAGAAAACCATTTCCTTAGGAACAATGTGTTTACCTTAGCAACGTTTAACAAATAGTGTGTTTAGTGTACCCGGAGGGGACTTCCTGACTAATAATCTAATTGACTGAGGCAGGGATGACACTGCACATTCCTGAGCTCACAGGTTTAACCCCTCCTCTAATTCAGCCTCTTCAGATTAGGGGCTTATACTCTTGTGTTCCAGTAACTAAAGAGTAATTGGCAGCATTCTCACCCTGGAAGGTCATTGCTGCTGCTTACTTTAATCAAAGCTGTCAGTGAGCTCACATGTTACAGTGGAAGGATTCTGGCACTTATAGTCAGTAGTATTTACTAACGGCCAAGAAAGCCACACCCACTTTAGCAGCACAAGAATATAAGAAACATGGAAACAACATCTTGATAAGTAAATAATAGGTCTAGAGCACAATCCAAACACACAGATTTATTTTACATTCCAAAAGAGGAAAACGATAAGGCAGAAAACCAAACACCTGGCAGAAAGGGAGTTCCAGTTTCCAGTGTCTGGGTCACAACAGGACATTCGTTAAAGGAGGCGGGGCTAAATGCTTGCAAGAAAGAATGGCCAGTCTGAGTAAGTGGTGTCTAGTTGGGCCTAATTTCATGTGTTGTGATTTCAGGGCAACTTCTTCCAGAACATCGGCTCCATCACCCTGTTTGCAGTTTTCGGGACGGCCATATCGGCCTTCATTGTTGGCGGTGGCATATTCTTCCTGGGCCAGGTAAGTTCTTTGGTTGTGGTCCCAGCAGGCATAGCCTGCAACATTCCCCTCACCCGCATGCTGCAGGTCTTCTGCTGTCTTCCCCCACCCAAGATAGCGGCCCTGCCATCACTATGCTGCCTTCCAACTAGTGTTTTCATCAGCCCCCATCTGTGGCTCCTGGTCCTGAACCAGACCTTTCTATTTGTAGCCCCTGGACCTGCCTTCAGCTTTGTTTCTGTGGATAGCCATGTTCTTCTATTTCCGTGGCCCCTAGTCCTGCCATGATTCTCTTTGTGTCCCTGGTCAAGCCTAGGCTCTCTCTTCTATGGCAACTGGTTGTGCAACCAAATTGTTCTTTCTCTGTGGCCTCTATTCTTGCTGCTAGTCTTTCTCTGTGGCCCCTGGCCCTGCATTCACTCTGTCTCTGGCCCCTGGTCCTGCCCCATGGACCCTGAGTGACCACTGGTTTTCCCCTAGGGCATCCCAAATTGAGATGCCCCACTGTGTGAAACGCCATTTGAGTTGCCACAAAACCCACCTTTTTCCTTTGTGGAGATACACAAAACCTGGCCTGTTGTTGGCCTTTCAGGAGGGTGTTTGATACCTGTGCTATAGAGAATTTTTTACCACTTTAAGTAGATAGCTCTTCCCTATAGCTGGACATTACTGGTCACCATTACCATTTTAGGTAATAACAAATTTTGTTCCTCAAATTGGGATTGCCCGATGTGTGAACCACCCCCCCACCCCCCGGAACTCCTTGTATTCTTAGCTCTCTGGCGAAATTGAGATGCCCCACTGTGTGAAACGCCATTTGAGTTGCCACAAAATCCACCTTTTTCCTGGCTCCCATGGTGATGTAAATAGCTGTGGCCGCATCCTCAGCATCTCTGCGCTCCTACAGATAGCCATTCAGATAGGCTGGTCTCCCAGGGATGTAACTACTCCAGCTCCTCATTACTGAGCCCTACGTGCAAACAGAGCAGAATATTTTACTTCCCTACATATGTATTTTTAGTGATCAAATACACAATTAAAGCACCACACTACTCTTTGTCTCCCCTGTCCTGCCCCATGTCTGTCTGTCCCTCCCTGTCTCCTCTCCCTCTGCACCATGTCCATCTCTGTGTATTGTCTGTGTTGCATTTGAATCCACCTATTAGACCCTGCTCCCTCACTTACAGGTGTATAGTCATTGGGGCTGTGAAAAGTTGTGTAACAAACATTTGATTTCTTCCCCACAGGCAGACGTCATCTACAAACTCACCATGACTGACAGGTAGATATCTGATTTACGATGGGGTTTATTTTATAGGTAAATAATGAAGGAATGGGACACTCTTTATAATTAAAGTGATTGTCAAGTCAAAAGTAAAAAGAAATATCAGTATCTAACCTTTCATTGAGTGGTTTAAAAGCTGTCCTTTCTCACCTGTCTGCCTCCTTAACAAGGAAAATCGCTTCCTCATTCTGGTTTCCTTCCCCCACCCTGCTGATTTGGTCCACCAATCAACCTTCAGGGACTAGGAATGGAAACACCCCCACTGCCTGCCCAGACGTCCTGAGTGGCTGCCACTCTCTGCAGCTATGAAACCCCACCCTCCTCTCTGATCTCCTGCAGCACCTCTCTTCCCCCCTTATCTGATAACACTATGTGCTGGCAATACCTAGAGGCACAACAATGCACTTTTTTTTTACTATGATATACTGCGTTCTCGAACACACATGTTAGAGACCGGCCATTATGAATATGTAATGCACACAGTGTGCTTACATCACATGCCACACCCACTGTTTCTCTTCATTCTTTCTCTGCATCTTCAATGTTCTAATACTTTTACAAATAACTTAGGAATTACAGGGTCTTTTTGAAACAATGGGACAACAATTGGGTGCTCGCCTTTTAGTATAACTTTAATGATGAGCTGCAGCAGGGACAATAAGGTTTGGAAGCTCTCTGACCGGATCTTCTGCAGTATCTAACATGCAATACAATAGCTCCGGCCACTATAACGTGTTAGTTCCACTGCATGTCCTCCTTCCTTCCCCTCCAGGGATGTTGTCCATCACAGGGGAGGGATTCCACCTCTGTGGTATAAAAGCCCCCTTCCTAAGTGGGCTGGAATTAGCTTGATGGGGTGCCAGAGAAGGAGAAGGGACCTTTGTCACCCCTCTCTACACATGCTGGTGGATGCCAAGCCCATTGAAGGGAGCCCCCGACCCAGAAGACCTGCAGAGAGGCGACAGTCTGGCAGGGGACAGAAGAAGGAAGACACAGCAATGTTGAGTTTTTCTTTAACTGTTTGCGAACTGGTTATGGGTCCAATGGACCACTTTACAGGGTAGTGATTGTCGGTGGCTGGTGGCATGGCAGATAATTTGATCCAGGATGGGGCAAACCTGAGATCCAGGACAATCCAAAGCCCATCACTAGTTCTGGGCAAAGCCGAACTGCAAAGTTTGGGTTTGTACCAAATTCAGGTTTGAGTTCGGGTTCCCAAACCTGAACAAAGACTTCAGCCAGAAGTTCATGTTCGAGTTCAGTTCGGCCCCAACACCAAAAAGCTTCACCTAAAGGTTGCATCAGCAGGAAGCCGCTGAACAACTTACCTGAGCCCCGATCCGCTCCCTGGTCGCAGCAGCGTTCCGCTTAAATGCTCCACAGCCGGAGCCACAAGAAGATGTCTGTCGCTTTCATGAGTGAGGATACTTCTCGTGCCAGCACTGCCGAAGGCAGAATCACCCCCCCCCCCTAAAGTTTGGGTCCCCATTGATTTCAGTGGGAACCAGGTTCGGGACCTGAACTTTTAACCCGAACATTGGGGAGTTCGCCCAACACTACCCATCACTATTCATAATAAAGGAAGAGGAAAGTTTAATTAACTTGGGAACCCAGAGTAGAATCAGCAATCGTCTGAACCCCACAACTATCCTGGTCGCAGCAGAAGCGCAGGAATAATTCTATAGAGCAGGGGAGTTCAAAGTCGCTCCTAATGGGGCAGCAACATGCGTGGGTTTTGTGGATCTCTACATATCTGACTCTATGGTCCTGTAAGAGCATTAATTACTCCACCTTGTGCGCCTGTGTGGAGATACACAAAACCTGGCCTGTTGTTGGCCTTTCAGGAGGGCGTTTGATACCTGTGCTATAGAGAATTTTTTACCACTTTAAGTAGATAGAGCTCTTCCCTATAGCTGGACATTACTGGTCACCATTACCATATTAGGTAATAACGAATGACATCTTCACACTCACAAATTTTGTTCCTCAAATTGGGATGCCGATGTGTGAACCCACCCACCAGAACTCCCCCCCCCGAACTCCTTGTATTCTTAGCTCTCTGGCGATCATGACGGTAACATTATCCATTTCACTGACTGCTCTGTACTGATTGCTGCTTCGGTGTGCTTGGCAGTACTGATGAAACCTAGTGGGATGTATCCGGCCCAGCAATGTCCCTGTAGGCCGTGCTCCTTCAGCCCAGTCATGATCTCATATGAACCTGCAGAAATCCTGCTTACCTCCACCCTGCTGTTCACGTGTCACCTCTGCTGTCTTCCAGTTTCGCCTTTGGATCTTTGATTTCTGCCGTGGACCCCGTCGCCACCATTGCCATATTTAATGCTCTGAACGTGGACCCCGTGCTTAATATGTTGGTGTTCGGTGAGAGCATACTTAATGATGCCGTCTCCATCGTCCTCACCAAGTAAGTGTGTTGCCGCAAAGCCATTGGAGAAGGAGTGTTGCCAGGGTCCCAAGGCTCTGAATTAATTATGTCTTCTCCTCCTCCTCAGCACGGCAGAAGGCCTGACCCACGGCAACATGGCCGATGTCAGCGGCTGGCAAACCTTCCTTCAGGCCTTGGCCTACTTTCTTAAGATGTTTTTTGGCTCAGCGGCTTTGGGGACACTGACGGGCCTTATTTCTGCATTAGTATCCTTCCTGCCTATATTGTATAGGGTTGAAAAAGTACCCCTGAATCTCCAATCAGGATGCCCCGCCATGTGAGCTCCCCTGGCTGAAAATTACTCACCTTTCCCGGGGCTCCCCTGCATCCCTGTGTGCGTGCAGCAATGCATATAGGCTGGGGGTGGGGGTTTGCAGAGAGACCAGGGATGCAGCAGCTCCCACTTCTCTATGACATGCATTCTCACAAACATAGTTTGATCCTGTGCATTAATATGCACCGTGGGAATGGTGGAGAGGTGCATTTTTTTGTGGGCAATTTGTGGGCTGAAATTGGGATGCCCTGGATGGTCAAAAGCACTGCGTTACCTGTGCTGTTACCATGTATAAATCTGAACCTGAGCTTGTTATGCCCTCACACACCTTGGCAGCCTTAAGCTTAATTTTTGGGGTGATGTTATATCTTCCTGTACCTCACCTTAACTCCAACATCAGGTGCTGAAGCATCTTGACCTGCGGAAGACACCGTCTCTTGAGTTCGGCATGATGATCATTTTTGCTTACCTCCCATATGGTTTGGCTGAGGGGATTTCACTATCAGGTAAGTGACAGGATGTGATGTGAATAAGAGGCCCAAACTGGGATTCCATGAGCACTATGAGTGATTGGAGAAGACCTCCATCCTGGGACATCAGTGTGATTGGAGAGAACCTCCATCCTGGAACATGAATGTGATTGGAGAGGACCTCCATCCTGTGACATGAATGTGATTGGAGAGGACCTCCATCCTGTGACATGAATGTGATTGGAGAGGACCTCTATCCTGTGACATGAGTGTGATTGGAGAGGACCTCCATCCTGTGACATGAATGTGATTGGAGAGGACCTCCATCCTGTGACATGAGTGTGATTGGAGAGGACCTCCATCCTGTGACATGAGTGTGATTGGAGAGGACCTCCATCCTGTGACATGAGTGTGATTGGAGAGGACCTCCATCCTTGTGACATGAGTGTGATTGGAGAGGACCTCCATCCTGTGACATGAGTGTGATTGGAGAGGACCTCCATCCTGTGACATGAGTGTGATTGGAGAGGACCTCCATCCTGTGACATGAGTGTGATTGGAGAGGACCTCCATCCTTGTGACATGAATGTGATTTGGAGACTTCCATCCTGTGACATGAGTGTGATTGGAGAGGACCTCCATCCTGTGACATGAGTGTGATTGGAGAGGACCTCCATCCTTGTGACATGAATGTGATTTGGAAACTTCCATCCTGTGACATGAATGTGATTGGAGAGGACCTCCATCCTGTGACAAGAGTGTGATTGGAGAGGACCTCCATCCTTGTGACATGAATGTGATTTGGAGACTCCCATCCTGTGACATGAATGTGATTGGAGAGGACCTCCATCCTGTGACATGAGTGTGATTGGAGAGGACCTCCATCCTGTGACATGAGTGTGATTGGAGAGGACCTCCATCCTGTGACATGAGTGTGATTGGAGAGGACCTCCATCCTGTGACATGAGTGTGATTGGAGAGGACCTCCATCCTTGTGACATGAATGTGATTTGGAGACTTCCATCCTGTGACATGAATGTGATTGGAGAGGACCTCCATCCTGTGACAAGAGTGTGATTGGAGAGGACCTCCATCCTGTGACATTAGTGTGATTGGAGAGGACCTCCATCCTTGTGACATGAATGTGATTTGGAGACTTCCATCCTGTGACATGAATGTGATTGGAGAGGATCTCCATCCTGTGACATGAGTGTGATTGGAGAGGACATCCATCCTGTGACATGAATGTGATTTGGAGACTTCCATCCTCTGACATGAATGTGATTGTAGAGGACCTCCATCCTGTGACATGAGTGTGATTGGAGAGGACCTCCATCCTGTGACATGAATGTGATGGAGAGAACCTCCATCCTGTCACATGAATGTGATGAGGACCTCCATCTTCTGACACAAGTGTGATTAGAGTAGACCTCCATCTTCTGACACAAGTGTGATTAGAGTAGACCTCCATCTTCTGACACAAGTGTGATTAGAGTAGACCTCCATCTTCTGACACAAGTGTGATTAGAGTAGACCCCCATCCTGTGACATGAGTGTGATTGGAGAGCACCTCCCTCCTGTGACAGGATTGTGATTGGAGAGGACCTCCATCCTGTGACATGAGTGTGATTGGAGAGGACCTCCATCCTGTGACATGATTGTGATTGGAGAGGACCTCCATCCTGTGACATGATTGTGATTGGAGAGGACCTCCATCCTGTGACATGAGTGTGATTGGAGAGCACCTCCCTCCTGTGACAGGATTGTGATTGGAGAGGACCTCCATCCTGTGACATGAGTGTGATTGGAGAGGACCTCCATCCTGTGACATGATTGTGATTGGAGAGGACCTCCATCCTGTGACATGATTGTGATTGGAGAGGACCTCCATCCTGTGACATGATTGTGATTGGAGAGGACCTCCATCCTGTGACATGAATGTGATTGGAGAGGACCTTCATCTTCTGACACAAGTGTGATCAGAGTAAACCTCCATCCTGTGACATGAGTGTGATTGGAGAGGACCACCATCCTGTGACATGATTGTGATTGGAGAGGACCTCCATCCTGTGACATGATTGTGATCAGAGTAAACCTCCATCCTGTGACATGAGTGTGATTGGAGAGGACCTCCATCCTGTGACATGATTGTGATTGGAGAGGACCTCCATCCTGTGACATGATTGTGATTGGAGAGGACCTCCATCCTGTGACATGATTGTGATTGGAGAGGACCTCCATCGTGTGACATGATTGTGATTGGAGAGGACCTCCATCCTGTGACATGAATGTGATTGGAGAGGACCTCCATCCTGTGACATGATTGTGATTGGAGAGGACCTCCATCCTGTGACATGATTGTGATTGGAGAGGACCTCCATCCTGTGACATGATTGTGATTGGAGAGGACCTCCATCGTGTGACATGATTGTGATTGGAGAGGACCTCCATCCTGTGACATGAGTGTGATCGGAAAGGACCACCATCCTGTGACATGTTATTGTCTAACATCTGTGTTTTTCTCCTCAGGGATCATGGCGATCCTCTTTGCTGGCCTGGTCATGTCTCACTACACCCACCACAACCTGTCCCCCGTCACTCAGATCCTTATGCAGCAGACACTGAGAACTGTGGCCTTCCTGTGTGGTGAGTCCTCGAGAGCAGCTTGTATTGCTGTAGGCTGTGCATTGATGGTGGTGCGCGGCTGCTATATAGCCCCCTCCAGTGGGAGTCGGTGCTATAGTAGTAAGCTGCTTGTCGACCTTGTTCTCTCTCCTGCAGAGACCTGCGTCTTCGCCTTCCTCGGCTTATCTATCTTCAGTTTTCCGCACAAGTTTGAGATCTCATTCGTCATCTGGTGCATTGTGAGTAGCTCATTGTGGATGGGGAATGTGGGAGGAGCTAAAATATAATGTGCTGTTGATAAGGAATAATGGCGGCGGGGGGGGGGGGGGGAGTTCCTGGCCTGCAGTATGGAGGTTTGTTCTGCCCCACATCACATCCCTCATGAATTCCCCCTGAATTTAAACATGCCTGGGAATTTAAACATGCCTGGGATAAGCACTCATCTATCCTAAGATAAAGAGTACATACAGTATACACATAAGGGCAGACTAGATGGACCGTATGGTCTCCTTCTGCCGTCAACCTTCTATGTTTCTATGTTTCTCATTGTAAACTCAAAATCGCAGAAAACACATTCAGACATGGCAGACAGCTGTGAGTCAGCTTTGGGCTGCTACACAATACGTAACAATAGGTGTAGTTCTTGTTACAATGTGTTGCACAGCACAAAGCCTGGCTGTTACAATGATACATTGCACAGCAGGAGGGAGAGATGCTGCAGTGCAAGGTACAAACCAATCATTCAGTTCATTCAGTAATCCTTCCTCTGTATGACGCCATAACTAGAGGGTGAACTCTGATTGGTCTCTTCCCTTACAGGTTCTGGTGTTGCTTGGTCGCGCAGTCAATATTTTCCCCCTCTCCTATCTGCTTAACTTCTTCCGTGATCACAAGATTACCCCCAAGATGATGTTCATTATGTGGTTCAGCGGTAAGTGACAGTTAGATACACAATCTCTCAATGTGAAGACGAATGAAAAAAAGTATTTTGCATATAAATTCAAAAGAAGCCCATAACATGATAAAATCCAGTAAAATAGTGTAGTGACAATAATCCTCCACCGTCTGAATTTAACTCTTACCAGAGAGTCTTCAAATCAAAACCATAATAAACAACTCCTTCATCCTCCACGGCTGTCAGATATGGATATCCAATGTAACCAGTGGAAATAGACTTGTATTATGATAGAAAGCTCCAAACTCTAGGGCTTATTTCACCCAAAGAGAACCATAAGGTTTGATCCACAATGCATATAGATGTAATAGATCACTCCAGGTGAAAATCATGTAAAGGAATAAAGAAAAAAGAATATCTAGTGCAGCACCTCTATGATCGGTTTAAAAATATTTAATAGAGCTAGTGCACTCACAATGGTAAAAGGTATAACAGACAATTAAAAAATCCAGCATATCCAGATATCCACTCTCACCGCCGGATCCCCCGTCCTCCAAACACCTGAGATATAAATGAAACACAGGCGATGCCAACCGTGCGCTACCTACGCGTTTCGTCCCTCCCAGGGACTTTAGCCAGGACTGCTGCACTAGATATTCTTTTTTCTTTATTCCTTTACATGATTTTCACCTGGAGTGATCTATTACATCTATATGCATTGTGGATCAAACCTTATGGTTCTCTTTGGGTGAAATAAGCCCTAGAGTTTGGAGCTTTCTATCATAATACAAGTCTATTTCCACTGGTTACATTGGATATCCATATCTGACAGCCGTGGAGGATGAAGGAGTTGTTTATTATGGTTTTGATTTGAAGACTCTCTGGTAAGAGTTCAATTCAGACGGTGGAGGATTATTGTCACTACACTATTTTACTGGATTTTATCACGTTATGGGCTTCTTTTGAATTTATATGCAAAATACTTTTTTTCATTCGTCTTCACATTGAGAGATTGTGTATTTTTCTTATAGTTATTTATAGCTCTGTGTTTTATTATTTAATATTTTGAGTTAGGTTAAAGGCTGGGGATCCTTTTGTAACACGTTGAGCTTGTGCTTAGTTGTTGTTTGAGTGGCAGCGCGGTTTGTATCATTTATCACTTTGGTAAGTGACAGTTGCGCATATTTCCTAGCAGCCAAGGTGGTTCCCTTGATCACATGACCAGTTGTTGATCCCTCACAAGCCACTTACCTATCCACAGCACTGTCCAGAAGTCTCGGGACACCAGGCAGTGTGCTGCCTGCACTTGTTCCAGCCATAATACAGTGGATAGAAACATTTCAGCCCAAAGGTTTCTGTCATGTAAAATAAATTAAAAGAATAATTTCATAACTGTTTTTGCCTTCAAAGCAGAACAAAACCCAAGCAGGCTGGCCCTGTAATCTAGAAGATTCCAGGGCTGGGCGCTGGCCACACCCCCCGGGGCATACCAAATTGGAATGCCTTGCTGTGTGAAATCCCCCTAGGTCCTAGCAAAACTCATCAGTTCCGGTGGCTCCCTAGGAAATGTAAACAATAGGAAGTGAGAGCGGGCGAGGCTAAGGAGACGCTCCTGTCCCCAGCCTGGTGGCCCCTCTCGCTTCCGATTGTCGTAAACAGAGCTGCTTGACGAGCATTAATATGGATGGCTTTGATTGGACGAGACCCGCTCATGTGCTGTAAGACCAGGGAAATCAGAGTTTTCAATCTGAGAGGGGGTTTCACCCAGCGGGGCATCCCAAATTTGAGATAGTAGTTCCGCTTTAATGTATAAAGCAGTAAAGTAATGCTGCAACATAACTATGATGCCTTTACACTAATACTTTGCTGAATGTTTGTATTGATGGCAGCATTGTGTGTTGGGGATGAGTCAATCAGCATGGCACATCTAGACTTGCCAGCTTTTCCTTGTCAGAATGTGAGCTATGAGATCTCTTTGATGTGTTGCAGACCATGGCTTTTGCTGTAAAATGCAGCTAAGAAAATGTCAGGAAAATCGTATCTGATTTTTTTTTTTTTTACCCAACAAGAGTAACGGGCTTGCAGACATTCCGCTCTATGGGTGCACTGAGAGAAATATTATAGGCTGAAAACCCTCCCCTCTGTACATAGCTCGTCCCACTGTGATGCCTGTTCTGGGCCCCCACTACTGTTTCTGTGTGCAGTAATAATGGCGGGCTGCTCTTCTCTTTCTTCTTCAGGCCTACGAGGAGCCATCCCCTACGCCCTGAGCCTTCACTTGGAGTTGGAGCCGATGGAGAAGCGCCAGCTGATTGGGACCACCACCATCATCATTGTGCTTTTCACCATTCTGCTGCTGGGCGGGGGCACTATGCCACTCATCCGTCTCATCGACATTGAGGACTCCAAAGCGCGGCGCAAGACCAAGAAAGACATAAACCTTAGCAAGACTCAGAAGATGGTGCGTATCCCTTGCAGGTTCCATGTCCCACAGCAACAGAAGGCAGGGGAGCACCCATGTTGGGTGCTGAGGTTAGTCAGCAAGGCTGCTGTGAGGAAACTGGCACCTAGTGGCCCTGGCTGAGATCACACGGTACGTTTTCTTTAATTCAGGCCCTCACAACCCTGACAGGCTGTGGGGCCGTTTCACTACCACCAGTGAACCGAGTCCTGCAAGACTTGTAGTAATGCCACCAACTTTGTTTGATACACCCTGGTCCATTAGCGGAATTATATCGGGCCAGAAGCCAGCCTGGTAGTGTGTAGTGGGTAACTAAAAAACACAGACAAGTGGGTTCCGAATCAAGGTAACGGAGTTATGTTGGCAACCCAGTCACATGCTGCATGTGCTATGGGACCAGACATCAGCTCTTGAACAGAGATCTCCATATCTCGGGCCTTGAACCTCCATGAGACCTACGTTTGCGAGTGTTATGATTCTTGCGCTGTGGCTTTATCATTTCCTGTACAGTATTGGAGCCAGTATGACTGGCAGAAAGTCTTTTGAAGAGACCTAGTTAGTGTGTATTAGCTGCAGGGTAAAAATACACACAATGTGGGGGGTAACTCTGCCTTTCTGCCCCAACAGGGTAACACGGTGGAGTCAGAGCACCTGTCAGAGCTGACAGAGGAGGAATACGAGGCCCATTACGTCAAGCAGCACAATCTGAAGGGCTTCATGTGGCTGGACGCCAAATACCTCAACCCGTTCTTCACGCGGAGGCTGACACAAGAGGTAATGGGCCATTTGGGGTGGGGGCAGGGGGGCAAAAGCCTCAGCTTCACGTGATTACCTCTTTCTCTGACTAGTGTGACGCACACTATCCCAAGGTCTAGCAGTCAATCAATTAAAAGCATGGTTTACCTCCCATGAATAGAACATAATGTCTCCCGCCAACAGTGGATGTGTGAATTCCTGCCAGTCTTTTAGACCCCAAGGTCGCCTCCAGGGTTTTGGTCCACTTTAAAGAGTAAAAAAAACAGGATTTTATTGGGTTATGTTTTTCCTGGTTGTGGCAATCCAATTTGGCATGCTCCACTGTGTGTATCCCCCACCACTGCCTGTAAACTCACATTTTCCCTGTTCCAGAGGCACATGCAGGGGCTGCTCAGCCAATCAGGGGCCCTCACGCCATTAAGATTTCCTTTGCCGCTCAGAGTGGGCTTTCGTCCAATCAGAGCTGTTTGCCATGCATTTGTAATGTTCAGAAAATGTCTCTGTTTACACCAATCGGGAGAAAAAATGGCTGCATCCCCAGCAGCAGGTGGGTTCCCGGCCCCAGCCTATATTAATGGCTGGGACGGGAGCGTGGGCACAGCCCAGAGATGCTGGGGATGCGGCTTTCCCAATGCTAACATGGTGAGGGAGTTTTGCAGTGACCTGGCGAGGGGGGGGGGGGGGGGTCACACAGCAAGGCATCCCCTTTGGGTTTTGTTCTGCTTTAAGAATAGGTGTTGTCCTGGTTTAACTGCTACCTGGCACAACGTTGCCAAGTCCTGCTCTGTGTCACTCTAACCCTACCTCCTGCCGTAGAAACGACTTCAGGTCCATCCGATTCCCAACTCCTGGGGCATCCCACTATATCTCTATCTGAGGTGCGTATCCGCGCCAGGCATTTGTGAACGCCCCCAGCACAAGGCAGTGCCCTCAGCTCCTTAGCCATTGTGATGTCACCTGCGAGGCACCTGTGCTCTGTCTCAAAAACGTGTACTGTTCTGAATGGTGGACCGAGATGCAGCAGCTGGGGGGGAGGGGGGTATTATATTTTTTAGTTTACAGTCAGTGTAATAGCTGCAAACTGTAATCTGTAATAAACAATTACCTGGCTTACCGGGGTTTATGCAGCCATTTTTAGGTCTCCCGTCAGACAGAAAGCCATGTATCTTTTATTCATGTGGGTTTGGATGGTACAGACCCAGAATAAGGAGGGTTTAGGTCATCTTTAAGCTAGCACCACCTCGGCAGACTCCTCTCATGTTTTTCTTCTTCCCTCAGGATCTTCATCATGGCCGAATCCAGATGAAGAGTCTCACCAACAAGTGGTATGAAGAGGTGCGCCAGGGGCCATCGGGCTCTGAAGACGATGAGCAGGAGCTCCTTTAGCCCTCCGTCCCTCTGCGAAGGTGTGCGTGTGGCTGGTCCACCCTGATCATTGTAATATATTCAATGGGAAAGGAATATAAAAGACGAGCAAGCCGGCAGGTGCCTGCCCTGCTCCGGACCACAGGCTCCGCCCTCCTGTGTGTCCACTGGACTGTCATGTGACCGGACTGGGTATTTATGAAATGGTTTCTGGGAAAATTCTCTCCTGCACTCGCTGAGCCCTTGTGCCAAGTTTCTGGATCCTCATCCATGCACAGGAGTTCTGGCCAGGAGCCGGTCTCCCAGGTGCTGCTAGGTGGCCTCTGTATTGTTTCATAAAATGTGATGATCTTCCTCCAACGCTTGATTGGCTCTTTTTCATTGCTGGGCTCCTCCCCCACAAGGTAGGTCACAGGTCACGGCTTTCACAGCCAATGGAATGGCGCTATTTGGGGGCACCTATTCCCACCTCCCCTCATCTCTCTCTTCTCCCAATTTCCTCTCTATCTTTTCCACATTCCCTCCCTCCTTCCATTGCATTCTCATTTCCACATTCCATCCCTTTTTCCGCATGCCCTCCTTTTTTCATTCCCACTCTCTCATTTCCAAATTCTTTTATTTTCCTGCCTTTTCCCACATTCCCTCCCTCTTTCTCTCTTTTACATATTCCCTCCATTTTCTCCTTTTCTCCTTGTTCTCTTTTTCTGGTTCCTTCAGTCTTTTTTTCTGTTTTACACCCGCCTCCATCTTTCTCCTTTTCACATTCTCTCCTTTCTTTTCCACATTTCCCCTAATTCTTTGTTTTCGACCTTCCCCATTTTTATCTCTTCCCCTGATTTTTTTTCATTCTTGTTTCTTTTCCACATTTCTGTTATATTTCTGTCTTTTCCACATTCCCTCCATCTTTCTCTCTTTTCCACATTCCCTCCATCTTTCTCTCTTTTCCACATTTCCTCCATCTTTCTCTCTTTTCAGCATTCTTTCCATCTTTCTCTCTTTTCCACATCCCCTCAATCTTTCTCTCTTTTCCACATTTCCTCCATCTTTTCCGCTTTTCAACATTCCCTCCATCTTTCTTTCTTTTTTACGTTCCTTCAGTCTTTTTTTTCCCCCTGCATCTACCCTCTTTCGCTCTTTTCTACATTCCCTTCTATTTTATTTACCACATTACCTTCTTCAAAATCACTTGTCCATATTCATTCCGTCGTCCTATTGTTACCCCCCCCCCCCCCATCTGCCTCTTTTCTTTGCCTTCTGTCCCTCTCTCTCTTTATCTATTTTCCATTCCCCTCCATGTTATTTCACATTCTATCTCTCTTCTCTCTTTTCCACATTCCCTGCTCCTCCCCCTTTTCCCTGAGGTCCTTCTGCCTCTCTCACTATCTCTATCTCTCTATATTCCTCTCCTCAGTCTTTCTCTCTGTACATTGTTGAGAGATTGTAGAGGTAAGTTGTGTGTTAAGGAGTTTCTCCAAACCTAAAGCCGGGGCCCCGGGTGGCCGCCATCTTGTTTCGAGACTTTCATTTCTGATTGGTCAGTGTGGTGTCGTCATCCTTGTTAAGAAATCTGCTCACTTAAAAATTCTGTCCAGGCGTGAAAACAAATAATTTCTTGCTTAGCTGCCATGTAGAGGTGATCTGCTATTACTGAGAATCTTCCCTGTTTCAGTGGCCAGCCCCTGGATTTTATGGCCACCATTTTTCTAGCACTGGTGGACCTATCTATCCAAAGAAGCATAAAATATGGAAAAGCCAAGCAAGAGTCAGCTATCCTCCCCTGCACACACAAACGGCGGGATTGTCCCACAGGACCGGTGGTGAAAGGTCTACTTCTCTGTGCTTAACAAAAGGTGACCATGAATAAATTAAAGCCAAAAGGCTCAGGCTAGCCCACAGGGTTACCAGGGATATGAATATAACCAGTGATACTTGTCTCTAAATGTGGGGTGGCTCTCAGAGTCAGTGGGCCCCCAACTCTGACACTGAAAGCCAGGGACTGGGCTACAGGAAAGTGGGGCTAAATCTCAACAACAACTTACAGAGCTGCACAAGGATGGACCTGTGTGCGACACTGGAGAAACTCACTGGCAACACGAACCAGGGGGGCTGCCAGACAGTCCTATCCAAAGAAAAGGTTTCAGTTTATTGGAATTGGACCTCCACTGATTACTTTCTCCGATAAGTTTCCTAACTTTGGAGTAGATGGACCGTGTCAGGAGAGAAACATCAGAGAACGTACACCCTGCAGCCATTGCTGCAAGAACACAAGCTATTGGTGGCAATGCTATGGTCTGGGGGACGTTTTCGGGGCATTCGCTAGGCCAGCGGTACTCAACTGGCGGACCGGGGTCCAAATGCGGACCTCGGTGCCAGATTTTCGGACCCCTTCCATGTAGCCCTGCACTCAGTTGCTTATGTGTTGCTATGCTCAGAGCTGCCCCCTGATCAGCTGCCCCTTGATAAGCGATGTAGTGCTTAGTCTCCCTGGCACCTAGCATACCTAGCATTGTCATATGAAGTACTACACTGCACTATAACTATCCACCCCCCACGACAGCCCCCCGTCCGGACCTTCACCTCTCATGGGATGCCTGTTAATGGACCTATACAAAAAGTGGTTGAGTACCCCTGACCTAGGCCACTCATCCATGTAGAAGCTGCTCTCACCTGATTTTAATATGAATCCATCCTGGCAAATAACATAAAACCCCCCATAAATGTTGATTGTCTTTGCAACGGTGGATAGAATCTTCCAGCAAGACGAAGCTAGAAATGTCTGAATTCAGTTGGAGGAGCCTGACCAAGATTTCCAAATACCACCCTGCCCCTCTTTAATTCCCCAAGCTGGAACCCAACTGAGCATCTGTGCGACCACCCCAACCATCGTGTTGGCTCTATGGAGCTGCACCCTCCAGCAGCTGAGGGGTGCGTGGTTCCATCACCCCATTTGAGTCACTTCAAGCACATCCAGCTGCTGTCCAAGCTGCACACAGTGGTTACCCTGGAGCTTCTAATAACATTAACCATTGCAAGGACGGAGAAAGTAAGACATTTCTGTTGGCAGTGTATTCCTGAGCATTGAGTAGAACCTGTCATGTGATCACAATGCAACGTGTTGATGAGATCTACCTGGAATTACTCGGAGAACCTGTTCCACAGGATGACGGCATATAGAATGAAGTAAGGCCCCCGCCTTGTTGGCGCACAGTACCATGTCATTAAGTGACAAGGATGGGAGGTGTCTCCGAATATTTTGTTTTAAACCGGACCTTCAGCATGAATTGATAAAAAGCCCAAACCCTTAAAAAACTATTCCCCAGCATCTAAAATTAATATATTTGAAGTTTTTATTCACTTACTTATTATTCTTTCCCCCAATGGGCTACAACTCTGTTTAGGACTCTAGGATATGGGCGCTGCCATCTTGACTCAGAAGCATCACATACTGAGGAGAGCGGGATAAAGTACAGGGGGCGGGGTAATAGCTGTGCTTTGCACAGACAGAGCAGAGCTGGGGTCAGGGAAAGGACAGCAATCCCAGAATTCAGAGCGACACAGTCAGAAGACACTTCTGTTTGCAGGCTGCCTGATGCTCCATGAGCTGCCATCTTGGATGTTTAAAGGCTTATAACATGCAGTAGATGCAGGTAGGATGATTTTTAGTGTAGGCAATCTGTATGTACAGGGTGTGGGAAACACATAAGATAGACTCTTATTCAGGGTGAAGGTCCGCTTTAATTCTGATAGCAAAGAGATGTACCCATACAGGAAGATGGGTCCCAAAGTTTCTCTTTGATGTTTCATAATACTTTGCTGCTAGCCTGCCCCTGGGGCATCCAAATCAAGATGCGCTGCTGTGTAAATTCTCCCAGTGGCTCCCATAGTGATTTTGCTGCCCATGGCCACATCCCCGCTTCCCTGTAGTGAGAAGTGCCCCATCACCCAGACACGCAGCACGCTGGTCACATCACCATTCTTGAAATCACCCAATTGGCGGTCTCCAAAATGTACGTTGGGGGCGTGGCTACGGAGTGGATAAACCCTTTTTTTTTTAAATCTTAAACAGAGCCACCGGTGCAATATCACCCAAGGTACCTGGGAAGAGAGGTCATCAGACCAACCAATCAGGGAAGCCAGGGGGCGCCTAATCTAAAAGCTTGTTATGAAGCATCCCAAAATTCATCAATATGGGATTGTTGGGTGAAATTTATGCCAAAGGCCTCAGGTGGTGAGCAAGGAGTACAAACAAGTTACCCTTCCTGGTCTGTGATAAAACATCTTTGATGTGCATAACCACTATGTACAACAGGCGCCTAACCCTGCTGCGGTCTTAGAGACAACCTAGTGTTTACATCAGGCCTGAAGAAACAATGGGCAAGCCAATCCTTCACTGAATTCCATTACACAGCAAAGACCTCCAATCATGGAATGCAAATCACCCCTCATCTGCTGAAATTAAACTTCTCCCGACTCCACATTGGACCTGTCGTTACATATCTGAAACAAGAACACCATCTAATGGTTTCAACTAGATATTCTAAGCATACAGCACGTCCTGCCCCAGATATAGTAATAACATGTGGGTAATCCTCCGCCTGAGGGCGCTGTGCACTGCAGACATGTAGAAAACAAGCTCCTCCCGGCCCTTCATATATCCAGGGACCTCCCACAAATCCCCAGATTTCTCTGCAGTGCTGGAACTGCGAAGACATGAAGTATCACGCTCTCGGAGGCTAGCGGGGCTTTACAGCCCGAGGCCCTGCGGGACTATATCCACCCGTCCTTCTTGTGAACAGAATATGCCTCCCAGCCTGGGCTGTGTTGGTCGGGTGAAGGTAGGCAGCACCTTGAGTGCTTAACGGAGCCATGCTCCACCGCAATCCCCCACCATAGGGTGGGCGGTTTAGGCTGATGGTGAGCCTCTAGTGGATGCCCCTCCCGCATTATTGCCCCGTACCCCAGGTAGTGCTGGACCCTGTGTAAAGGGTTGTCATCCTCCCTCATTTCCCCAACTAGTTAGGGGGAAAAGAAAAGGGGGGGGGGGGGTATGTGTGTGGCAGTCCCAGTGTACCAGTATATCACGCTTATGGCCTTATTTCTGCCCTTCATTAACATTGAAATATCAGAGCCGCGCTGCTTGCTCGTTATTAGGTTTTTGGCCGCCGCCGTACGTCTTATACACAGTTTGCTGCATTGTCTAGCTTATCTTCGCGCGCGCGTGTGGTGGCGGTTCCCCTCCTCCCTTGGTCTGTAAGTTCCCTCGCGGGTGACTCCTTTTATATGTTTTTCCAGCTGCGCATGGCTCCGACACCCATTCTTCTCCTTATGTCTTTCAGACGCTAAGATTCCGGTGGCATCCCCCGGCATGATATATATCTTAAAATGGGTTCACATTTTAATTCTCCCACATTCCTAGCGGGTCTTGGGGCATCCAGGGGTTGCTTATAGCATAAATCCCTGCGGGCATATTGCTTTGCTAATCACCATATGGAGGCATCTCAGAATTATGTGTCCGGGGTCCCGCGGGGACAAGACCGGCTGTGTACTGCGTGGGGACCACCCCATGCTGATGCTGACAGAGCACGGGTCTGCGGACCATGTGCTGAACAAGCACTGGCCTTGCCCTCTTTGATGTCACACTACCTTCACCTTGCAGCTGGTGGGCCTGTTGCTGGCGGCCCAGATGCTGTCCCTTATTCTCAGAAGCCCTTGGGCCCTGCGTCACCTTAGGTTACTTATCCTAGACAGGGTTCCAGCACCCCTGGAACTAGGTCAGTACGCTCCCCCTTGTTACGGGGGTTCCTTTTGAGGTTGTAAATTCAAGGAAGATGTCTGGGACCATTCCTTTCCTTCTCGCTTCTCCCTGTAGATGGTCATCATGGGTACCAAGTCTTGCAGGTTGACTGGGGGGGTCTTATTTCTTCTGAAATCCCCCGTGGTTCCTAAGGGGGGCCCCTTAAGGGATCCATCTTCATACGGTTTTTCGGTTGACACATTGAGCCTTTGGTGGGCTCTAATTTGCTGGACTACTCCTCTTCAGGACTTCTGGTTCTGATCTAAGTGGGGGTTTACATTCCTTGCACTTCATTGGTATTAGCTTGCTGGCTGCCCTAACGTGGCAGGAGGTCTCACTGAGTCCCTACTGGTGTGGCCCTGTGGGGCCCTTTGCTATTACAGGGACTCTGTCCTGGGTTATTGTCCCAGAACTCTCTGGCCTTGGTCATGAGGGCCTAGTATTGCTTCTGTCAGGACATTATATTCTATATGTCTTAACTTCTTCCACCCTGCTAGGCGGGGTTCTGCATGAGGTTGCTGTAGACAGGGAGAACCGTTATGCTGGGGGCCCTGGGTGGCCCAGCGGGGCGTGGTTCGCAGATTCTCTGCTGAAGACAGTCGTACTGTATGCCCTCTCAAGTGGGCTGTTCTGCCTATTCAGGCTCCTTACTACGTCGCCCCTACCTACAGGCCTTTTAGGCGATTGGTCGGTTTGCTTTTCACCCTATTGGAGATGGGTATCCCTGGGTGTCTTTTCTCTATTGGAGGGCTAGGCCTAGCTCCCTCCTCTTCTTCTCCCTTTTCTGCTGGCTATGTTGGAGTATGTTGTTCTAGTCTGCTTTGCTTGGACTAGCTCTCTCTCCTGCGGGATGTTCCCTATCCCTGGGTCCTAGAATTATTATAGCACGGTTGAAGTTGGCTCCCCAACTCAGTGCTCTGAAGGTTTCAGGGCTCGCCCTGTTCACCTACTGCAGAAGTTTAGTTCAATCTTCTGTGTTGCGCATTCCTCAGGGGTTGCTCAGGTGCATTCCCCAGGGAATTCTATGCTCCCCTTTGGGGCGGTTACTTATCCGGATGCCCTGCTAAGGGTTCCCTTGGGTCTTATTCAGGTTTTTGTCTGAACTGTTCCTTCCCTCATATCGCTCTTCTGGGGCGGTTGCTTCAGTCAGAAGTGTGCCATAAAGGATGGCTCTGTTAGCGGTCCTAGTCATTATATATATATATATCTGTGTTATATATCTGTACACCATGAGGTGAGGGTGTTCTGCCTTACGCCGAATTGGGTCCAGGCGGTGTTTTTATTCTCCTTTAGTCCAGACCCTCCGGTCTCTGGGCTATTGTCTTGATTACCCTGAGTGAAAGGGATCTGTATCCCTCATCAGGTGTTGGAGATTCCTGGTCTGTCTCTTGTCCCTGGTAGGGATTATGCTCCTTGGGGCTTATAGGTTTCTCCATCCTTATGTACCGGATCTGATTGCTACCACGGGTGTAGGTGCCCTTTGGCTTGGTCCTGCTCGGTTGGTTTTGTCCTTCTGAGCCTAAAGTAAACGTCTCGGCTCTTGCTGAGCCTTGTTAGCGTTGTTTTTCAGTATTCCTGCTGGTCTCGCCTGAGACCTGGGTTCATATTCCCCGATGGGGAGAGTTCTAAGGTTGCCATGGCTACCCTTTTTTTCCAGTAGCATGGTTAGGCTGTTACTCTGGCCTACTCGTTTAGGGGAAGATTCTTCTTCTCTCTTGGTTTTTGCTCTCTTACTGCTTGTGCTTGGCTTGGGCCTTTCAGCACTAGGTTCTGTTGAGCAAGCTGGCTAGTCCGCTGCTGGTGTTCAGTTCTTCCTTTACAAGATTTCAAAGGCTGAGGTTAAGAGCATTGCTCTCGTTGCTCTTGGTAGCATGGTTGAGGGTGACAGCGCTTTACTGTTGGCTGTGCCTTTTTTCACGGGGATCCCACCCTACTTTATGGACACTGCTATTGGATGTCCCACATGTTATTACTATATCTGGAGCAGGACGTGCTGTATGCTTAGAATAATACAATTCTGTGAGATACTTACCTGTAGAATTGATATTATACGCATACAGCACGTCCTGCTCCACCCCACCCTGGTTTCACCTTGTTCTGGATCCCCTGTATGGTGATTGTTATCATTGTTATTATTGCCATTTTCTGGGTGGTTGGTTTCTCCCGGCTTCTCTTACTCACTGCTTTTCAATGCTGGGGATTTGTGGGAGGTCCCTCGGTATATGTAGGGCCGGGAGGAGCTTGTTTTCTACATGTCTGCAGTGCACGGCGCCGGAGGCGGAGGATTACCCACATGTTATTACTATATCTGGAGAAGGACGTGCTGTATGCGTATAATATCAATTCTACAGGTGAGTATCTCACAGAATTGTATTATTATGGTGCACGTGCTCAACCCTCCTCCTCAAGGGCCAGCAACTGGCCACACTAATGCACAGCATACCGAGCTATAGGTCTAATTACATAATCTGTGCATTCATTTGTAGATCTGCAAAATCTGCCCTGTTGGTAGCCCTTGCGGAGGTGAAGGTTTATCACAAGGATCATGTGACCTGGACTCAGTTCTGTAATGGGAAGGTTGAACTCTTATAGAATTAGGGTTTGTGATTTGGGTGGAATTTGTTGAAATAAATGTCCTCGTCCTGCAATAAAGGATGAATCTAGAAATCGGAAGCTCATCGTGACATAACATATCATATCCTAAACTACATTTGCCAAATATTATAGCAATATATAGAGCACAGATTAGGGTCTGCTACCAATTGATTCTGCCGTTTACTTGACTGTTGTTTTAGTTTTTATTTTGCCCTAATAAGTAAGTCATTTTTAAGACTTATCGCCTGATCATAATGGGTAAAGTGTCTAGAGGAAAAGGAGTGGGGAACCAGAAACCACTCGTACAGGGAATAAATTACTTGAATCTATCAATCACTGTTTTTTGAGACATATCCCTCAAACAATGAGCCAACCCGGTATTTTATCCATCCCCAGACACCATTATCCCAATCTCCAATAAACCTGAATTCTTAGAATGGGAGTTAGATTCCTTTTTATCCTGGCAACAAATCACCTCATGCAAGTATTTGGGAACCCTTGCAAGGTCGTATATCGCCCAGATTAAAATATGTCCACTGGAGGCTCCTGCAGATAAGAAGTTAATTAAATGTTAAATCTGCTGTCCTCCTCCATTTCACCCCGACACCATTTCAGAGCCCCATATTGACCCATAAAGGGCAGTCTGTGACCCTAAGGAGTTACTATTTTTACTTAGCCCTAATTTATGTCACAACTTCTCAACTCCCTCATAGTCTAGGATATGGTCTCATGACTTGAATGTCCATTACAATCTGTAAATCCTTTTCCTGTCTCCACTCATCAGCTTTACGCAGATTTATCTAGTTTATCATGTTTTTAACATGATTCTACCTCACATCAGATGACAATAATAAATACACACCTCTCCAAAGCTGGTGTAGAAGGGCGAGGGCCACCATAAAACATAGCTGGTGGACATTTAAGCTCATACAGAGGTTTCGGCAGGTTCCTACAACACAGTATTCAAGTTACATTTCCTCTGAATCCTGGAGCTATTCTAGTAATTTTAACACCACTAACCACACAGAATCCTGGCCATACACTATGTCCAACCATAACCCAAAAATTGTTAATAGTTGGGTAAATCCAAACCCTCCAAACTTTTTCACTGGATCCAGACAAGCAGAAATGGCTCTCAAAACCAATACTGGTATGTATATAGTAATTGTCCTCAGCCATTACAAAATCAGAAAAACTATAGAACACTACATGCTGCAGGAAAAACCAGGGTGAAGTGGGAAGGGAGGGTGGGAGACTAATAGAACCCCCTGTGTAGAACTACTTGGTTCCCTAGTATATATTTTACCCTGATAATCGGAGGGGTTTAAAAAAAAAGCTGAGACGGCACTTTTTTTTTTACTCCCCCCCCCAAATGTTAGGCGAGGCTGTAGAGATCTCCCAACACAACATCTATACTGGAGCACCTCCGTGAACAGAGGAGCCATAACATAATGAGAAAACACCGTAATACGGACAGAAAATTCTATAATGGTGACATTTAGAAATTTCTTGTGGGTGGTTTTTGTTTATCCAGGACCTTCAGCATCAATTAATAAAAAGCCCAAACCCTTAAAAAAGGATCCCCCAGCACTTAAAATTAATATATTTTAAGTCTATAGTCGCTTATTTAATATTCTTCCCCCCACTGGGCTTTAACTCTGTTCAGGACTCTAGGATACGGGCGCCACCATCTTGCCGCAGACAGAGCAGAGCTGGGGTCAGAAAAAGGACAGCAATCCCAGAATGCAGAGCGGCATAGACAGGCAAAGACACTTCCTGTCTGCAGGCAGTCTGAGATGCCACGGCCGCCATCTTGGATGTTAAAAGGCTCAAAAAACGCAATAGGCGCAGGTAGGATGGCTTTTAATTTGGGCAATCTTTATGTACAGGGTGGGGGAAACATACAAGATAGGATCTTATTCAGGGTGAAGGTCTGTTTTAAGGTAAAATTGGCGGCAAAAAAGGAGTCCCTATTAATTTCTTTGTGCTCACATGTGTTGTCGGCCAAAGCTGATGGTTCTGCACTGTTCTTGCACTGAAGCTTCTAGACCTGTAGTACCGCTGGTCCTTCTTTCTTTGGTCCCAGCTTTGTTCTGCTCTCCATCTTGTCCGTTCCATGCTTAGAGACCTAAAAGGAAATCGGAGATATCAGAAAAGTGAAATCTGTGACTTGGGAGATTCCCTAAGTTTTACTTTCCCTTTATGAGATGCTGATGTTGAGAATGTTCAGTCTTTGAGCAGGGTGACACCTAGTGGACACATTATGCGTTCCCGCCAACATCTCACTGCTGTGGAAGAACAAGTGCGCTCCCACTGCTTGTAGAGTCACCCGTCTTCTCTTCTTATGGATTGCCAGTTATAGAGCAATATTACACAGCTGTCCAAACTCCTAGATTAGTGGTGGTGAACCTCTGGCACACGTGTGTGAGGGGGTTAGAGAACTTTGTTCTGGGCCTGAGCTGTATTCTGCAGGGGAGATCGGGGAGCCTTGTTCTGTGAAATAGGCTTGAGCTCTAACCTGCTCGGGCAATCGGGAGCCTTGTTCTGGGCAATGGGCGAGGGCTATAACCGGGGAATGGGTGTAAAATATATCCTGCCGGGAAGATCGGGTAGCCTCATTCTGGGCTGTGGGCCTATGCTGTATATTGCTGGGGAGATCAGAGAGCCTCATTTTGGAGAAAGGGAGTGAGCTGTACCCTGCCGGTGAGATCAAAGAGCTTCGTTCTGGGGAATGGGTGCGAGCTTTATCCTGCCGGGGAGATTGGGGGGGCCTCATTTTGGGGAATGGGCATGAGCTCTATCCTGGCGGGGCGATCGGGGGGCCTGGTTCTGGGGAATGGGCGTGAGCTGTATCCTGGTGGGGATATCGGGGGAGATCGGGGGCCTGGTTCTGGGGAATGGGCATGAGCTGTATCCTGGTGGGGATATCAGGGGAGATCGGGGGGCCTGGTTCTGGGGAATGGGCGTGAGCTGTATCCTGCCGGGGAGATTGGGGGGCCTCATTCTGGGGAATGAGTGTGAGCTTTATCCTGCCGGGGAGATTGGGGGGCCTCATTTTGGGGAATGAGTGTGAGCTTTATCCTGCCGGGGAGATTGGGGGGCCTCATTTTGGGGAATGAGTGTGAGCTTTATCCTGCCGGGGAGATTGGGGGGCCTCATTTTGGGGAATGGGTGTGAGCTTTATCCTGCCGGGGAGATTGGGGGGCCTCATTCTGGGGAATGAGCGTGAGCTGTATCCTGTTGGGGAGATCGAGGGGCATGTTCTGGGGCTTTATCCTCCCGGGGAGATAGGGGGGCCTCATTTTGGGGAATGGGTGTGAGCTTTATCCTGCCGGGGAGATTGGGGGGCCTCATTTCGGGGAATGGGCGTGAGCTCTATCCTGCCGGGCAGATCAGAGAGCCTTGTTCTGGGGAATGGGTGTGAGTTGTATCCTGCCGGAGAGATCAAGGGGCCTAGTTCTGGAGAATAGGTGTGAGCTTTATCCTGCCAGGGAGATCAGTGAGCCTAATTCTGGGTTATGGTGTGAGCTGTATCCTGCAGGAGAGATCGAGGGGCCTCGTTCTGGGGAATGGGCGTGAGCTGTATCCTGGCAGGGCGATCGGGGAGCCTCGTTCTGGGGAATGGGTGTGAGCTATATCCTGCCGGGGAGATCGGGGAGCCTCGTTCTGGGGAATGGGTGTGAGCTGTATCCTGCCGGGGAGATCGAGGGGCATGTTCTGGGGAATGGGTGTGAGCTGTATCCTGCCGGGGAGATCGAGGGGCATATTCTGGGGAATGGGCGTGAGCTATATCCTGCCGGGGAGATTGGGGGGCCTCATTCTGGGGAATGAGCGTGAGCTGTATCCTGCTGGGGAGATTGGGGAGCCTCATTCTGGGCAATGGGCGTGAGCTGTATCTTGCTGTGGAGATCGGGGGGCATCGTTCTGGGCAATGGGCGTGAGCTGTATCCTGCCGGGGAGATTGGGGGGCACTTTCTGAGAAATGGGCGTGAGCTGTATCCTGCCGGGGAGATTGGGGGGCACTTTCTGAGAAATGGGCGTGAGCTATATCCTGCCGGGGAGATGGGTTGGGGAGCAACTTCCAACTTTAAAATCACTGTTTGGTCAGAGATGTTGCCACACGTTTAATAATAAAATGATAATTTATTATATTAAAAAAATTATATTAAAAAAATCCATATATATATATATAATAATAGACAATAAATAAATAAATAGTTTTGGTGCATTTTGGATCTCATGGATGGCTCCTCATCAGGTGTCGTCTTCTTATACGAGAGGAGAGCTGGGCCGCCATCCTTAGATTCCAACCAATTCTAGAGTTGACGATTCTTTGCGTGCACACGGCGTCCTGCTGAGTAAGAATGACACAAATCGGTTAGTGATGACCCTGTGGGGAAAGTTTTGGAGCATGCAGGAGCTGATTCAAAGCTATTATATGCCAGTCATCTGACCCATTACCGCATCCCCTTCCTAGGCAGATAACCCCAGCACCTTGAGCAACAAATATAGGGGACTTACCTGCTCCTCAATTATCTTTTGCAGGAGGGTGAATTGCTGGCCAAGTCTTTCTATGAAGAGCTGGTTCTCTGCGCCCTCTGGGATCTGCAAGATGGAAAATTGCATCTGAGCGAGGGCTCACTGGTACAGATTGAGCTGGGGCTCATTGTAAAGGTTTAGGATGGGGAAATTAGTAATGGTCTGGATAATGGGGGTGGAATCACCAGGAAAATTTGGAGAAGGGACTTTGTGATGGTCTAGAGATTGGAGGAGATAGGGTGAAGTCACCAGGAAAGGATGGGGACGGGACTTGGTGATGGTCTAGAGATTGGAGGAGATAGGGTGAAGTCACCAAGAAAGGTTGGGGACGGCACTTGGTGATGGTCTAGAGATTGGAAAAGATTGGGTGGAGTCAGCAGGAAAGGATGGGGACAGGACTTGGTGATGGTCTAGAGATTGAAGAAGATACGGTGGAGTCACCAGGAGTGGTTGGGGACGGGACTTGGTGATGGTCTAGAGATTGGAGAAGATAGGGTGGAGTCAGCAGGTAAGTTTGGAGATGGGACTTGTTGGCCAGGTGAGAATTCTAACTCCCTTTTTTAGGAGAGAAAACGCCCATTGACTTTCATTGTCTACATTGGGGCTGATTCAGGAGTGAGAATTCTCACCTCGCTTTGAATCGACCCCATAGTGGGGACTTGTGAGATGTGATCATTTAAGATAGGGGGGTGGGGCCACCAGGACAGGTTGTGTGAGGGCTTGTTAGCACATAAGTGGAGGATGGGTTGGAGTCAGCAGGAAAGGTTGGGGAAAGGGCAGGGCTGGATTATAATTGGAGCAATAGAGCATCTTCTCCAGGCCCCCACTGTTCAAGGGGGCCCCAGTATCATCATCACCCACTTTGATGGCTCTTAGATAAGGAATGTTGCTCAGAATAATGTCATTCACCCCTCAATAAACAGCACATATGGCCTATGTCTGGCTTGGAGGAAGCAAACGTGTCCAGGGTACCCACAAACTAAGAGGCCCCCTGCCTTCAGGGCTACCCAGCTGAGGGACATATTTACTGGCCCGATAAGGGGGAGGAGCAGGGGATTACTAACAAAAGGGTTCCCTGTCTTCAATGCTGCCCATCTGGGAAGGAACTGACTTGATACGGGAAATAAAATGTGTATACAGGGGAATAATTATTGTGGTCTCAGGTGGTGCAACTGTAACCAGGCCCAAAGGAGGTGTGGGCCCAACAGCAGTGGACTGGCCCAGATTAGGTGGCGAGATGTCGGTGGGAGGGACCCCAAAAAAACCTGCTCTGTACTATGGACAAGGATGTTTTGGGGCAGGGCTTGGTGAAGCTCTGGAGATTGGGGAAGATGGGGATTGAGTCAGCAGGCAAGGTTTGTGAAAGGGCTTGGTGATAGTCTACAGATTAAGGGCCAATGGGGGTGGAGTCAGCAGGAAAGGTTGGGGTATTAGCATATATCGGTGGCATGGCCTGGAAATATGGGGCTCATTGAAGAAAGGAGGGTAGGGCCACCAGTAAAGGTTTTGGGGGGAGGGGTGTACATAGTGGTGGCATGGTCTTGAGATTGGGGAAGATGTGGTTATCTAGATATAACATGGGTAGGGAGGAAAGGGGTGGGATCACCAGGGCAGATGGTGTTTGGTTTGTTGCCACATAAGGAAGGAAGGTGGGGTTACCTGGACAGACTGTTATAATTAGGATAGGGTGATTTGAATGTTGGGTGAGGGTGGGTAGGGTGTTTGTACAGACAAGCGCTGGGGTCATTGTGATTGGCAAGGTAACTGGGGTGTGGGGACTTGAAAAAGACCAAGGTGGGTTGGATGAGACTGAGAATGATTTATTTGGGTTGGGGGTATTGGGGGCAGACTAAGGGTAAAATCAATAGAACAGACTGGATTGAGGTAATCTGGAAAGATTGGGGGTGGGAGGGCCATCAGGGCAGATTAGTGATGAGATCACTTGTTCACTTACACAGTCAGCCAGCTGGTTGTCCTGGTAGTGGAGGAGCTCCTGTAACCTTTGCCAGGCGGGCATTCTGTAGTTCAGCCTCTCCTGGTTTCTCCTGTAGAATTCGAGGGTTTGATTGCCAACCTCACGCACAGCAATGGCAGCCGCCTCTACCTGGAAAGATGAAGGATTTATTAGCAATGCAGAGCTGGGAGACGGCTGATCTGCCGCTTGTTTTATGTCACTAATGTTAGATGAGTCTCTAGAGATTTTCCAACACAACTTCCACTCTGGGACATGGTGTCCTCACCCATTTGCTGGCCACTTACCCGCCTCACTGACCACTCTGAGGCTGGACATCATTATGGCAATACTGAAAGCTCTTATCAAAGTATGAGGCCCTACGGGATTGACGTTAGAACCACCTGGATATCGGTTGCAGTCATTGCATAGATGTTTTTTTAGTTTTCATAGAATCATTCACGCACCACAACTGTTACATACCTCTGAGATCTGGTAGAGGTCCTTGATATCGGGGAGGATGATGTCACTATTTGGGCAAATAGCTGGAGAACCTTCTGCACGAATCTGAAACATACAACATGGATCTCCCATCAACACCTCCACCTCCTGGAATATCTACAACATTATCAGAAGGGAACCCTAATAATCGCTACAGAGAAGAAGACCAGGAGGCTCAACATCTAGACTGAATGTGAACCTCAAAGAGAAGGAGACAGAGGAGCCATAAGATGATGAGAAGGCACCATGTGGTGAGAGTATTCTATAATTGTTACATGTAGGAATCGCTTGTGGGTGGTTTAGATATTACTTCTGATAGACTGAAAGTAAATTCAGTCTCATTCAGGTATGAGGACACCAAAGACATGGAGGGCCCTGACCAAGGGAGGACGGACCAAAACTCAGAATAGCAAAAATTTGGGGGTTTTAATCCATTTTAATATCTGAAACCCTTGTACACGTAGGTGAACTTGTTCTTCTTAGTGGCATCTAGCATCTATGGGGATAATAACGGTATAACATCAATCCTCAGAATAAATTACTAATTAAAACCTAATTGAATCTCTTGGTTAATCGCAGTGCTTAATATTTCATCAATTAGCACACAAAGTGAGTACTAATGATAAGCTGTGAAAAACTGTAAGCTCCTTTTCTCAGTGCCCGAGCACATCTTGGAGAAAACTGTTAGGGGGTTAAAGCTGTAGTAGCTGTCATCTTATCTTTCTGTTAGCCAATAGAAGTGTGTTGTGCACTCACCATCTCCTGGAAGCTCTTCAGGATCTGCATGCTCACATTTTCTTGCCGGAGATGGAGCCATTTGCAGGTTTGGCCAGAGGTCATGGAGCCAAGGCTCAGGCAAAGGAGAATCATCACTGGAAAGCCGGCGCTGGTCATAGTGGCTGGAATATTAAACAAGATTAGTGCTGAAATCTAACATATGGGAAGTGAAGGGTTTTACTTGTGGAGGTTGGAGAGGTTGTCCTCACCGGTCTGTTGCAGAGTTGGCTCCGATTTCTTCTTGTGCTTGGTAGTGAGCCCTTCTTCTTGACTTTGTGCTCACTTGTATTCTTGTTGTGGACCAAGGATGGTGGTCCTGCACAAATTTTGCACCGAAGCTTCTGAACCTGTAGTGCCACACGTCTGCCTTTCTTTGGTCCCTGCTTTGTTCTGCTCTCCATCTTCTCTGCTCCATTCTTATAGCCCCAAATGGAAATTGGAGATATCAGAAAAGTGAAATATGTGACTTGGGATATTCCTGAGTTTTACTTTCCCTTTATGAGATGCTGATGCTGAGAATGTTCAGTCTTCGAGCAGGGTGACACCTAGTGGGCACTTTGCACATTGCTGCCAACATCTCACTGCTGTCGAAGAACACATTCTGAGATTGGTGTGGTGCCACTTGAAGTTTGTAGAGTTTACAGGAGGGCCAAAGACACCCGGGTGACCTCCTGGTGTGGTCTGATCAGTGACCATCACATCAGCTGACCTCACTCCCTAGACGAAGCTCATCCACCCTCACAAGTTGCTCGTATTTTAAGTCACAGTACTGTAATGTGAATCGATTAGGGCAATGGCAGGGATGTCATCTGGAACTTTCACTATATCCAGTCCAGGTCATCCCAGAAGTGATGACAGTTGAGTAATCCACCGCCAGGTGGCGCTTGACTGCAGGATCAAAAGCTGTAGCTCCTCCCGGCCCCCTATAAAAGCAGGTGTCTCAGATGATTCCCTGTGTTCTTTCTGCAGTCTTGCTGCTTGAGGATCGTCTGGATACTCTCTCCTGGATACTGCAGCTGAGGGGGGCCTCCTAGCCCATCGGACGCTGCATCCTTATTGCCACCATTCCTCAGCTGACCGGGACGGTGAAGGTAGGATGAATGCTGGGGAATGGGCGTGAGCTATATCCTGCCGGGGAGATTGGGGGGCCTCATTCTGGGGAATGGGCGTGAGCTGTATCCTGCTGGGGAGATTGGGGGGCCTCATTCTGGGGAATGAGCGTGAGCTGTATCCTGCTGGGGAGATCGGGGAGCCTCATTCTGGGGAATGGGCGTGAGCTGTATCTTGCTGTGGAGATCGGGGGGCCTCATTCTGGGCAATGGGCGTGAGCTATATCCTGCTGGGGAGATCGGGGGGCATGTTCTGAGAAATGGGCGTGAGCTATATCCTGCCGGGGAGATCGGGGGGCATGTTCTGAGAAATGGGCGTGAGCTATATCCTGCCGGGGAGATTGGGGGGCACGTTCTGAGAAATGGGCGTGAGCTATATCCTGCCGGGGAGATCGGTTGGGGAGCAACTTCCAACTTTAAAATCACTGTTTGGTCAGAGATGTTGCCACACGTTTAATAATAAAATGATAATTTATTATATAAAAAAATTCCATATATAAATAATAGACAATAAATAAATAAATAGTTTTGGTGCATTTTGGATCTCATGGATGGCTCCTCATCAGGTGTCGTCTTCTGATACGAGAGGAGAGCTGGGCCGCCATCCTTAGATTCCAACCAATTCTAGAGTTGACTATTCTTTGCGTGCACACGGCGTCCTGCTGAGTAAGAATGACACAAATCGGTTAGTGATGATCCTGTGAGGAAAGTTTCGGAGCATGCAGGAGCTGATTCAAAGCTATTATATGCCAGTCACCTGACCCATTACCGCTTCCCCTTCCTAGGCAGATAACCGCAGCACTTTGAGCAACAAATATAGGGGACTTACCTGCTCCTCAATTATCTTTTGCAGGAGGGTGAATTGCTGGCCAAGTCTTTCTATGAAGAGCTGGTTCTCTGCGCCCTCTGGGATCTGCAAGATGGAAAATTGCATCTGAGCGAGGGGTCACTGGTACAGATTGAGTTGGGGCTCATTGTAAAGGTTTAGGATGAGGAAATTAGTAATGGTCTGGATGATGGGGGTGGAATCACCAGGAAAATTTGGGGAAGGGACTTTGTGATGGTCTAGAGATTGGAGGAGATAGGGTGAAGTCACCAGGAAAGGATGGGGACGAGACTTGGTGATGGTCTAGAGATTGGAGGAGATAGGGTGAAGTCACCAGGAAAGGATGGGGACGGGACTTGGTGATGGTCTAGAGATTGGAGGAGATAGGGTGAAGTCACCAGGAAAGGATGGGGACGGGACTTGGTGATGGTCTAGAGATTGAAGAAGATACGGTGGAGTCACCAGTAATGGTTGGGGACGGGACTTGGTGATGGTTTAGAGATTGGAGAAGATAGGGTGGAGTCAGCAGGAAAGTTTGGAGATGAGACTTGTTGGCCAGGTGAGAATTCTAACTCCTTTTTTAGGAGAGAAAACGCCCATTGACTTTCATTGTCTACATTGGGGCTGATTCAGGAGTGAGAATTCTCACCTCGCTTTGAATTGACCCCATAGTGGGGACTTGTGCTGGAGATATGGTGATCATTTAAGATAGGGGGTGGGGCCACCAGGACAGGTTGTGTGAGGGCTTGTTAGCACATAAGTGGAGGATGGGTTGGAGTCAGCAGGAAAGGTTGGGGAACGGGCAGGGCTGGATTATAATTGGAGCAATAGAGCATCTTCTCCAGGCCCCCACTGTTCAAGGGGGCCCCAGTATCATCATCACCCACTTTGATGGCTCTTAGATAAGGAATGTTGCTCAGAACAATGTCATTCACCCCTCAATAAACAGCACATATGGCCTATGTCTGGCTTGGAGGAAGCAAACGTGTCCAGGGTACCCACAAACTAAGAGGCCCCCTGCCTTCAGGGCTACCCAGCTGAGGGACATATTTAATGGCCCGATAAGGGGGAGGAGCAGGGGATTACTAACAAAAGGGTTCCCTGTCTTCAATGCTGCCCATCTGGGAAGGAACTGACTCGATAGGGGAAATAAAATGTGTATACAGGGGAATAATTATTGTGGTCTCAGGTGGTGCAACTATAACCAGGCCCAAAGGAGGTGTGGGCCCAACAGCAGTGGACTGGCCCAGATTAGGTGGCGAGATGTCGGTGGGAGGGCCCCCCAAAAAACCTGCTCTGTACTATGGACAAGGATGTTTTGGTGCAGGGCTTGGTGAAGGTCTGGAGATTGGGGAAGATGGGGATTGAGTCAGCAGGCAAGGTTTGTGAAAGGGCTTGGTGATAGTCTACAGATTAAGGGCCAATGGGGGTGGAGTCAGCAGGAAAGGTTGGGGTATTAGCATATATCGGTGGCATGGCCTGGAAATATGGGGCTCATTGAAGAAAGGAGGGTAAGGCCACCAGTAAAGGTTTTGGGGGGAGGGGTGTACATAGTGGTGGCATGGTCTTGAGATTGGGGAAGATGTGGTTATCTAGATATAACATGGGTAGGGAGGAAAGGGGTGGGATCACCAGGGCAGATGGTGTTTGGTTTGTTGCCACATAAGGAAGGAAGGTGGGGTTACCTGGACAGATAATTAGGATAGGGTGATTTGAATGTTGGGTGAGGGTGGGTAGGGTGTTTGTACAGACAAGCGCTGGGGTCATTGTGATTGGCAAGGTAACCAAGGTGGGTTGGGTGAGACTGAGAATGATTTATTTGGGTTGGGGGTATTGGGGGCAAACTAAGGGTAAAATCAATAGAACAGACTGGATTGAGGTAATCTGGAAAGATTGGGGGTGGGAGGGCCATCAGGGCAGGTTAGTGATGAGATCACTTGTTCACTTACACAGTCAGCCAGCTGGTTGTCCTGGTAGTGGAGAAGCTCCTGTAACCTCTGCCAGGTGGGCATTCTGTAGTTCAGCCTCTCCTGGTTTCTCCTGTAGAATTCGAGGGTTTGATTGCCAACCTCACGCACAGCAATGGCAGCCGCCTCTACCTGGAAAGATGAAGGATTTATTAGCAATGCAGAGCTGGGAGACGGCTGATCTGCAGCTTGTTTTATGTCACTAATGTTAGATGAGTCTCTAGAGATTTTCCAACACAACTTCCACTCTGGGACATGGTGTCCTCACCCATTTGCTGGCCACTTACCCGCCTCACTGACCACTCTGAGGCTGGACATCATTATGGCAATACTGAAAGCTCTTATCAAAGTATGAGGCCCTACGGGAGTGACGTTCTCCTGTGTTAGAACCACCCGGACATCGGTTGCAGTCATTGCATAGATGTTTTTTTAGTTTTCATAGAATCATTCACGCACCACAACTGTTACATACCTCTGAGATCTGGTAGAGGTCCTTGATATCGGGGAGGATGATGTCACTATTTGGGCAAATAGCTGGAGAACCTTCTGCACGAATCTGAAACACACAACATGGATCTCCCATTAACACCTCCACCTCCTGGAATATGTACAACATTATCAGAAGGGAACCCTACTAATTGTTACAGAGAAGAAGACCAGGAGGCTCAACATCTAGACTGAATGTGAACCTCAAAGAGAAGGAGACAGAGGAGCCATAAGATAATGAGAAGGCACCAGAATGTGGTGAGAGTATTCTATATTGGTTACATGTAGGAATCGATTGTGGGTGGTTTAGATATTACTTCTGATAGAATGAAAGTAAATTCAGTCTCATCCAGGTATGGGGACACCAAAGACATGGAGGGCCCTGACCAAGGGCCTCCCCCACAGGAATGCCAGTGAGGTTTGTATCCCGGCTGACCGGCGGGATCTAACGCAGTAGGGCATCCCAAATGGATATGCCCAAGGGAGGACGGACCAAAACTCAGGATAGCAAAAATTTGGGGGTTTTGATCCATTTTAATATCTGAAACCCTTGTACATGTAGGTGGACTTGTTCTCCTTAGTGGCATCTAGCATCTATGGGGATAATAACGGTAAAACATCAATCCTCAGAATAAATTACTAATTAATACCTAATTGAATCTCTTGGTTAATCACAGTGTTTAATATTTCATCAATTAGCACACAAAGTGAGTACTAATGATAAGCTGTGAAAAACTGTAAGCTCCTTTTCTCAGTGCCCGAGCACATCTTGGAGAAAACTGTTAGGGGGTTAAAGCTGTAGTAGCAGTCATCTTATCTTTCTGTTAGCCAATAGAAGTGTGTTGTGCACTCACCATCTCCTGGAAGCTCTTCAGGATCTGCATGCTCACATTTTCTTGCCGGAGATGGAGCCATTTGCAGGTTTGGCCAGAGGTCATGGAGCCAAGGCTCAGGCAAAGGAGAATCATCACTGGAAAGCCGGCGCTGGTCATAGTGGCTGGAATATTAAACAAGATTAGTGCTGAAATCTAACATATGGGAAGTGAAGGGTTTTACTTGTGGAGGTTGGAGAGGTTGTCCATACCGGTCTGTTGCAGAATTGGCTCCGATTTCTTCTTGTGCTTGGTAGTGAGCCCTTCTTCTTGACTTTGTGCTCACTTGTATTCTTGTTGTGGACCAAGGATGGTGGTCCTGCACAAATTTTGCACCGAAGCTTCTGAACCTGTAGTGCCACACGTCTGCCTTTCTTTGGTCCCTGCTTTGTTCTGCTCTCCATCTTCTCTGCTCTATTCTTATAGCCCCAAATGGAAATTGGAGATATCAGAAAAGTGAAATATGTGACTTGGGATATTCCTGAGTTTTACTTTCCCTTTATGAGATGCTGATGCTGAGAATGTTCAGTCTTCGAGCAGGGTGACACCTAGTGGGCACTTTGCACATTGCTGCCAACATCTCACTGCTGTCGAAGAACACATTCTGAGATTGGTGTGGTGCCACTTGAAGTTTGTAGAGTTTACAGGAGGGCCAAAGACACCCGGGTGACCTCCTGGTGTGGTCTGATCAGTGACCATCACATCAGCTGACTGCAGGATCAAAAGCTGTAGCTCCTCCCGGCCCCCTATAAAAGCAGGTGTCTCAGATGATTCCCTGTGTTCTTTCTGCAGTCTTGCTGATTGAGGATCGTCTGGATACTCTCTCCTGGATACTGCAGCTGAGGGGGGCCTCCTAGCCCGTCGGCCGCTGCATCCTTATTGCCACCGTTCCTCAGCTGACCGTGACGGTGAAGGTAGGATGAATGCTGGGGAATGGGCGTGAGCTATATCCTGCCGGGGAGATTGGGGGGCCTCATTCTGGGGAATGGGCATGAGCTATATCTTGCTGTGGAGATTGGGAAGCATTATTCTGGGCAATGGGTGTGAGCTATATCCTGCCGGGGAGATTGGGGGGCACTTTCTGAGAAATGGGCGTGAGCTATATCCTGCCGGGGAGATTGGGGGGCACTTTCTGAGAAATGGGCGTGAGCTATATCCTGCCGGGGAGATCGGTTGGGGAGCAACTTCCAACTTTAAAATCACTGTTTGGTCAGAGTTGTTGCCACACGTTTAATAATAAAATGATAATTTATTATATAAAAAAATTCCATATATAAATAATAGACAATAAATAAATAAATAGTTTTGGTGCATTTTGGATCTCATGGATGACTCCTCATCAGGTGTCGTCTTCTTATACGAGAGGAGAGCTGGGCCGCCATCCTTAGATTCCAAGCAATTCTAGAGTTGACGATTCTTTGCGTGCACACGGCGTCCTGCTGAGTAAGAATGACACAAATCGGTTAGTGATTATCCTGTGAGGAAAGTTTCGGAGCATGCAGGAGCTGATTCAAAGCTATTATATGCCAGTCACCTGACCCATTACCGCTTCCCCTTCCTAGGCAGATAACCCCAGCACCTTGAGCAACAAATATAGGGGACTTACCTGCTCCTCAATTATCTTTTGCAGGAGGGTGAATTGCTGGCCAAGTCTTTCTATGAAGTGCTGGTTCTCTGCGCCCTCTGGGATCTGCAAGATGGAAAATTGCATCTGAGCGAGGGGTCACTGGTACAGATTGAGTTGGGGCTCATTGTAAAGGTTTAGGATGGGGAAATTAGTAATGGTCTGGATGATGGGGGTGGAATCACCAGGAAAATTTGGGGAAGGGACTTTGTGATGGTCTAGAGATTGGAGGAGATAGGGTGAAGTCACCAGGAAAGGATGGGGACGAGACTTGGTGATGGTCTAGAGATTGGAGGAGATAGGGTGAAGTCACCACGAAAGGTTGGGGACGGCACTTGGTGATGGTCTAGAGATTCGAGAAGATAGGGTGGAGTCAGCAGGAAAGTTTGGGGATGGGGCTTGGTGATGGTCTAGAGATTGAAGAAGATACGGTGGAGTCACCAGGAATGGTTGGGGACGGGACTTGGTGATGGTCTAGAGATTGGAGAAGATAGGGTGGAGTCAGCAGGAAAGTTTGGAGATGAGACTTGTTGGCCAGGTGAGAATTCTAACTCCTTTTTTAGGAGAGAAAACGCCCATTGACTTTCATTGTCTACATTGGGGCTGATTCAGGAGTGAGAATTCTCACCTCGCTTTGAATTGACCCCATAGTGGGGACTTGTGCTGGAGATATGGTGATCATTTAAGATAGGGGGTGGGGCCACTAGGACAGGTTGTGTGAGGGCTTGTTAGCACATAAGTGGAGGATGGGTTGGAGTCAGCAGGAAAGGTTGGGGAACGGGCAGGGCTGGATTATAATTGGCGCAATAGAGCATCTTCTCCAGGCCCCCACTGTTCAAGGGGGCCCCAGTATCATCATCACCCACTTTGATGGCTCTTAGATAAGGAATGTTGCTCAGAACAATGTCATTCACCCCTCAATAAACAGCACATATGGCCTATGTCTGGCTTGGAGGAAGCAAACGTGTCCAGGGTACCCACAAACTAAGAGGCCCCCTGCCTTCAGGGCTACCCAGCTGAGGGACATATTTAATGGCCCGATAAGGGGGAGGAGCAGGGGATTACTAACAAAAGGGTTCCCTGTCTTCAATGCTGCCCATCTGGGAAGGAACTGACTCGATAGGGGAAATAAAATGTGTATACAGGGGAATAATTATTGTGGTCTCAGGTGGTGCAACTGTAACCAGGCCCAAAGGAGGTGTGGGCCCAACAGCAGTGGACTGGCCCAGATTAGGTGGCGAGATGTCGGTGGGAGGGCCCCCCAAAAAACCTGCTCTGTACTATGGACAAGGATGTTTTGGTGCAGGGCTTGGTGAAGGTCTGGAGATTGGGGAAGATGGGGATTGAGTCAGCAGGCAAGGTTTGTGACAGGGCTTGGTGATAGTCTACAGATTAAGGGCCAATGGGGGTGGAGTCAGCAGGAAAGGTTGGGGTATTAGCATATATCGGTGGCATGGCCTGGAAATATGGGGCTCATTGAAGAAAGGAGGGTAAGGCCACCAGTAAAGGTTTTGGGGGGAGGGGTGTACATAGTGGTGGCCTGGTCTTGAGATTGGGGAAGATGTGGTTATCTAGATATAACATGGGTAGGGAGGAAAGGGGTGGGATCACCAGGGCAGATGGTGTTTGGTTTGTTGCCACATAAGGAAGGAAGGTGGGGTTACCTGGACAGATAATTAGGATAGGGTGATTTGAATGTTGGGTGAGGGTGGGTAGGGTGTTTGTACAGACAAGCGCTGGGGTCATTGTGATTGGCAAGGTAACCAAGGTGGGTTGGGTGAGACTGAGAATGATTTATTTGGGTTGGGGGTATTGGGGGCAGACTAAGGGTAAAATCAATAGAACAGACTGGATTGAGGTAATCTGGAAAGATTGGGGGTGGGAGGGCCATCAGGGCAGGTTAGTGATGAGATCACTTGTTCACTTACACAGTCAGCCAGCTGGTTGTCCTGGTAGTGGAGGAGCTCCTGTAACCTCTGCCAGGCGGGCATTCTGTAGTTCAGCCTCTCCTGGTTTCTCCTGTAGAATTCGAGGGTTTGATTGCCAACCTCACGCACAGCAATGGCAGCCGCCTCTACCTGGAAAGATGAAGGATTTATTAGCAATGCAGAGCTGGGAGACGGCTGATCTGCAGCTTGTTTTATGTCACTAATGTTAGGTGAGTCTCTAGAGATTTTCCAACACAACTTCCACTCTGGGACATGGTGTCCTCACCCATTTGCTGGCCACTTACCCGCCTCACTGACCACTCTGAGGCTGGACATCATTATGGCAATACTGAAAGCTCTTATCAAAGTATGAGGCCCTACGGGAGTGACGTTCTCCTGTGTTAGAACCACCCGGACATCGGTTGCAATCATTGCATAGATGTTTTTTTAGTTTTCATAGAATCATTCACGCACCACAACTGTTACATACCTCTGAGATCTGGTAGAGGTCCTTGATATCGGGGAGGATGATGTCACTATTTGGGCAAATAGCTGGAGAACCTTCTGCACGAATCTGAAACACACAACATGGATCTCCCATTAACACCTCCACCTCCTGGAATATGTACAACATTATCAGAAGGGAACCCTACTAATCGTTACAGAGAAGAAGACCAGGAGGCTCAACATCTAGACTGAATGTGAACCTCAAAGAGAAGGAGACAGAGGAGCCATAAGATAATGAGAAGGCACCAGAATGTGGTGAGAGTATTCTATATTGGTTACATGTAGGAATCGATTGTGGGTGGTTTAGATATTACTTCTGATAGACTGAAAGTAAATTCAGTCTCATCCAGGTATGGGGACACCAAAGACATGGAGGGCCCTGACCAAGGGCCTCCCCCACAGGAATGCCAGTGAGGTTTGTATCCCGGCTGACCGGCGGGATCTAACGCAGTAGGGCATCCCAAATGGATATGCCCAAGGGAGGACGGACCAAAACTCAGGATAGCAAAAATTTGGGGGTTTTGATCCATTTTAATATCTGAAACCCTTGTACATGTAGGTGGACTTGTTCTCCTTAGTGGCATCTAGCATCTATGGGGATAATAACGGTAAAACATCAATCCTCAGAATAAATTACTAATTGATACCTAATTGAATCTCCTGGTTAATCACAGTGTTTAATATTTCATCAATTAGCACACAAAGTGAGTACTAATGATAAGCTGTGAAAAACTGTAAGCTCCTTTTCTCAGTGCCCGAGCACATCTTGGAGAAAACTGTTAGGGGGTTAAAGCTGTAGTAGCAGTCATCTTATCTTTCTGTTAGCCAATAGAAGTGTGTTGTGCACTCACCATCTCCTGGAAGCTCTTCAGGATCTGCATGCTCACATTTTCTTGCCGGAGATGGAGCCATTTGCAGGTTTGGCCAGAGGTCATGGAGCCAAGGCTCAGGCAAAGGAGAATCATCACTGGAAAGCCGGCGCTGGTCATAGTGGCTGGAATATTAAACAAGATTAGTGCTGAAATCTAACATATGGCAAGTGAATGGTTTTACTTGTGGAGGTTGGAGAGGTTGTCCATACCGGTCTGTTGCAGAATTGGCTCCGATTTCT